>CM053771.1:152264621-152282467 GCA_028658325.1 Potorous gilbertii | reverse complement strand
TTCCACAATACTGGAATTGTTTCTTTCTAGCTGCTTGCAATATTTTCTCCTTGACCTGGGAACTCTGGAATTTGGCCACAATGTTCCTAGGAGTTTCTCTTTTTGGATCTCTTTCAGGCGGTGATCGGTGGATTCCTTGAATACTTACTTTGTCCTCTGGTTCTAGAATATCAGGGCAGTTTTCCTTGATAATTTCATGAAGGATGATGTCTAGGCTCTCTTTTTGGTCATGGCTTTCAGGTAGTCCTGATTTTGTTTTGTGATTTCTTGGTTTCTCATAAAGTCATTAGCCTCCATCTGTTCCATTCTAATTTTTAAAGAACTATTTTCTTCAGTGAGGTCTTGAACCTCCTTGTCCATTTGGCTAATTCTGCTTTTGAAAGCATTCTTGACCTCATTGGCTTTTTGGACCTCTTTTGCCAATTAAGTTAGCCTATTTTTAAGGTGTTATTTTCTTCAGCATTTTTTTGGATCTCCTTTAGCAAGGTGTTGACCCGTTTTTCATACTTTTGTTGCATCTCTCTCATTTCTCTTCCCAGTTTTTCCTCCACCTGTCTAACTTGATTTTCAAAATCCTTGTTGAGCTCTTCCATGGCCTGAGGCAATTGGATATCTATTGCAGATGTTTGGGATACAGAGACCTTCACTTCTATATCTTTACGTGATGGTAAGCATTGTTCTTCCTCATCTGAAAGGTTGGGAGAAGATATTTGTTCACCAAGAAAGTAACCTTTTGTAGTCTTAGTTTTGTTTTTTTTTTGGGGGGGGCATTTTCCCAACCAGTTACTTGACTTTTGAGTCCTTTGTCAAGAGTAGGGTATACTCTGGAAATCTGTAAGATATCAGTTCCTCCAAGGTGGCACAATCAAGCGTGTACTTTTCTGGGCACAGAAAGGGATTTTTGTGCCTAGAATCTTAGCAGTTACCTCTCCACAGCACCTGGCTTCCAGTTCCACCAAGTCAACATTGGGGGCTGATTTTCAGGGAAGTTGGATTGTCAGGGCTGACATTCAGAGTGAGACAAAGACCGGCTTGCCCAGGGCCCCCGCACAGGGCTGAAGCAAGAATCAGCTCCTCAGTGCCCCCAGGGTACTCCAACAGTGGATATGGCTGCTGGGCCTGCTGATGTGGCCTCTGAGGCCACTGCCTGAAGCTAGGGGAAGGCCCTTCTCCCTTCCTTGCCAGATGAAAAACCCCGTTACAGACCTTTGGCACCTGTGGCTTGAGGAATCTGCAAACCTGCTGCTACTGGGACTGGGGATTCAGTGACTGGAGATTCTGCCCCTGAGGGCTGTTCGTGGTGGCTAAGGCTGGACTGGGCTCAGCTCCCCGTCCGCTGCAACTGATGTTTCCCATGGGCCTTTCAGGTCACCCTGGTCTGGAAATCTCCTCCACTCTGTTGTTCTCCACTTCTGCTGCTCCAGAATTTGTTAAGAGTCCGTCTCTACAGGTATTTTATGGACTGTGTGGGGAGAGCCTCTGTATGTGTGTCTTTCTACTCTGCCATCTTGGCTCCACCCTTGACTCTTAGACTCTTAAGGAGCCTAAGCATTTGTGACACTTGTATTGATAAATGGGCCAGATAGAATCTCAGCTAGACAGAATCAGAGTTGGATTGAATCTGAGGGCCTTGATGGAGGCAAGGTGGAGATTATATACGAAGAGACCATGGGAAAGATCTGGGGGTGGTTTAGTAGTCTGGGAGGAGGGTCTAAGGAGGATCTTGATGAGATTGGGGTAATTAGTAATATAATCAAGGGTGGAAAGCAGGTGGGGCAATCAAGAGGTAACAAACAGACAATGGAGGGCCAGGCTAGACTAAGGGCAAACTTGAGTATGAAAAACAAGATTAAGTGGGAAGATTCAAGGGGAGTTCAAGGAGGATCCCAGAGTCTCTACTCCATCATCACGATGCAATCATTACATGTAATAAAGGACCATGGAAAGATAGACTAAAATTTAATTGGAAACTAAATAATATAATCCTGAAAAATGAATGGGTCAAACAGCAAATCATAGAAATAATAACTTCATCTAAAAGAGTGACAATAATGATACAACATACCAAAGCCTACAGGATATAGTGAAAGTGATTCTTAGGGTAAGTTTTCTATCTCTAAATGCTTATATGAATAAAATTGAGAAAGAAGAGATCAATGAATTGGCTACACAACTAAAAAAATTAGAAAAAGAACAAATTAAAAATCCTCAACTAAATACCAAACTGGAAATTCTGAAAACCAAAGGAAAGATTAATAAAATTGAAATTAAGAAAATTATTGAACTAATAAATAAAACTAAGAGCTAGTTTTATGAAAAAAAATAAAATAAATTAACCTTTGGTTAATTTGATTAAAAAAAAGAAAGAAGGGAACCAAATTATCAGTATCAAAAATGAAAAAGGTGAATGCACTACAAATGAAGAGGAAATCAAAATAATAATTGGGAACTTTTTTGTACAATTGTATGCCAATAAATGTGACAATCTTAGTGAAAGGGAAGAATACTTACAAAAATATGAATTACTCAGTTTAATAGAAGAAGAAATACTTAAATAACCTGATTTCAGGAGAAGACACTGAATATGCCATCAATGAATTCCCTAAGAAAAAATCGCCGGATCCAGATGTATTTACAAATGAATTCTATCAAACACTTAAAGAATAATTAATTCCAATACTCTATGGACTATGAGGGAAAATTGTGTTTGTCAAAATAGATGAAGAAGGAATCCTATCAAATTCTTTCTATGATAAAAATATAGTGTTGATACCTAAGCTAGGAAAAGCCAAAACAGAGAAAGAAAATTATAGATCAATTTCCCTAATGAATGTAGATGCAAAATTTTTAAATAAAGTATCAGCAAAGATATTACAGCAATTTATCTTGAGGATAATACATTATGCGTAGGTAGGATTCATACCAGGAATGCAAGGCTGGTTCAATATTAGGAAAAGTATCAGCATAATTGACCATATGAACAACAAAACTAACAGAAACCATATGATTATTTCAATAGATGCAGAAAAAGTATTTGACAAAATGCAATACCCATTCCTATTAAAAACACTAGAGAGCATAGGAATAAATAGTCTTCTTTAAAATGATAGGTAGCATCTACCTAAAACCATCAGCAAGCATTATATGTAGTAGGATAAGCTAGAAGTATTTTCATTAAGATAAAGAGTGAAACAAAGATGTCCATTATCACTGCTGTTATTCAACATTATACCAGAAATGTTAGCTTTAGCAGTCAGATAAGAAAAATAAATTAGAGGAATTACAAAAGTCA
Organism: Potorous gilbertii; assembly: GCA_028658325.1. Taxonomy (NCBI): domain Eukaryota; kingdom Metazoa; phylum Chordata; class Mammalia; order Diprotodontia; family Potoroidae; genus Potorous; species Potorous gilbertii. Next base: position 152,279,175 of record CM053771.1, on the reverse strand, counting down.
AAGAAGAAACAAAGCTACCACTCTGCAGATGATATGATGATATACTTAGAGAATCAAATAAAAAATTACTTGAAATAATAAACAAATTTTAAAAGTTGCAGGATATAAAATAAGCCCACATGAATCATTGACATTTCTATGAGTGAGTGTATTTGTCCTTTGTTACCAAAGAAGATCATGCCATCAGAGAAATGATGACATGACTTGCACTTTACTTTGTTTCTGAGTGAGGGAGGGCTGTGCAGGTCGTCAACTTCACTTCTCCTCCAGAGTCATCTGAATCCAGTGACCAGATATTTATCAGGATGACTGGAGGTGACCCAGGATGAAGCAGTTGGGGTGAAATGACTCACCCAAGGTCACAGAGCTAGTTGAGTATCAAGTGTCTGAGGTGAGATTTGAACTCAGGTCCTCCTGACTCCTGCACAGGTGCTCTATCCACTGCATCACCTAGCTGCCACCATTTGTTAAGTTATGACATTTCTATATATAACTAGCAAAGCCCAACAGCAAGAGGTAGAGAAATTCCATTTAAAGTTGCTGTAGACATTATAAAATATTTGGAGTATACCTGCCAAAATAAACCGAGAAACTTTATGAATACAATTATACAATACTTTTCATATGAATAAAGTCAGATATAAATAATTGGAAAAATATCAGTTGCTCATGGGTAAGCTGAGCTAATATAAAAAATGACAATTCTACCTAAATTAAATTACTTATTCAGTGCCATACCAATCAAACCACTAAAAAATTATTTTATAGAGTTAGAGAAAATAACAACAAAATTCATCTGGAAGAAAAAAAGGTCCAAAGTATAAAGGGATTTAATGAAAAAAAATGCAAGGGAAGGTGTCCCAGGTGTACTAGATCTTAAATTGTATTATAAAGCAGCAATTGTTAAAACTATTTGTCATTGACTAAGAAATAGAGTGATGAATCAGTGAAATAGGTTAAGTACACAAGACACAACAGTCAATGACTATACCAATCCACTATTTGGTAAACCCAAAGACTCCAAATTCTGATATAAGAACTCACTATTTAACAAAAACTACTGGGAAAACTGGAAAATAGTATGGCAAAAACTAGGCAAAGACCAACATCTTATACCCTACGCCAAGACAAAGTCAAACTGGGTACATGATTTAGATATAAAGACTGATGCTATAAGCAAACTAGGAGAGCAAGGAATAGTTTACCTGTTGGAGCTATAGAGAAGGGAAGACTTTATAACCAAACAAGAGATAGAGAACATTATGAAATGCAAAATGGATGATTTTGATTACATTAAATTGAAAAGTTTTTGCACAAACAAAACCAATACAACCAATATATAGAGAAACAAGTCAAATTTATAAAAATACATGTCATTTCCCAATTGATAAATGATCAAAGGATATGAACAGGCAATTTTCAGATACAGAAATTAAAGCTTTCTATAGTCATATAGAGAAATGCAAATCAAATTGACTCTGAGATACCATATCATACCTATCAGATTGGCTAACATGACAAAACAGGAAAATGGTAAATATAGGGGAAGATGTGGGAAAATTGGAACACTAATGCATTGTTGATAGAGTTGTGAAATTGATCCAACCATTCTGGAGAGCAATTTGGAACTATGCCCAAAACGGCTATAAAATTGTGCATATCCTTTGACCTAGAAATATCACTTCTAGTTCTGTATTTCAAAGAGATTATAAAAACAGGAAAAGGATCCACATGTGCAAAAATACTTATAGTAGCTCTTGTAGTGGCAAAGAATTGGAAATTGAAGGGATGTCCATCAGTTGGCAAATGGCTGAACAAGTTGTGGTATATGAATGTAATGGAATTCTACTGTGCTATAAGATATGATGAGCAGGTGGACCTCAGAAAAACTGGAAAGACTTACATGAGCTGATGCTGAATGAAATGAGCAGAACAGGAGAATATTGCACACAGTAGCAGCTACATTGTGCATAGTAACAGCTGCATTGTGCATAGTAATAGCTGCATTGATGACTGATCTTGACAGACTTAGCCCTTCTCAGCAATGCAAGAATCTAAGACAACTCCAAAAGAATGGCAATGGAAAATGCTATCCATATCCAGAGAAAGAACTTTGGAGTCTGAATGAACATGGAAGCATACTACTTGTTCTTTTCTTTTGTTGTTTTATTTCTTCTTTCTTCTGGTTCCTTCTATCAATTCTAACTCTTTTTTACACCATGACTAATGTGAAAATATGATTAATGTGGATGTAGAAGTAGAACCTATACTAGATTGCATGTCATCTTGGGGAGGAGGGGAGGAGAGGAAGGAGGAGAAAATTGAAAACTCAAAATCTTATGGAAGTAAATGTTAAAAACTAAAAATAAATTAATTAGCCCCCAAAAATGTGGTTTGTGGGGGAGGCAAAGATGGATATCTCTACAAGCTTTCCCACCTCTCAGAAGGGAGACTTTAATCCTGCCTAGAGTGAGCAGAAAAGGTGATAAGCCTTACTGTTTTCCTTTGAGAGGATGTTTTGCATTGGAATTATATGTATCTGCTTCCCTAAATATTGCTAGACTAGAAGCATGACTTGTAACTTCAAAAGCAACATGACTGCTAGTATCCCCTGTTGTCATCCCTTAATGGGGAAGGATATTCCACATTTATACTTACAGGTTTGTCTCCTTGCCACCAAATACTAGTAATACAAAAAGATCATCACAAAGAGTGAATGACTAGTGATCAAATTCATTTATCCAAACAGATAATAAAGAGAAATCAGAGAAATTCTGCAGAATAGAATGTACCAAAAAAAATGTATAAGTAATCAAACATTTTTAGATGAGAGTTAGATCTCAATCAGGAGAGATATCCTGATCTCACCCAAAGGGAAATTTCCAAAATCTCTCAGAAAACAAGCTAGAAATCAGAGATCTGTTGAGGCATTGGTTCTTTCACATGAGTGTAGAAGTCTTTCTCTTTCTTTTCTCTAGAGTTGGTACATAGGAGAGATGGAATGGTATGTAGGTCTTGAAACAGGATTTAAGAGTGTTCTCTTCATAGTTCTCAAGACCCTACCTTTGAGTCATCATTTTCTTCACACATTAGAACGTTCTTACTTAAAATGCTTCTGGCTTGACTGATAACTCTGGTTACACAGGTGCAATAATTTAGTAACTATTAACATCCTACACCCAAAATTGCATATAAATATCCATTTATCAGTCTAGTAACTTATGAAGTACAGGTCTGATCATGTCACTTCCCTTTAGAATAATGGTTCTTAGTTTTTATGTTATGAACCTCTTTGGAAATCTGGTGAAGACCATAGACTCATTCTTAGAATTTTTTTAAATGCATAAAATAAAATACATAGGATTATAAAGGAAATTAATTATGCTGAAATGTAGTTATTCAAATATTTTAAATAAAACCCTAAACAATCAAGTTCATGGGCCTCCGGATAATAACTCCTAACTAGAGGAAATCTAGTGACTCCCATGATACAGATGTGTGCATTTGAAACTTTTCACAGTTTAACTCTTTTTTTCTTTCCAGACTTATTTCCTATAACCCCATTTCACACTGTCTAGCTCTGGTAAACTGGGCCTACCTACTATTCTTCATACAGATAGATCACATATAACTTTACCAAGGCTGTCACTTGTATCTGGAATGCCATTGGACCTCACCTCTAATTCTTGAAATCCCTAGCTCGATGCTTTAATCAAAGTTTATCCTTCTCCTGTGTGAGACTTTCTGGTATTTCTTTAATTTCTAGCCTGTTCCCTTTTCCAGTTTCCTTGTATATACTTTTTTTATGTCCATATTTTTTCTTCAATAAAATATAATCACTTTGAGGATAGGAACTGTTTTCTTTGTCTTTATATCCCCAGTACCTCATATGGCAGAGACTTAATAAATTCTTATCCCATTGAATTGAAAATGAGATGAAAATCACATGAAATATTTTTGAGTTAAAAGAAAAGATACGATTATGATAGGTTATAGGTTATAATTAATCTCTCGAGATGTGTAAACTTTGTCAAGAGATTGGCAATGATAGATTTAAAAATCCTCCTTGAAGAATTCCTTCTTCAGAATTCTATCTCATGTATTGGGGATGGAAGCAGGTTCTTCCAGGTGGGGCTTAGGTAGTCAGTAATGAAGAAATTTTCAAGGATCAATTGATGACTCAAATGAACATTTGGTAATCTACCTTTCAAAGCAAATTTAATAAAGAAAATACTTCCAGTCTGATATTTCGGGCAGCAATTACTAGGGCTTGAATATCACAGGAACTCTGAACTGTAACTCGTTTGGTAGGTACAAAAAGAATTATCTGGAATTAGTTTACTTTTGACTGGTTGACTTGCTCCAGGCTCTGCTTCTTAAAAGAAGAGCAGAAAAATAAAGCTAAATATTTTAAAACTCTATTAACATAAGCCAGTCATGTTACCTATTTATGTCTCTCAGTTTCCTCATTTATAAAATTCGAATATTAAGCTGATATTGGATTTCTGAGGCCCGTTTCTAAACATTTACACATTATCTTTCTTAAAATAATCCTTCCAGAACTTATAAATAAACAAGAGATACAGAACATTATAAAATGCAAAATGGATATTTTTTATTGCGTTAAATTAAAAAGTTTTTCCATTAAACAAAACCAATGCAACTAAGATTAGAAGAAAAATAGAAAGCTGGAAAACAATTTTTATAGCTATTGTCCCTGATAAAGGCCTTATTTCTCAAACATACAGAGAACTGAATCACATTTATAAGAATACAAGTCATTCCCCAACTGAAGGCAGTTTTCAGAGGAAGAAATTAAAGTTATCTATAGTCATATGAAAAAAATGCTCTAAATCACTATTGATTAGAGAAATGCAAATCAAAATGACTCTGAGATACCACCTCACACCTATCAGATTGGCTAATATGACAGAAAATAAAAATGATAAATGTTGGAGATGTGGGAAAATTGGACCACTAATGCATTGTTGGTGGAGTTGTGAACTGATCCAACCATTCTGGAGAGCAATTTGGAATTATGCCCAAAGGACAATCAAACTGTGCACATGCCTTTTGATCCAGTAATACCACTTCTAGATTTATATCCTAAAAAAATCATAAAAAAGGGAAAAGGACTTGCATGTAGAAAAATATTTATAGCTGCTCTTTTTGTTGTGGCAAAGAATTAAAAATTAAAGGGGATGCCCATCAATTGAGTGATGGCTGAACAAGTTGTGGAATATGAATGCAATGGGATATTATATTGTTCTGCAAGAAATAATGATGAGACAGATTTCGTGAAAACTTGGAAAGACTTATATGAAATGATGCTGAGTGAAGTGAACAGAACCAGGAGAACACTGTACACTGTAACAACATCATGTAGTGATCATCTATTACTGGCACAGCCTTTCTCACCAATACAGTCCAAGACAAGGCTAGAAGACCCATGATGCTGTCCACATCCAGAGAAAGAACTATGGAGTCTGAATGCAAATCAAAGCATACTATTTTTTCTTTCTCATGATTTTTCCCTTTTGTTCTGATTCTTCTTTCATTAATTACTAACTTTACTAATATTACTAATACTTTTATGGAAATATGTTTGACACAATTGTACATGTATAATCTATCTCAGATTGCACACTATCTTGGGGCAGAGGGAGAGAAGAGAAGGAAGAAGAAAAATTTGGAACTCAAAATCTTACAAAAACAAATGTTGAAACCTATCTTTACATGTAAGTGGAAAAAATAAAATACAATTAAGTGAAAAAAAATTTAAAAAGCAATAAAATAGTAATCCTTCCAGTATTTGAAGATTTAAGCATTTTTTTAAAGGTTATACATCCCAATTCCTTTTGTATAGATTCTGTTTTCTAATACTTTTAGTGTCTTCATATCACTCACTTGGACACTTTCCAAATTCTCCATACCCTTGGGATTTGAGGAGAACAAGATTCAACAACAGCTGTTCTAGAAGATATTTATCATAAAGCCCCTGCTAGATGAATCAGCTTGTTCCTCGCTGTGATTTCTATTATATTATTCAAGTAAACAAAGATGAACTAGAAAGTTATCTCAAGAATCTTTTCATGGATTATTAATTTTACCAACATTTACCTTCATTTGAGTTGTAATTCTAACCATACTATGGCAAGTCTTTCCTCTAAGTGATTCCATTTTAAAACAAAGTAAAATTAATATTGCTTATTCTATAAATTCATTTGAGAACCAACCATGTCATAAATATATGACAATGACTTCTTTACCATTCACTTGAGAGATTTCTTTTTTTTATTTATGACAGTATGTGCTCCTAGAAACACCTCAAATGAAGGTATCCCTAGATGATTTGTTACTCTTGGGGGAATTTTCCTTTGCTTCCATCTAAAGAGTTTAAGGATTTTTTTCCTCTAAAGTTTAGTGGGATCCAGAGATCATGATCTTTCCACTTCCCTCTTATATATTATCTCACTCCACCTTATCATTTATAGCCTAACACTTTTAATCAGCTGCTTAAAGTTCACAAATTTTGATTTCATTGTGGAAGAATCTGAGAGCATAAAAGCATAGTAGGTAGATGGAAAAAAGGAAGTTGAGTAAGATACTTCTGACTACTTTGCCACTTTAACACAATTGATGTAAAACAAAAAGAGCCAGGTAAAAATGGCATCGAGGGCTGCCAGCCATGGACTCCAAAGGTTCTTTAAAAATATTGACATACACTATTTAAGAATCAGCAGCTTTGAACAATGTGATCTTTTTGAATCTAGAAGACTTACCACCTATGGAGGAAGAACAGAGCTCTTGGGAAGGGTTTTTTTTTTTTAACTTTTTACTTCTCCCCTTGGATCTTTACTGAAGCTAAGAAAGGAGATTTTTTTCCTTTTCTTCTTGATCTTTTCCTTTCAACCATGACGCTTTGCATTAGAGTTGCTCACCTGTTAGGGGACAGATTCATGAGAGAGATAAAGCAGGAGACAGTCTTGAAGAACGCAGTAGAGAAGACAGACAGCTATGGACTCAGGAGAAAATTAGCCTTGGCAGTTGGGGCTCAAGCTGAAGAGAGAAGCAGACCCAGGGAAGCCAACAAAAACATTATACCCAGCCAGGGTAGAGCAGTGTAAAGATGCCCAGAAAAGAGAAATAAGTAACATTGGAACACTGCAGTACTTGAGGTGTGAGTTGCCTTAGGTACATGTTTCCTACACGTGTACCAATGTTTTCTCTCTCTCTCTCTCTCTCCCTCCCTCCCTCCGTTCATCTCTCTCTCTCTCTCTCTCTCTCTCTCTCTCTTTCTCTCTCCCTCTCTCCCTCTCGCCCGCCCCATCTCTCCATATGTATGTATATAAATATATATATAGATGTATTCACTCTTCCTACTGACCCTGGGTGTAGTTATGGGAGATCATGCCCCAGGTTAATGGAGAATGTTTTTGCTACTATTGCTATTATGATGCTATCTCATATTAAATGCCTTTGCTTTGGCCAAACTATTTGTACTGGTTAACTTTCAAAATTAAGTGCATCGATGGAGGCTTGTGAACTACTGCTTTTTGGAGTGTAAATCCACAAAGTATCTCAAATTCAAAAGAGTAGACCCCTTTGGGTAGTCTACTACTATACCAGTATATATCACTTTTGGAGTGGAAGGTGGAAGGTGTCCAGGAGATAATAGTTACATAAGTAATATTCATTTAATAAGTTACAGGTTCGTAGATCAATGCTGTTTAATTCTTAATAGTATAGATTTATATAGATAGCTCTAATTTGTGTATGTGTGAGGGGGAGTGGACAGTGTTGATTACTTAATACTCAACAGTTCAGGAGTTGAATGCCATGATTTTGATCTTAGCCTATCCATACTTCCCCAGGAAATGTAATACTTGTTCATAATATCCCAGAAGTCTGTTGGAGGGTTCTTCCAACTTGCTAAAGACCTTCCTCAATCCTCCAGCTGCTGGAGCATTCTGGTTAGAAAAACTATCATTCTTTGTTCTTGTGATATGCCCAGTCTATCTTTTCTTTCTGTCATACAATTCTTTGATCATGTTTTTATTTTTATATGTTCTTCAGAGGTCCTCAATGGCTATGTCTTGCAGTTGGCTCACACCCACTCTAGTTCTCTTCATAACTGAAGGCAGTGGTTATTCTTTAGTCAAGCTTCAATCTGTGTCTGCAACATTTATTCATTGTTTCTAAATCTACCCTTCAGGGTCAAATGAAGTGAATATGATCCTTTTTCTACATGACAGCCCTTCAAATGTTTGGGAAAAGCTATTATGTTTTGCTTCCATTCCTCATTCTAGTCCCAGAGTTCAGTTCTAGCAACCAGTCCTCATATGGCATAATTTCAAATCTCCTATCTTCCTGATTTTTCTCCAATATCTTTGCCAAGAAAACCCCAAACAGAGTCCTGTCCTAAAGAGTCAGATACAACTGAACAACAACAAAGAGAAAATTTTATAAGGTTGTCTCCATCCACTCTTGTTTTCTGGAGCCATTCTGCTTTATTTTAAAGAAGTATTTTAGGGAAGCAGCATGACATGGTAGAAAAAACTTTTAGATTTAGAGTCATGAAAAATTGGGTTCCCCACCTCCAGGGATGACTAGCTTTATGACTATGGACAAGTTCCACCCTCTGACTGACCCTTGGTTTATTACCTCAGTTCGAAAATCGAGGTAAAAACATGATACTTCCCTTAGAGAATTGTTGAGAGAATCCAATGGGATAATACATTGAAAGTTTCTTATAAACTTTTTCAAGCCTGTTTAGGCGTCTCCTATTATATCGCTGGGCCTGCTGTCTTCTGTCCCTGAGGTTTTGCCTCTTTCTTGGAGGACCATTCTGCACCCTGGAGCTTTCTTGGCTCCACCTTTGTTTCTCTTTCAATTGTCATTGCCCTCTGGAGGCTCATCAGCCACATCTGGGCCCTTAGAGAAACATCATGCTTGTTCTCCCACCATGCTGTTTTTCTGTCTCAGGTGCAAGTCATCTTCACCCTTTGTTGCCCATTAGCTTCTGCAGCTTGGAAGGAATTCTTGTTCTGCTCAGAACCACAGAATCATAGAATTATAGAGCTTGCAACTACTTTCAGAAGCAAAAATTCCTGCTGACATATCCCAAACAAAAGATTATTCAGTTGTAGCTTAAAGACTTCCAGTGATAGATGTGTCTTCCCATTGTGTTTTGGAGTTATGAAATTCTATCTTTTATTGAGCCTAAGTCTATCTCATTGTAACTTCCATTCATTGGTCTTAGATTTCCCATAGGTGGATTACATTCTGTCCTGTGCCAACTACCCCTGCCTGGAGCTGTTGAGATGTGGAGATACTAGGAATCTTGCAAAATACTGGTGGAGAGCTCTTGGTGTTGTATCATGTCATAATGCATAATGGGACTTCTCATGTCAACAAGATTGAACTTCTGGAGATGTTTAGCTTGGAGAAGAAAAGATCTGGGACAACATAACTGTTAACTACTTGAAGGATTGCCTCTCTCCTGTAGGGACTCTGCTTCCTGGTTTCTTGTAAGGATGCATGATCTGACCCAGGTGAAAAAAAAAGTGACATTTATTTGATGTCATTTTAGTTTGCTTAAAATTTTTTTGCAATAAATATATTTTATTTTTATTTTGAATATTTTAGGGTTTTTTTAAATTCCATACTTAAAACACTAAGTGCGATGACCATTGCCATATACCAAGTACAACAGAAAAAGAGGATTGTACACAGTGCTTCAAATCTTTATTACAGACAGTTCACCTCTTTAATGTACACTGTAAATTCAAAATTATTTTCCAAATCTTCCTGAATGATGCTTTGCTAATGACCTTCCTTATGTTCTCATTTTCACATTTAAAAATGCTCATCTTTTTTTGTCTTCTCGTTCTGATAACCATATTATTAACTTTCTTCCCTTTGGTTTAACCTCTAAAATGGAGAGAAAAATAAAACTCACATATCAAATATGCTTAGTCAAGCAAAACAAAATCCTTACATTGACCATGTCCAAAAATGATTGTTTCATCCTGAACCTAGAGTTCATCACCAATCTATTGGGAGAGAAGGAGTTTGCATGTTTCATCATTGGTACTCCAGATCATGGCTGGTCATTGCATTGATCAGAGTTTTTATGTCTTTCTTAGTTTTTTTGTTTTGACCTTGCTCTTGTCATATACATTTACTTCTTTTTCTTTTCATTTTATTTTGCGTCAATTAATATGAGTTCCTAGATTTGTTTGAAACCATCCCAAAGGTACATTTTCTAATTCTTTCAGTATAATGTATATTCCTTGATTCAGGGACTGCTTTTTTAATTTTTATTTTTTGCCTTTGAATTCCTAGCAGTGCCTTGCTCATAGAAGGCCCTTAATAAATGCTTGTTAAATTGTATGTATAAAAATCGTTACTCAATCATGTAACCCAGACAACCCTCTTATGTAAGAGAGTTTTGAATGAGAGAAAAGAGGTGAATTGATTCAAAAGAGTAAGAGGTAGACGGTGCACACATGTGCATTTAGCATGAAAACATGTAGAAAAATTGTTTCAGTGAATGAGAGTGGGGGAAAGGATGAATAGGTGATCAGACTAAAGACTGTAGGCTGGTTTTGAGGTGTTCTCCATTGCTCATATACTAGTGCTATACCAGAATTCACTAATATCATGAATCTAAAGTGGCCTTTCATGCAAAAGGGAATTCTTTACTAACAGTCCTTGGTATAGAGAGATGTAGCATGGCATCATGAATAGAGAGCCAGCCTTAGAGCCAGGAAGACCTGGATTCAAGTCCTGTCTCTGACACATACATACTGTGTGACTATGAACAAATCAATTTACCTCTCAGTGTTGTAGGCCACTCTTTAAGGCTATAAGTCTCAGAAAAGATGCCAACCAGCACTGGTAGAGAAAGTTCCATATTGGTTCCTTCTGTCTCCTGTAAAGTCATTGATATCCCTCCTCTTCCAGTCCCTTTGTAGAACTGAGAACTGACAATCTATGTCTTGAGTTTTGATGCAGCAATGAAGGGACCACACTCGCAATGAAAACAAAGATTACAAATGGAAAGAATTGTTAGTTCCTTAAAGATTTTATAGGCAAGGTAAGGTAATGTAACAAGCATTTATTAGGAAACTTGGAAACACAAGGAAAATGAAAGACAAACCCTGGCCTTATGGAGCTGACAATCTGTTGGTGGAAGACCACACACAAAAGCAGAGGGTGGAGGTAAAGGAGAGGAAGAGGGAAGGTCTTTGGTGTAGGGGCATGGTGTTGAAGTCCAGAAAATCAGAAGTACAATTGAGAGGAGAATGAAGGTTGGCCGGCCTGGCTCTTGGGATGTTCCAGGGTGACCAGGTTCCAGGTAGCAGGAACTTATAGATTTTCCAAGGTACAGGAATTATTATAAAAGTACTATAAAAATGCTAAGAAACTGAACTTAAATTTAGAGGCAGTATGATGTACTACATAGCTCATATAAGTTTTGAGAATCAGGAGTGGTTCTCAAACGTGATTGATTCAGCCCCTCTACTAGTATGCTTTATCCCTAAGATCAGCACTTGAGAATCAGTTTTGTCAGGTAGCTTTAAGTTGCTTTGAGAAAGGAGTTATAGTAGGAACAGTGGATATAAAAACTCACCCTAAGATTCCATGCTATACTTTTCCCACAAGAACCTATAGCGTCCAAGGAAAAGTGGGGCTTGAGCTGAGTAGTACGGTAAAGGGGTAACTCACAGCGACTGGTTGCTGGAATTTATTTTCTGCCATTTGTGGGGTGCTCAAGAAGTTTCCCGTTAAGCATGATGAATATGTATCTAGTTTGTCCTTGTTTCCTAATGCAGACACTGCCATCACTTGATCCAGGATTACTTCTAAGATGCTCATGGGAAGGTGGAAAGTTCAACATCCTTCAAACTCTTTGAAATGTGTAAATTTTTCCTCCTTCCAAAATGAGCAAGAGATCTGTCCAAGGTTGAAGGTGAGAAGGTAAGAAGTCTTTTCCCCATCACTCTCTCATCCCTCCCGCAAAGTCTCTTCCTCAGTACTCTGCTAGAAAGAGATGCTTATTTGTTTTTAAAGTGATTCCCTTCTCAGTTCACTTGATAATTTGTTGATAATCCCAAGGGAATTTTATAGATAATATCAACGAGGTTTCCTTTACCAGTTTGAACTAACTTGCAAAATGGTTTCATTTTACTTCATCAATTGGCTTTCAGAGACTCTTCCCATTTGGTTTAAAGCCTGTGATTAGTTAAAGTATAAAGACTGAGAAGAGAACTGGACAATGTCAGAAGACTTGGTTTCCCTCCCAGTCTCTGATACTTAATGGCTGTGTGAACACAGTCAAGTTACATGATCTGTCTGAACCTCTGTTTCTTCATTTGTAAAGTGTGCTGTTGTCTCTTTTACTTCTGTATCTCAGGAGCAACCACTTTTCCATATGACTTAAAGTTTAATCCTTCATGTGTTGTATGGCCATAGAATGCGAGTGCCTTGAAAACTTTTTTTTTTGCATCCCCAGTACTTTGTAGTAAAAACAAACTTGTTTCCTTCTTTTGTCCCTTTCTTCTCTTCCTGCCATCTATCTTATATGGGTATGGGGGTGGGGCATGCTTTATAAACTTTAAGTTACTATAGAACGGTGAGTTGCTATGTGGAGAATGAAGCTACAAAATGTTGTGTTGTGTAAGGTAAAATATGACAAGATTTTTTTGAGTAAGCCTACTAAGAAATTTTTTTCAACAAAATACTTTTAAAAATGCAGAGAAGCTCATCACTTAATAATAATTTCTTTCTGAGATAAACAGAATTGTCTTCTATTTTAAGATAAATTATCATTGATCTTTTAATTGTATTAGCCTCAATATGAGACAGTGTCATTAATCTACTAAGTTTGACTGATTATTTGAAATAAATCTGAGAACAATTATGTTTTCCTGATGTGTTGTATGCCTGTGATGAGTATGGGATTTGGAGACACTGAGTCTGTGTTCAGATCTTAATTTGGCTTCTTGATACCTGTATGATCATGGGCATGTGAACTGTTTGCTCATCTTTTAAGTGAGAATAGCAAATGTAGGACCTCACTCCCAGAAGTTTTTTAAGGATTAAATGACATAATAAAATGTGTGCTCCACACATTAAGTTCTCCACACATTAAAGTGCTTTAAAGGATAAATGTTGTTACATTGTGTATTAAAATAGCTAATGAATCCCTGGGCATTTGGAAGATTTATCTCAGAATAAAGTATAAGTATCAGTTACCGTTGTTGTTACTTCACTTTTCTAGGTCTGTTTTTTCATGTGCATAATGAGGGGGTTGGCCTAAACCAGAGATTCTTACATTTTTTCGTGTCATGGACCCTTTTAATAGTGTAGCAAAGCCTATAGACCCCTTCTCAGAATCAGATTCTTAAATGAATAAGGTAGAATACATAAGCTTACAAAGGAAACCAATTATATTGAATACAGTCATCAAAACATATAAAAAAACAAGTTTATATACCTCAGGTTAAGAAACTCTGGCCTTGATGCAGTTTTAAATCCCTTAAATTCCTAAATCCCTTGCAGTTTTAAGTACTATGGTCCTATTTCCAGAACTACCATAACTAAAATATAAGGTGTGTTCTGATTGTGAAAAAGTATGAAAATATGACTATCTTAAAGCAAAAAACTTGCCATAAATGTGGCACCCATAACCACATCTGAAATAAATATGATGCACAGCAGGAATTTTATCCTGAGAACAAACTTGCTGGGAAGAAGGGACGCAATATTTGTTAATTAATTAATTGCAATAATCTAAGGAGGTGATAGGCAGCTAGCTCACTTAGCAGATACAGTGCTGGAGTGAGGAGGACTTGTCTTACTGAGTTCAAATCTGACCTCAGGCACATAGAAGCTGTGTGACCCTGGGCAAATCATTTAATCCTGTTTTCTTCAGTTTCCTCATCTGTAAAATGAGCTGGAGAAGGAAATGGCAAAGCACTCCACTGTCTTTGCCAATAAATCCCCATTTAGCAACAACAATAAGAAAATGGTAGAAAAGATAAACATATTTACTTGGGGATGAAAAAAGTTACATGCCAACTAATGAACCCCTGGGAATTTGGAAGATTTATCTTAGAGATATATGAGGACTTACTCAGTTTATTGACACTCAGTTGTTTCTTAAAGTTTAAGTAAATATTGTAATTTTTTTTACTAAAGGCTGTATTCCAAATACTTGATTTTACTGTGTAACTGGGAAATTATATTCACACAGAAATAGTATTTTAGAATGTAGGTGGGAGATTTAAGAGATTTAAGTTCTATATTTTGATGCATGTCAAGGCCTCTTCTCTTAGGAATTAAATGTACAACTGATCAAAAAAATCAACTTAATAGTTTTGAGTAACAGTTTTTTTCCCTTTAAATATGAATGTATTTATTTAACTTTTTACATTCATTTTCACAAAATTTTGGGTTCCAAATTTTCTCCCCATTTGGGGGGGGGGGGGGGGGGGGGGGGGGGGGGGGGGGGGGGGGGGGGGGGGGGGGGGGGGGGCGGGGGGCG
>CM053771.1:152238537-152264121 GCA_028658325.1 Potorous gilbertii | reverse complement strand
GAAAACTGCCCTGATATTCTAGAACCAGAGGGCAAAATAAATATTGAAAGAATCCACCAATCACTGCCTGAAAGAGATCCAAAAAGAGAAACTCCTAGGAACATTGTGGCCAAGTTCCAGAGTTCCCTGGTCAAGGAGAAAATATTACAAGCAGCTAGAAAGAAACAATTCAAGTATTTTGGAAATACAATCAAGATAACATAAGATCTAGCACCTTCTACATTAAGGGATAGAAGGGCATGGAATGATATTCCAGAAGTCAAAGGAACTAGGACTAAAACCAAGAATCACCTACCCAGCAAAGCTGAGTATAATACTTCAGGGGAAAAAATGGTCTTTCAATGAAATAGAGGATTTTCAAGCATTCTTGATGAAAAGACCAGAGCTTAAAAAAAATTTGACCTTCAAACACAAGAATGAAGAGAAGCATGAAAAGGTAAACAGCACAGAAAAGTCATAAGGGACTTACCGAAGTTGAACTGTTTACATTCCTACATGGAAAGACAGCATTTGTAACTCTTAAAACTTTTCAGTATCTGGGTAGTTGGTGGGATGACACAGACACAGACAGACAGACAGACAGACAGACAGACAGACACACACACACACACACACACACACACACACACACACACACACCACACAGAGAGAATTGAATAGGATGGGATCATATCTTTAAAAAAATGAAATTAAGTGGTGAGAGAAATATATTGGGAGGAGAAAGGGAGAAATGGAATGGGGCAAATTATCTCTCATAAAAGAGACAAGAAAAAGCTTTTTCAATGGAGGGGAAAGAGGGAAGGTGAGAGGAGAAAAGTAAAGCTTACTCTCATCACATTTGGCTTAAGGAGAGAATAACAAGCACACTCAATTTGGTATGAAAATCTATCTTACACTACAGGAAAGCAGGGGATAAAGGGATAACTGGGGTGTGGGGGGGGATGATAGAAGGAAGAGCAAAGGAGAGGAGGGAGACAATTAGAAGTAAATATTTTTGGAGAGGGATAAAGTCAAAAGAGAGAACAGAAAAATGGAGCGGGGGTGGGGCAGGATAGGATGGAGGGAAATATAGGTAGTCTTTCACAACATGACTATTATGGAAGTCTTTAGCAAAACTACACATATATAGCCTATATTGAATTGCTGCCCTCTCTTGCCTTCATCGCCAGGGATGACAGGGGAAGGAGGAAGGGAGAGAAGTTGGAACTAAAAATTTTAGGAATAAATGTTGAGAATTGTTTTTGCGTGTAATTGGAAAATAAGAAATACAGGCAATGGGGTATAACAATCTATCTTGCCTCTACAAGAAAAAAGAGAAAATGGGGATAAGGAAAGGGAGGGGTGTGATAGAAGGGAGGGCAGATTAGGGGTAGGGGTAAGCAGAATGCATGGTGTTTTGAGGAGGGGGAGGGTAGAGACGGGAAAAATTTTGGAACTCACAATTTTGTAGAAATGAATGCTGAAAACTAAAAATAATTCAGAAAAAATAAATATAAGTACTAGGTACTTAAAATACTCCCAGTGAAATCTCTATTATACTAATAATTTCCTTAGCAAACCTTTCAAACAATTAATAAATATTAAGAGCTTACTTTGTGTAAGACAATGATTGTACTAGGAAAGTGTAACAATTCATACCCACGATGAGCTTACATTCAAAAGGAAAAAGACTAATAATAAATCCAACAACTCACCCTACCACCTCCAGCATGAAACTAGGAAGGCAGGAGCCATCTTAGACTGGCAAAGAAGGACCATTCAATCAACAAACAAAAAAATATCAAATGGAACCTACAGTATATGAAGAATAACGAGTTAGGCACTCTCCAGTCAGTCATCTATTTGGACAAGGAATTTCATTCGGGATGAAAGGTTCACTTATATAAGTCTAGATATGAAAAATCTTTAACACTTCAACTACACCTCTAAACTACTTTTGAACTCTGCTAAACTTGAGAAAGTAGTTTATAGACTACTACCAACTGCCTGCACTTCGTTACTGCCATTCTATCAAGTTTGCCTTTAGCATTCTATCAAAAGTGCTCTCAGGTCACTGAAAGACTTTTGATCAACAAATCCAATGGTCCTTTTAGTCCTCATATTGACTCCTCTCAATTTAACATTACTAAAAACTTACTTCTAAGGAAAGGTCTTTGTTCCTTTAACTTCAGATACATCATACATTCCTGGTTCTCCAAACTTCTCACTCTCCCTTATTTCAATTCTTATCCTTGGCCAAACACCTACTGTAGGTGCTCTCAAAGTGTCTGATTTTACACCCTCCCAGCCCAGGTCTAAAACAGGCATTGTCATTCTCACCTCTCCAAGTATAACTTCTAACAATCTGAAAATCTTTATTCCCAGTCTCATTTAAGTCTCACTCTTGAGCATCACACTGGCATTACAAGACACTTAATGACTTTCTCCACCTGAATCGTGCACCACCATCTCAGCATGCCAAAATGGAGCTTGACATCTTTTTCCCAAGTGAGCTCACTCTGACATTATATCTCAATTCATCTTCCATGAGGTTATTTTGTTGTTGCTCACTCACACCTGACTTCAGGACCCCATTTGGGGTTTTCTTGGCAAAGATACTGGAATGGTTCGGCCATTTCCTTGTCCAGTTCATTTAACAGATGAGGAAATTGAGTCATCCTGATTACAGGTCCAGAACTCTATCTACTGCACCACCTAGCTAGCCCCAATAAAGGTAACACCGTGGCTATTCTCTCTCATTTCTTATTCCATTTACAAAATCTGCCCATGAAATAGTTCTAAAATCCAACCCCTTCTGCTAATGTCAACATTCTACTACTCAGATACAGGTCTTCATTATTAACATCTGTCATAACTTAACAAATAGTCTAACATGCTCTACTCCCTACCCACTCCTTATGGTGTTAACAAAATAATATTTTTACATAGAGATAACACCCCTCTGCTAAGGTATCTTCATTGACTTCATAGAGCATATCCATTGAAATGCCTTGGCATTTTAGTCAAGGCCCTCCTAAAATCAAGCTATCATTTGCCCACTCTATTTCCAAGTAGTCTATAGAATTCTCTATAAACCTTCTAGTTATCAGTAAGCCTTAAAATGGACTCTTTTTTACTCCCTTTCCAGCTAAATTCCTGAACAATATAAATACAGCTTCTTCTGCACACCTTTTACAGGAATTCTGTGTTACAAATTCTCATTTAATATGTATGTGTAAGCACCAAGAAGGCAGAAATATTTTAACTTTTGTATCTGACTCCTTAGGTCTGAAACAATGTCCTGTGCAGAGTAAACACTCAGTTCATGTTCAGTTAATACGGAATATGAAGGAATTTTAACCAAAAAACTGAAGACTGTAATTGTAACGATTGAAGTAGAGCTGACAGACTATGTGTACTTCCCTCCTGAGGGGGGAAGGCATCACAAAGGTGGGGAACACTGCAAACACTGTAAGACAAGTTGATGTGTCAGTTCTTCTTGTTAGGCTGCTTTTTTTCACCCTATCTTTGTTACAATGGATGTTTTAGTGGAGAAAGAAATTAACCAAAAGCAAATGATAAAAAACCAAGAAGTAATAATAAAAATAAGACTACAAACATCTTAAACTTTAAGAATTCTAACAACCCTCAGTAAAGCAGTGGCAGAATTCTTACCTCTGACTGTATCAGGAAGGAGTCCTGCATGTGATCTCTAACCTCCTTCAGGAAGCTGGGATGGCTACCTACCTGGAAAAAAGATTAAGAAATTAGATTTGGCCAAAATTTAATTTTGGACCATTCAAATTTAGTTAATTCCTCCCTCCCTAATGAAGATATAAAGCTGGAATAAAAGAAATAAAGCGAGAAGGAAATAGAGTGGCTAAAACACAGGTAACTCTCAACATTATACTTTGTGAATACCCCTTAGCATATCTCACACTCTCAAACAAACCCTGTCAGTTTATGTTTGGAAAATTCCAACTTTAATTATGAGCCTAAAGAAAATGTATTTACAACAATGATCACCATCACCATAGACATTAAAATAAAAATAGTGGTAAATATTTCAAGTAAACAGACTGCAACTGAATAGTTTCATCTTTAAAAATAATAAAATACTTCCTAGGTCTCTTCTAAATCTGATTTTACCATCTTTTCTAAGGAAACTGTGTTGTTGTTGCTGAATCATTTTCAGTCATGCCCGACTCTTTATGACCTAGTTTGGGTTTTGTTGGATTTTTTTGCAAAGATACTGAAATGGTTTGCCACTTTCTTCTCCAGCTCATTTTATAGATGACAAAACTGAGGCAAACAGGGTTAAGTGACTTGCCTAGGGTCATATAGCTGGTAACTGTCTGGGGCCAGATATGAACTCAGGAATGAGTATTTCTGACACCTTCAGGCCTGGAACTCTAATCATTGCATCACCGAGATGCTCAGGGAAATCATAAGGTTTCAGTAAAATCAAAGAAGTCATTCTTGGGTCAATTACATGATCCAGGACATTGTTTCACCTTGTTAGCAAGAAAAGAAAGAATCACTGCAATGTAAGGCTAAGAGCACATATCGCTATACTGAAAGGAGAAAACACAGAAAGATGTGGCACAAGACATTTCTAATGCCAGCTTTAATTTGTGACAGATGAATTAGTAATTAATTATACTGGAATAATCCAAAAATCAAAGAAGAGATGAGAAGAAAGCAACTTGTACAGATCAACTATCAAATTCAGGGTGAGGTGAGGGATATGGGGACAAAGGACAGAAGGGAGAAAACAGATATTTTCAAATTCAGAGAAGTATCAAGTATCATCCTAAAGCAATACGTAAGATAATAACATAAACAAATTAAATCAATATAAGCTTTTGAGTCAGTTACAGTATCTGTTTCCAATTTTACCAATAATTATCATTGTGGGCAAGTAATGTCTTGTTTTGCTAAGTGTCAATGGTGGGGTATGAACCCAGTTTTCTGCTGTACTTTTACACAGTCTTATGATATATTCACTCTCATATCCTAACATCACCAATATCCTGCTACTCAAGAGTCTGCTTTAAGCTGATTAGGTTTCTCTGACTAGCTTTTCATCACAAATCACTGATACAGACTTGAAAGACAGAGCTCACAAGTCACAGTATTACAGACATGGCACAATGGAGGAGAATATCCTTAAATGACATCCCTAAACACAGAAAACTACTCATCAAGGGAAAAACAATAAACAATTTTCTGAGGCTACAAAAGACAGTGGGCTAGCAACTTTTAATTCATTCAACTATCTAAATAGAAATTGTTTAAGGTGCAGCGAAGTGTGACCTAGAATACTTACTGACACTAACAATTTGTCATTAGAATACCTTCCAAGGTTAGAGTATGAAAATGACATTTTGCATGGCCAAGTCATATTATGGTAATGTTCGAGAAGAAAACTAGATACAAGTTAAAAACAAAATTTTGCCTTTTAATTCTCCATGTCAATCTTTAATTTTCTTCAGCCAAAATAAAAAAAGTGCATATGTGTGTGTGTGTGTATAATGTTTTGCCTGTTTACATAATCCATAATAACAATGACTAAAAAAGTTCTTGCACCAAAGTCCTTAGGATTGTCACAAGGGGTTCAACATCACAAACTGATTAAATTTTATCAATAGAAATGACTGATTAAAAAGGTATGGTAATCTACTTTTTACTACATCATAAAGACTGTGAGACTTTTTCATTTGACTTACAGCTAAAATCTTCCCAATGTATTCTCTTCTATTAGTATGTGATGACTTTGAAAGCCAGAACCTTTTTTTTTCTATTTGTATACCCAGTGTTTTGCACATACTGTGTTTTTAATACTGGTCTTATTCATTCATTCAAGAAAAAACATGGTGGAAAATATGGTGGAAGTGAAACAATGTGGTCTCATCATTTTACCTAAAATCGTCAATTTAATACATGGTTTCTAAAACCTAGAATCACTAATATCCTCAGAAATTGCTTCCCATTATGACTCCCAAACTAAATCTGTTGCAACAGCACATATCAAAGGGAAGGGAAAGAAAGAAAATAAAACGTTTATATAGCACCTGTGTCAGAAACTGTATTAAGCACTTTAAAAATATTTATCTTAGTTGAACCTCACAGCAACACTGCAAAGTAGGCGCTGCTATTGTCATTTTACAATTGGAGAAACTGAGGCAATAGTGACTTGCCCAGGTTAACACAGCTAGTCATCCAACGTCTAATTTGAACTCTAGTCTTCCTTACTCTATCTAGGCCCAGTGCTATAAACACTAAACCCACGTAGCTGCTTCAGATGACTGCCTATTGGATCTTGTTTCACCTTAGCAAAATGAAATGCTTCTATAAAAACATTTTGGTTATATTTAAAAAAACTCTGGAATTATCAAAAATTTCAATTATTCCCTCTGGATAACTTGATAAATCTAGGTATCACAAAACCAGAACTTAAATTCAAAGCAATTAAATATAAACAAAAGAACAAATAATATAATAACATAAAAACGAAGAACTTTTGAAATACTTAAGAAAGCTGATCAATGCAGTGACTAACCAGAATTCTGGAGGACTGATTGAAGCATCTTAAGTTTAATATGTAAAAAGGGATATACAGGGCAATAGCTGAGATGATTTAGAATCACAGAGTAAGGTCTAAATCCCAGGTCTACCGATAAAAATTGTTACACAGGATAGGATAGTCTTATATTTACTAAACATCTATTAGTTGTCAAGTTCTGTGCACAAAAAGACAAAATGAAATGCTCTTGACACTACGCTCAAAGATTTTACCTTGTAATGGGGAAAAAGCAAGTACCTACAAGGTAATTTTAGGAAACGCAAATAGCTGTTGGGATCATGACAGGTCTTGCTTGTGTAGATGGTACTACAGTTGTGTTTTGAAGGAAACTAAAATCTGAAGAGGTAGAAGTTAAGACTAAGTACATTCCAGGTACTCAATGACAGGTAAATACAAGAATGTACATGGTACCCTCAACAGAAATAAGAAATGTATACATATAATAAAAAATAGCTATTACTAAGATACCTTAAATGTATACTATATGTCATTTTATACCACTAAAAACAAGAAAATCTCTACACTTAGGTCAGAAAATCTCTTATTTATTTCAACTGCATTATACTTGTCTCAATTATCTACAGTGAAAGGATATAAATTTATAGATGAGCCTTTCTTTATCTAAAGCTAATTGAAAGAAAGAATGTTGGGAGGAAACTGGTATTGATTTTTGTTATTATTTCTAAACACAACTTTCATCTAAAAGTAATTTCAACTTTCTTGTTTTCCTACTTTCACCTTATAAATTACAAATTTACAGTAATATACAGAACTCTTCACTCTTGAAAAAATTGTAATTTAATTTGGCATTACATAATTATAATCTAACTTTATAAACACATACTTACCCTATCACACCAGGCATAAACTATCTCAATAGATCATTTGATGATCTATTATGGAGGACTACAGAAAAGGCAAAGTCCTTATCTTTTCTTCAATAAAAATCATCTCAGTAACAGCTCAAATATTACTCTTAAAGATTTTTCTCTGAAATAGCCTAGAAGTCTTTATAGACATTTTCCCTACTATTCGCAATTAAATTGTTCTTTAATTTCTCTTTATTAGGCTATAAGGGTCTATAAGGTTACTCCTAAAAAGCAACTTTATGTACAAATCCTTCATGAACTAGGAGACTTCAAACCAAATTAAAAAATGAAAATAATAGAGAATGTCTTTTTTCCATGGATGTCTGCCTAAAACAATTTCAGTTAAAATACTAACTAAGCTGAAATCAGGTTTTTATACTTTTCAAAACCTAATAGATGGTCTTTGTCTTCACCCCAAACTTAGAGGCAAGGGCTATTCTCGTTCCAAGGTCACTGGAGGTCTTTAAGCAAAGGCTAAATGTCCACTTGGAGAGAATTCTTGTTGAGGAACAGGCACTGAGAGAGCTTCTAATGATGAGATTTGTGATCTCTATATATGCATCTTTTGGTTCTGTTAAAAATAACTTTTTAATAGAAAGATTTTTTTTTTATAAAAAAAAACCTAAATGTTAAGACTCACTTTGGACAGTCACCTAACACAGGCAGCATCATGAAAATTACCCTAAATTTAATGTAAGGTCTCAGTGTTTCCAACATAAGTCTGATGAACAAAGATAAAAGACATATCACTTCCTCTCATAATACATTTTTAAAATTAGAATAATTACCTGTTTGTATTCGCTGACACAGCTTTGGCAGCAAAATCTTTTCTGCTGGCCATCGATGATAAGGACATTGTTTCCAGCACCTTTGCTAGGCAAATACTCGCCACATTGTTCACAACAATTCATTATTAAGCCATTTGCCATTCTATATCTATTAAAGCAGTGGTCACTACAGAGCTTATGAGTCATGTTTTTAAAGCTTACTTCATGGCGAATCTATAAGAAAACACAATAAACCATTAAGGTGACACTTAAGAGAAAAAAAAACTAGTTATCATTATGTAAGAACAGAAGATCTGTGACTCCTCTGCAGAACACATGTAGAGAAAGTCAGTCAAAGTAGATTATACATAGAAGGGAATTTCTGAATTTAAATGAATCTCTCTATTTTAGAAATAAGGAAACAGAGTCCCCCATACCGCCCCAAATAAAGTCAACCTGGCTGTAATCACACAACTAGTTGACTTCCACTTTCACAAACAGAAATGGAAAACTCAGACAACCAAGTACCTTTGATGGCCCTGTCTAGTTAAAGGAATGGACTAAGAATTCTTAAAATAAACATTTTAAATATATTTTTTAAAAAACAAACGCTAAACTAGAAACAAGGTGAACTTCCACGTATCATGCATTTTTAAGAAATGAAAATATCTTTATTTAAAGATTAATTCTTTATTTCTTCATAATGTCCTTCTACCTGAATTCTGAGCAAGATGATTATTTACTGTCCCTCTAACACAGCCCTACTGCCAAACTCTTCTCAATTTATCCTTACATACGGGGAAGAGGGAGGAGAGAAGTGTGTGAAAACATGAGGAAAAAGACTACAAATATTAATGAATCCACCCCCTACTCAGAAATTACCCAAATAAAAATGTAAAATTCATATATTTAACTAGAAAAAAGTACTGCCCATTTCAGCCAAGTGGATAATTACACAGTACTGATCAAATCTATCTTCAACTCTCCCATTAGACTCTACTTAGCAGAGTACCTTGCTACCCAAATTCAAAAAATGTACAATACTTACTATAATGATGTAAAAAATAAGGCTCAGAAAAATATTTTATCATGAAAACTATTTTAAACATACAGAATACAAACCTCTGTTAGTTTGCCACAAATTGTGCATCTTGATTTATTTAAAAGTCCTTTTGAAGGATTCTGTTTGTCTTCATAGAGTGACAAGCATGAAGTACTACAGAATTCCTGAAAGGATTCACTTGAATCCACTTGGGCAACAATGGTACCTTTCATTGTTGTTATATCTCTAAAAAAAAAATAAAAAGTGTACAACATATTTTAACAATAGAGCATTATTTTTTAAAAATTATTAAATCCCTACCAAACTACTAGATGGGGCTCCCAACAGGAGACCATGTGGAAGGATGCAGTCAAAAGACAACTTTAAGATGTTTATGGTACTAAGAAAAGAGACTAGGTCAACTACAATGTGAATACAATGTCTATCAGTGGCTAACACAACTGGTCCTGAAAGACAATATGATTCAAGAAAAGAAAAAGTACAATGAACTACAGCCAGTATGTTCAAGTCTGTAAAAATTCCAGAAAGCAAATACAAATGAATACACCTCTAGCTGGAATCAGAAAATTAAACAGGATATATCCAGAAAAACATTCATTTTGAAGTTTGACCTCAATTGCATGCACAAAGTAATACAAAATTACAGTATGAAAGTTGGAAATAATAACAACAAATACTTATATAAAGCTCCCTTCGTGCCAGGCACTGCGTTAGATGATTTACAATTATTAGCACGTCTGATCCCCACGATAACTCTGGGAGGGAGGGAGGGAGGGAGGGAGGTGCTGTTGTTATCACCCCCATTTTACAAGTGAGGAAAAGGAGATTAAGTAACCAGAGATTAAGTAACATACCCAGGCTATGCTGACATTAAGGGTTAAGAGAGCAAATCTGAACTAAGATCCTCCTGATTCTAGCCTGGCACTCTTATCTGCTGTACCAGTTAGCTGCCTCATATGTGATGAAACCAAAAACTGATGTAAATTATAAGATTTATAGCCAGAAGGGAATTTTGAGTCCAACCTCTCTCATTTTACAAGTGAGGAAATTGAACCTCCAGGTTAGTTGGCTTGCCCAAGGTCACAAAGATAATAACCAACAGATTTTGTAACCAGATTTTTCAAGAACACATTCCATGTTCTTTCTGCTACATCACCTCCCCTTTCTAAAACAATTTATTAATCAATACATCCTTGCAGAAATCAGAAATTAAATATCTTCTAAATTATGCAGGGCTAAAAATAATTGTACTCACCTAGAAATGGACAGGAAGATCCCACCCTGATCTGACTGGTTATTATATACTCTCTTCTATCTAAGTTATATTTAACTTCTGAGTTGAGTTAAAATAGCAGGGCAAGACAAATTCCGACTCAGAAGAAAACTTATAGGAAAACAAAGTAATCATTTAAGGCAAATAGTTCTCAAAATAAACCTAAATTGTATTTACTATGGCTTATTCAACGTTTTAAAATAAAATCAAAATACATTCCTCTGTTCTGGTTTTCAAAATATACCAAGTCCAAAATTTTGTCAAGTTTGTAAAAATATGTATCCTAGAAAACTATACAATTTTATTTGCCCTGAAAAATCCACTTCACTCAACTAAAAACACACAAACCATCAATTATAAAAGGACTACCTATACCACCACCATTCAACCAAATGCCAAAGACCTCTCTGTCTAAAGTAGCTTAAATCACAAAATTCCCCAGAAGCCCATCTGACCCATAATTCTCCAAATATCACCCTGTCCAAGACTTTAGGAAACAATAAACTATAAGCACTGTGAGAGATAACAATGGATAATTTTGATTACATTAAATAACAAAGATTTGTCCTAATAAAACCAATATAACTAAGATTAAAAGGAAAGCAAAAAAAATAAAGGAAAAAAATTTTACGGATAGTTTCTCAGATAAAGGTCTTATAACTCAAATTAGGGAACTTTGTCAAATTAACAGAAATGAGTCACTCCCCAATGACTAAATGGTAAAGGCACATAAACAGTTTTTCAATGAAGAAGTCAAAACTACATGTATCGTGAAAAAATGTTCTCAACCATTATTGATCAGAGAAATGAAAACTGAAGCAACCTTGAGATATCACCTCACTATCAATCAGGGTGGCAAAAATAACAGAAGGGGAAAAATGACAAATGTTGGAGGTGATGTGGAAAAACTGGGACACTGATACACTGTGGATGGAACTTTGAACATCCTAATACAAGAATTTCTAGAGAGTAATCTGGAATTATGCCCCCAGAGTTACAAAGCTGTGTATATCCTTTCATCTAGCAATACCAGTCTGTTTCCCAAGGTGATCAGGAAAAAATAAAAGTAACCTCTATGTTCTAAAACATTTATTGCAGCTCCTTTCCGTGGAGACAAAGAACTGGAAATTGAGGTGGCCATCAATTGGGCTAAACAAATTATGGTATATGACTGTAATAGAATACTACTGTGCTGTAAGAAACGATGAGCAGATTAACTTTAGAAAAACATGTAAAGACTTGCATGATTTAAGAGTAAAATTAAGAGAACCAAGAAAACACTGGATACTGTTAACACAACACTGTCCAAAGAATAACTAAACTGAGCTATTTTGAGTATAATAAATATTCAAATCAACTACAAGACCTATGAAAAAAATGCTATCCACTTCCAGAGAAATAATTGATAAGCAGAAGTATGCATAATATGATCTATGTGTCAAACAACAGTCTTTTCTAGTCTGGGACAGGGCACAAGGAAAACAGTTTGGAACTTGAAATAAAATAAAAAAATTATATTTTAAAAAAACTTGAAAAGGCAGAAATTAGCCAGCAGTAGACACATATCTACAATAATGCACTTAATTTTTCTAATATAATATATTCCCCTCCCCCAAAAACACCATTATGTCCTACTCACCTATATGTTCACTAAAAAATAAAGTTAAAGATATCCCTTACTTTTTGCACATGACGCAGAGTTTCTTTGGAGCAGGCTTGTGTGAGAATGAGGAAAGACAAGAAGTAGAACAAAACAGGTGAGCAGATCCTTTTCGCTGATAGGCAGTTTGTCCTTTCTGCAAAGGTTTTTTGCAGTTTGCACAAGTAACTTTAACTGGCTTAGTAGGTTGCTGTTGTGAAGGAGGCTGGAAAATCTGCTTAGGAAGTGAGGCCACTGGTGACAAAGAATCCACCCCAGGCTGCTTCTGATTTCGGGGAAATGAAGCTGACTGGGAGATCCAGGAATCTTAAAGACATAATACACATAGAAGAAAACTAAAATAATTTTCAACCAAATTATAATACCATAAAATTACTTGTAAGCTCTCACCAAATTGCAAGATTTAGGTAAGGAAGAAAAGTTTTCATAAAATTACTCTTTTCAGAACGGTTTAAACTGGGAATATGCATGTTAATAAATAAAGATGTAATTGCAATCCTCAAGCAATGTTTTCTGTGAATAATCAAGATTTAGGTATTTAACGGAGGATTCACACTACAGATTATTAGCACAGAAATTAGAACTGAAAGGGATCTCAGCAATCATCTAATCCAAACCCCTCATGTTACAATTGAGGAAATGAGGGTCTAGAGGGATCTTGTGGGGGATTCCCCCATGAAAATCTTTAGAAAATACTTTCCTGACATCTAAAATTATTCGGTGCTATCACCGAAGTATTTAATATGAAACATGGCATTAAATGACTTAGACTGTGACCGTATTAGTGTCAATAAATGCTCCACCTACTGTTCAAACAAACAAAAAAAACCCCACCCAAACACTTTAACAGTAATAGAGTTCCTTCAAGATGAAATACTGTGACTACAGTAATGCATTATCAGTAGGTATCCTCCCTACTTTAACTCCAACAAAAGTGCAGAATTGTTTTATCTTCTGCCTCACTCATTAGTTCTCACCAACTTTAAGACTTTCTAAGCAGCTTACTCCTTCCATCCCACTTTAAATCTAACGTTCATGGCCACTGCTACTGCCAACACATCAATGGCCAGTCTGCCAATGTTTCTGCAGTCTACTATTGTGTTCCTCCTTCTCTTCTTCATAGTTGGTATAAACATGTTTCTCCAACACATCTAAGTTTGGGTTTTGGGAGGGTTGTTTTTTTAAAAAGCTGTCTTCTTACAGTTACCACCAGCCAACAAGAAGACTCCTTTTTGGCAGACAAACTGACTAATCACAGCTTCTTAGATGAAGCCTTCACATCTTCTTGGTTATATCACTGAGGAGTGCTCAAAAGTTGCTTCTTTATTTTACATACGCGCAGGGCGTGCATGCACATGTCACACACAAGGATGAGGGATAGGGGAAGAAGAGAAGACTTCAAGTAGGAAAGGGGAAAAGACAAAGTAGGTAACATGAGTTCTGGGACATTCTGGAGGTCCAAGGACCTAGAAAGCTGATTCCTCAACGTCTAACAAACTTTTACTGGCACTTCAAGAACAAAAATCATATACACTATCTGTAAGGGAAAAATAGCACACAATCTAGGATTAAAATTCAATTCTTCCCATAGCACCAAAACAATTTTTTAGGTAACAACAACAAAAAAAAGGCTATTAAAAGTTCTGTCACAGTTTTAGGGTGGAAAAGAGTGGATGAGCCTTTCCGAAAAATTTGTAATTAATATGCCACAAAGATGTAAAAGCCCTAAGGAATTCGCTTTTCTAATAAAGTGTATTTAGGGCAATTCATAAAAATAATTACAATACCAGACACTGAATGAAAGTATTTATTGTTTTCAACTAAATTCAATAGCTCATTCTCTTTCCATATCCTATTTTGAGTAACTGAGCTCAGAATTTGCCTGACCAAAAAGAAAATTTTATACTCTAAAGAAGCTAATTGATTAAACAAATTTTTAAATTTACAGACTCAGAATTAGAGCCGGAAAGGGCCTTGAATATCATTAATGATAGGTCCTTTACCTTATAGCTGAAGAAACTGTGCCAAAAAGCTAAATAATATGCCAAACATCACACAAATAGTTTCTAAAGCATTAGAAATAAGATTGTACTCAGGACACCTGGCTGAGTCCACGCAATGGCTTTCTAGATTTAGTTCTTCAGTTGTACTTTCTGAAGAAAGGAGAGATAGTTCTTTAGTTGTACTTTCTGGAGAAAGGAGTAATATATAGCTTAGTTTTAATACTATCTGTAAGGCAAGGAAAAGACCTCAAGGTCTTGTCCTAAAACCTAGGATTTCATAAACTATCTTCTGTGCATAGGAGAGTAAGATATATAATGTTCTTTCTTTGCATACTATAAGACAGACAATTCAAGACATAAAAACTTTAATATACTACTTGAGTGCTGCCTATTTTAACATACCTTGACATCTGAAATGAACTTCTTAAAACTTTCTTCACCAGTAATGTCTCAGAGAACCTTTGCTTTATAGCACCCAAAAAAGGTTCATGGCAAATATCATGCAATCACTACAGAAGTGATTACCTGAAGGTACCAACAATATTATTTTATTTTTAAACTCAATATATTAAAAAGTTAGTAACATAATAATAAAAACTCATACAATTAAAACTTAATTTTTGGTTAACCTTAAAACATACAGATTTTGCTGCTCTTTAAACTAAAAAGATCATGCTTTTTTAAAGGATGGCTGCCTGCCTTTTCATTTCATCAAGATATTAAATTTTCAAATAAGAAAACCCCTACCAACACAGGTAGGCAACTCTCTGCAATTTCTCTTTTTAAAGGGTTGCTTAGTCCTGGAACTCCAGGGTCCCACATCTGATTTGTGGATGTGGATATCACACAAGAGGAAATGCTTGAACTCTAGACTTCCTGCATGGGAGGCTGATTCTATATATTTCATCAAGATGAAAACTGAATAAATTCAGTTTCAAAACATCACCTACTTTGAAAATTTTGCTTTACTTGAAAATTGGGGAGGGCTCTTCCATAATTCTATCAATAGGATATTATTTTTATAAGCATTTTTCAAAAAAGTATTTTCATGCTTTAATTATTCAACAGTCATTTATTTTATGAAATGATGCAAAATTAACAGAACCAAGAAAACAACACACAACACTACAATAATGTAAATGGAAAGAACAAGTGAGTCAAAACTGAACGCTCAGAAAAGAAACATCAGAATCTCTCTATGTAACTTGGATAATGAGTTAGTCATTTTTAAGAAACTTTTTTTCTACTTTTTAATTCTCCAATATAAGTGAGGGCCTCTGGAAGGGGCAAAGGGATAGAATAGGAAATGTAGGTAACATAAAAAGAGAAAAAAATTATTTAGTCTGTACTTTCCTTTCTATTTCATCAGAAAGTCTATCTAAGTTGGTTGCTATGGTACATGATCAACTGACTAAGGCTGGAAAAAAGAAAATCAGTTTTATGCACAATAATAATTATTGGGTGTGACTATAAAGCAATTAAGACCCACAAAAAAGGCACAATTCACAAATACAATTGAGCTGGCAGTAAAAATTTTTTCTCCTGTTTAATAAAGAATATTTTCTTAAGTTGTTTCCTTTTTTACCACAGAAGAGATATAACTTTAAAGTACCTGAACTTGGTTAGTGAAATATCAAACATGAAATCATCTTCCCATACTAAGATTCACATCCAACAAGATAATTTTTTTATAAAATACCACTTTTCCTCCTCAATTATCCATGTTAATAAAAGGACAAAGATACGTGACTTAGGATTAATATAAGGAAAATCTCGTTCCAATGTTAACATGAACATGTCCAATGGTTTAAGAATTCAGAAAGATGAAGGAATCATTTTGAGCTTTGACTCAAACTTTACAACTCAGTTGTTTAATTTCTCTTATTTCACTTCCACTTTATTTATCTGGTTTACATTCAATAACCAGGGCAGGCTAGTCCATCTCTTAGTTAACAAAAAGTTCTAATCTAAGCACTTCCTTTAAACTCTTCCTTAGTAAAAAGTAACTGAATGTTCCTCTACTCAGAGTAAGGCTCAAGCAAAGTAAGACAAAAAAATTAGCAAAATACTAATCAACCATCTTAAAGACAATGTAGTTATCCATTCTAATAATCCTCATCATAACTATTCATATATAAAACTACCAAAGATATCTAAACAGGATGAACCCTGACTTAGTGACTGCTCTTTCTTCAATCTAAAAAAGGTGATTAGTTTTCTTCTCATATTTTCCTCTGATATAAACTTGGAGCTGTTTGATTTGGAAGTAAACTTTCAAAACATTTATTTGCTTTCTTTCAAAAACCAATAACAATAAAACATTAAGAAGAAACCAAAATTTCAGTCTACTAGTAAAAACAAGGAGACAAATATAAATGCAATATCCAAAAATAAGTACTTTTTCCTTCAAGATTTCTCATCCAACCACTGTCTTATTTGGACATGAAAACAAAAATATTGACAAACTACTATACTGAGTCGAATGTATTTCTAAAGTGAAATACTTTACACATACTTGTTTTTTAACATACACAATTGATAAAACTTTGGAAGAATAATTCATATTTATTCTTGTTGACTAAAATAATTTTTAAGAATAAGTCACTGCAGAGGTCAAATCTGTTTCACTCTAAAAAGAAAGAAAAAGCACTAATTTTGGTAAATGCAAAAACAATATTAATCTAAAAGTAACAAACTACAAAACTTGAGAGAGAAAAATAAAGTCAGGTAATTATAGATAAGAAACTACAAATGCATGCCATTAACACTTACCAGGATTATGATGAGTTGCAGATTCTCCATTCTGAAAAACGTCTCCTGCCACATTCATTCTACCAGGATTAAAAGGTCCTACTCCAGTCTTGGTCTGTGAAGTTAAAGATGGGGTGTACGTTTGTATATTAACACCAAAATTACTTGACTGCAGTCCGTTAGAGACATCTCCCAAGTTGGTATTCTGCAGTGATGTTACATGTGTAATCATTAAGTTCATATCACGCCCATCAGTATTTTCTAATTGGCCATCATTCACTGAGCTTACACCTGTTTCTAATGTAGTAACATTAGCAATCTGAATTTCAGAGTCTGGTTCTGTGGTGATACCGCTATTACCCATTCCTGCATTTACCTTACTTCTTGAAAAACTGGAAGCTGAGAAATCCAAATCATTGGTTCTGTTTTTAGTCTCAGGAAGTCTCCGTTCAATAAAACTGGAAGCATTTTTCTCTTGCCCTTGATTTGTTTCAATGTCCTCTTCATCATCAATGATAATTGTCTCACTTATACTTCCCTTTTGAGAAGTCAAATCTTTTGAGGAAGTAAGTTTAGAATCATTTCCTTGTTGCTCTTCATTTTTTGATGATGGAAACGTGGTGTTTCTTTGATCAGATACCACTGGGGCAGCAGTTGGTGGGGGTTGTATAGGTTCAATAAAAACAACATCATCATCATCTTCTACTGATGTGTTCTGAAACTTATTAGATCTAGAAACTAAAGAATTAGTTGGACCTCCAAATGAATTTCCTACATTTGTGAGACTAGTTGCCATGGCTGTAGTCCCTAATAAAACAGGAGTTTGCTCCGTCAATTCTAGTCCTCCCACTGAACTTGTGTCCATTCCAGATGACCTGTTGGGAAGAGTGAGGAAGGAGAAAAAGATAGTATACTTTAGTAAAATACCACTTTTTTTTTTTTAACAAAAGTAGCAAACACTGAGAATTAAACTGAGTTTTTTCTTCAATTTGGTTAATGCAAAGCAAAAGTTACAGTCTAATATTTCACATAAATTCCCTATAGTATAGGCTCTTCTATGTAAAATTCACCTGTTCACTTCTTAATAATACAAGTTGAATAATAATATCCACGCACCCATTATCTTGTAATATATTTGTGGATGATTGTACTAAGAGCCAAGAGAGTGAAATGCACTGTGGCAACAAGATAGAACATTTGCCAGATAATAGAAATACAAGGAAAACTTGTATTTTTTTTTTAATCTTAGAAATGGAAAATAGCTAAGAAGTAATCTTAGAAGATAAAAGTATCCAGAATCAAGAATTCCAATTACTTTTATTTAATGTAGTCAGGAAGATGAGATGACCTGTATATGACACTGAACCCCAACTTTTGTAGTATCACAAACATTTTCCAACTATATTTTTCTGCTTTCCTCAATACTTTCCTAATATGCTTTTCCTTACACCTTGCATATCAATTTTTGGCCATATTAATTTCTATCTCCCATCTTCAAATTCTAAATACTCACTAATGTATTAAATAAACCATTAATTTATTAGTTAATATATAATTCAAACATTGCCTGTGTTCTTAAAAATCACTGATTCCAAAAGACATAAACAGACATTTACTATGAAGGCAACCAATTCTCTACCAGTAATTTTATATAACTTTATGCAATAAAAGATTTGGCAAAAATATATCAAGATAAATTCATTTTAGGGAGTCATAAACAAACATAACAGAAAGTGGCAATGTTTTAAAATGAATTTTTCTATCAAGTAACCTGCTCTAACAACATATTGCATCTGTGTAAAAAAAAAAATCAACTTAACAAAATAAGTAATTTTTTTCAAGAATACACATGAATAATGTGACTTATAGAACTCAACATAAACATGATTAGCAAGAAGTATTTGCTATAATAAAACATTTAAGCATCCTATAACAGTAAAAATCTGGGCCTGTGATTTCACTGTATAGAAAAAGAAAGTGGGTAATCTAGGAATGCAAATAATCAACTGTTCTGGAACCTCAGAAAACGGCTTGGGACTTGGAGAGTAAAACTTCGCGAGGGGTCCACAACAACCAACGCAGAGGAGGGACAGAATGTAAGTCAAGATTTTTCTGAGGAGAGCTAGCTCCCTATCTTCTCTATACCAGAGGATCATAACATTTTTTGTTCCATAAACCACTTTCACCATCAACATGTGTTCTGATCCCCCTGGCTAATTTAATATTCTACTCCTAATATTCTTTTGTATTTATTAAGGATTTAAAATATGTACAATGATAACTTTTGCCCCCAAAAGGTCTGAATTAATTAAAATTTACTTCAATAATGCCTCCAACATGCACCTGTTTTCATCAGAACAAAAACATCTGAAACATGACTGGACAATTACTAGCTCCTTATAGTGCTATTAATATATCTTAAGCCCAAACTACTTGGATCAACAAGAATCTCCAAGGGATTTACAAACCACTCAATGAGAACCATTGCAATACACAAATATTCTTCAAACTTTTTGATCATGTACCCCATTGGGAGTATTTTTTAAACAAAAACCCAATGCTGGGTGTTAATGGTTGTCAGTGCTGAATAAGATAATTCATAAAGTTACAAAAATCCAAACAGAAGAAATAGCTGTTTCCTAAATCACAATAATTATTTTTTTATTCCATGCATGCAAAAGTTTTAGTTGGAATTAATTTGGCAAGAGCACAGCTTCCAGGTGAGGGGGGAAGGAGTGGAGAATAAACAGTGTCAGAATACCTGACAAAATGATTGAGAATGGTCTGGTTTTCTGTTGCTAACTGGACTTCATTTGTTATCAAGTTGCCCAATCACTTTGAGGAAATGGTTACAGATCTGAGAGTTATGTATTTTGCTCCTTCATGTAATGACAAAAGTTATCAAACAAAATGTTTTTTTAAAAGTTAATATTTTCAAATTATAATAATCAAGTTTGAATGCCAAAGAAAAGATGTAAGGAGCCACAAACATAAATCACCTCCTCCACCTAACTCATTTGTAGAAGTAGGTTTAGAACATAAAATATGTCAGATTTTTTTTCCATGAGATGAATTTGCTGAATTTTTTTCTCTTTATTCTCTTTTTTTTAAAAAAAAATTTCATCATAAGGGGTGGCTGCTCTCTGGGAGGGATGAGTACAAAGGATAAGGGTATAGAAGGAAATCTAAGCCAAAGAAAAATCAAAAACATCAATAAAAAATCTGTTTTTGAAAAGCAGGGTTTAAAGCTGATGTTGCAAGAGTTGCTAAAATTGTTTTTTTGTAACTGCTATTTTTCTCAAAGGAGCAGCTGAAGAAAGAATAATTTACAAGGAACTACAATACAGTGACGAGTTGAAATTTCAACACAACAAGCTATGAAAATTCAGAGGACAAAAATATTAAGAAGATGGAAAAGTTAGAAAAAGAAAGGTATATGAGATATTATACTTTATTTTGAGTATGCTTATCTAGGCTATCTGTCATTTTTTTCTTTTTGTATTGCCAACACTGAGCATATTACCTGGAATACAGGAGAAACTTATACGCTTTTGGCTTCATGGAGGTAGCTAGGCCTTGAAGGCTGGATAAGTGTTTCAAATAAAGTTCTGTGGGTGAAGGCTTTTCAGGCACAGAAGAAGGGGGAACACTAGGCCCTTTTCAGGAAGTAGTCTGACTCAGCTTGAGGATATGGTTCTTATAAAGAAGAACAGGGCAGTCAATGACAGGTTTGGAAGTAGGCTATAAAGGACAGCAAATGCCAACCTAAGAAGTTTGGTCATTATCCTGCAAATAATGGAGAATCATCAACAGTCTGAGTTGGGCTTTTGTTTCCTTTCTGTATTTATTTTGGAAGAGGGGGATGTATATTAAAATTATGTAAGCTATTAAGGAAGTTAGTGTCTCAATCCCTAGAATATTCCTTGCTCCCCACCATCACTTACAGACTCTCCCTTTACCTTTCACTCTGTAAACCTTTCCTCCTTTAAAGTCCACCCAATTTACCACCCAATTAAAATTTTGGTACTTGAGAGTATACCGAGTTCCTCAATTCATTCTCTCTTTTCCCAAGCTCAGCACTGGGCTTATCATCATTCTCTGCTTGTTCCCTTACAACTAAGAGACTTTAACATCCATGCAGATGCTCCATTAAATTCTGTATTTTCCTATTTCTTTAACCTTTTTTAAGTTCTATGACTTACTCTTTCATTCTATTTCAACTGATCATTACTCAACAAGTGTAGCAATTCCTTAATTAGAAACTGACATTCTTCTATCTAAACATAACTTTCTATCACTTCATTGTTCAATGTGCTAGTCTATTCTTCTCTCCTCCACCTCTCCTTCCACCTCATGGAGATGTCCAACCAACCTATGGCTCAGTACCTTCTCAGGCCATTATTCTGATACGACTTCCGATCTCTCCAATCTCCCAAAAGTTAACCAATTCAGTTCTACCTTGTCCTGTTCTTGAAGCTCTTGCCCCTTATGATCTCCATTCTTCTCTTACCAAACCTTGGTTGTGACTCCTAGTCACTATCATCATGTTGAGTGGGGTTCGTCACAAATTATGTAACCAAACCTCAACTGGGCCTTCACTACAGCAAGGCAATCTTTTTATTCTTCTGTAACTGATTTCATACCTCACTCTCCACAAAAATCTATTCTAAAACCTTCTATTCCTTCCTCAATCTCCTTACACCTTCTCTCTTACTGAGCTGAGGACCTTCTGTCTTCTACATGGTTACATATGGTTTACCCACTCAATGTCCATGAACTCAAGCAGCTAGGTGTCAAAACTATCATGTGGGGCATGGAATCAGGAAGCCTTCAATTCAAATTCAACCTCAGATACTTACTAGCTGTGTTACCCTGAGCAAGTTACTTAATCCTCTTCACCTCTGTTTCCTCATTTATAAAATGAACTGAAGATGTAAATGGAAAACCATTCCAGTATCTCTGTCAAGAACATCCAAAACAAGTCACAAAGAGTTCTACACAACGAATCAATGAAACATCACATCAGAGAGCTTATTCTGTCTTCTCTTCATTTCAAAACCCCTAGAAATCATCTCCCACACTCTCTATTCTTTCCCCCCCAGTCTCTGATTGGTACCATTCTATGTACTATGATCAACTTGAAAAAAATGTACACTTGATTCAATCCCCTTTCATATTTCATATTTGCCAGCAGATTGGCTCTTCAATAACCTTCCCTCCCAAGTCTTCAATCTTTCCCTACTGTTACTTTCAAATATGCTCAAGTCTCCTCCATCTTTAAAAAAAAATGAAAACTTCAGTAGATCCTACCATTCCCTCCAATTACCTTCCTCTCTCTTCTCCATTCCTAGTCAGACGCCTTGAAAAAGCTGTCTACACTTGCTGCCTCCGCTTCCTCTCCTCTCACTCACTACCACAATCCTTTACAATCTGACTTTCTACCTCATCAATCAACTTAAACTACCTCTACAAAGTTACAAATGATCTCTTATTTACCAAATCCAATAGCCTTCTCAGTCCTAACCCTTTCTCAACTTATCTACTGCATTTGGACACAGTAGCTTACCTTCTTTTCCTGGATATTCTCTCTTCTCTGGTTTCTTTTCTTTTTCTCCCCTCAAATTTATTTGTTTTCAATTTTCAACAATCACTTCCCTAAGTTTTAAATTTTCTCCCTCACCCTCCCTCCCCAAGAAGACATGCAATCTTATATGGGTTCTTCACATACACTCTTATTAAACACATTTTCACATTAATCATGTTGCACAGAAGAATTAAACAAATGGGAGAAAGCATGAGTAAAATGAAACAAAACCAAACATAACAAAAGAGAAAATAGTGTGCTTCATTCTGTGCTCTGACTCCATAGTTCTTTCTCTGGATGCAGATGGCATTTTGTATCACGAGTCTTTTAGAAATGTTTTAGATCCTTGCCTTGCTGTGGAGGATAAGTCTATAAAAAATAGTCCTCACACACTGTGACTATTACTGGGTATCATGTTCTCCTGGTTCTGCTCATTTCAATGGCTTCTTTTCTGACACAATGCTGTCCTAGTGCCATCAAATTAATCCTTCTCAACCTCCTTTACTTTCTCAACATTCACATTATATCCTGCCCTGTGTATGGGTATAATGTGGGTGTATCAAGTTCTACCTCCTTCTCTTCTCCCTCTAAATTCTCCCTTAGCAAAGGCATCAAATCCCATCAGATATGTGTATACACATACTATGCAGACTTTATATACACAGGGACATACATATATACTTATACATTGACTGTTTTGACCTTAAGAACTGTGTAGCCAAAAATAAGGAAAAAAGAAAAGGACAATGCATAATGTTCTGAAAATGCAAAGAAAAAACAGAATTCCAGAGAGGATCAAAAAACAAGCAGGGCAGTTTTGAAAGCTATAATTGTATTTATCCTACACTACAAAAGAAAAGCAAGGCATATATTATGGGAAATTCAGAGTTTTAACCTCATTTAAAATATTTAAGTACATTTTATGGAAATGCACATTTTATTTGATTTGTCAAGTTCAGAAGAAAAATTAATTTTTAAAAAAGAAAATGAGGAATATACCACTGTCCTCTAACAAATAATTTCCTATTAGGAAAGGCTAGAAGCAGTTAGGTGGTACAGTGGGATCTAGCACTGGGCCTGGAGTCAGGAAGACTCATCTTCCTGAGTTAAAATCTGGCGTCAGACATTTACTAGGTATTTGACCCCAGGCAAGTCACTTAACAGTTTTCCTCAGTTTCCTCATCTGTAAAATGAGCTGGAGAAGTTCTCTCCAGCATCTTTGCGAAGAAAACCCCAGAAAGTTAGATGTGATTGAAATGACTTAACAACAAAATCCCCTATTATTTAGTCTAAATAGACTTCATTCCTCAGATCACTAAAATTCAATGAAAATCACTTTTTAATTTTCAAAAATACCTCAGCAAATGCATACTAACTGTCTGAATAGTATATGAAGACATTGGTCAGAACTTAATTCTACCAGACTGCTTAACAATTTTTCTAGTAATTCTTACCAAATCCTTTTTTCCTGCCTAATTTACATTTTCTCATTTTTGTAACACTAGGTTGAGTTAAATTATCCATAACTGTTCACTGTCTCGTATGTCCAACTAGTTAAATTACCAAACAGTTTTGATGCTTACTAAGGTCTAGGGTGCTCTTCATTCTCAAATATTTTCATTAATTCCCCTGATGTTCTAGACCAGGAGAGGGAAAATTGTTATTTGTTCCATGAAATTTTAATTCAGGGGGAGAAGCCAAGATGGCAGAGTAGAAA
Organism: Potorous gilbertii; assembly: GCA_028658325.1. Lineage (NCBI taxonomy): Eukaryota > Metazoa > Chordata > Mammalia > Diprotodontia > Potoroidae > Potorous > Potorous gilbertii. Next base: position 152,239,869 of record CM053771.1, on the reverse strand, counting down.
GATTCACATATGCTAGCTCTGAACCCAGAGACAATAATTACCTATGAGGAGGAGCTCCCAACAAATTCTGGAGCAGTGGAAGCTGAACAGCAACAGAGTGGAGGAGATTTCTGTTCCAGAGAGCCCTGAAAAACCGGCACCAAAGGTCCTTCACACTCTGGACAGGAGCAGAGTCCCGCCCTGCCCTGGCTATGCAGCACCAAGAGGGGCATATCTGAGCAGGCTTCAGGGACGGAATCTCCGACGGCCAGGTCCCTCCACCCAAAGGTGCACAGGTCAGTGAGAGAGACTTCTGGGCTGGCTGAGGGGGGAGCAGGGTGTCTCCATAACTTAGGCCCCCTTGGGAGGCAGCAGCGGAGACAGGGACAGCAGCAGACCCAGGGTTCCCTAAGCAGGCAGGAGTTCAGGTCCATTACTGAACGTCTCTGCACAAACACCCTGAGGGAACTGAGCCTGGAAGGTGGCCCTGCCCCCACCTAAGCACCAGAACTTAAGCTCACATTGAATAGCAGCCAGGCCCACTACTGAAAGCCCTGAGGCTGGGGAGCAGCATTTGAATCTCAGACCCCAAGCACTAGCTGGGCAGATCTAGGCAGGGGTGGACAGGAATCTCAGAAGTCAAGTAACTGGCTGGGAAAATGCCCAGAAAAGGGGGAAAAAAAAGACCGCAGAAGGTTACTTTCTTGGTGAACAGATGTTTCCTCCTTTTCTTTCTGATAAGGAAGAACAATGCTTACCATCAGATAAAGATATAGAAGTGAAGGCCTCTGTATCCCAAACATCTGAAATAGATATCCAATGGGCTCAAGCCATAGAAGAGCTCAAAAGGGATTTTGAAAATCAAGTTAGACAGGTGGAGGAAAAACTGGGAAGAGAAATGAGAGAGATGCAAGAAAAGTATGGAAAAACGGGTCAATACCTTGCTAAAGGAGACCCAAAAAAATTCTGAAGAAAATAACACCTTGAAAAATAGGCTAACTCAATTGGCAAAAGAGGTTCAAAAAGCCAATGAGGAGAAGAATGCTTTCAAAAGCAGAATTAGCCAAGTGGAAAAAGAGGTGCAAAAGCTCACTGAAGAAAATAGTTCTCTCAAAATTAGAATGGAACAGATGGAGGCTAATGGACTTTATGAGAAACCAAGAAATCACACAACAAAGCCAAAAGAATGAAAAAATGGAGGATAATGTGAAATATCTCATTGGAAAAACAACTGACCTGGAAAATAGATCCAGGAGAGACAATTTAAAAATTATGGGACTACCTGAAAGCCATGATCAAAAAAAGAGCCTAGACATCATCTTTCATGAAATTATCAAGGAAAATTGTGTCCTG
>CM053771.1:152205678-152238037 GCA_028658325.1 Potorous gilbertii | reverse complement strand
CACATGGGGAGAAAATTTGGAACCCAAAATTTTGTGAAAATTAATGTAAAAAGTTAAATAAATAAATTTATATAAAAAAAATTTAAGAAATAAAAAGAAATTTGGATTAATCAAAGGGCCACACTTGTGAACCAATATAGCCCCATGTGGCCTCAGTGATGCAGGTTACCCACCCCTGTTCCAGATCTTCTGTTTCTCCAAACTGTTAAAATTTTGTCTAGCTGTATAAAGAACTGTTCTGGTAGCTTGGTTTGTATAGCACCAAAACAAAGGAATTAATTTCATAGTATTGTTATTTTCATTATTTTGGCCTCACCCAGTCATAAAGCACTGAATTTTTATTTTCTTCTTTATCCCTTTTAAGAGGTTAAAAAGTAGTTAATGTATATCTTTCACAGCTTTGGTATGGGGTGAAAGGGAGGTGGATGGAAACAGGAAGAATTGGTGTCAATTTTCAACAATAAGATCATTTCTATTACATGACCTAAAGCTTTTGCAGAACAAAATTAATGTAACAAGGGTAAGGGAATTACTATACTGAATATCATTAATACAGAGAAGCATAGAAAGGCTTGCAGAAATTAAACCAAATTTAAGAAAAATCATTGTGAATACACAACGACAATAATGTAAATGGACAAAGCAATCAAAACTGAATGATGCCAAAATTATAGTGTTCAAACTAGCCCTTCACCCCAAAAAAAATATGAATACAAGATGGTGTCTTCTTCTCTTTTTTGCAGAAGGAATGATACATGTGAGAACACTATGGATATTGATATGCTTAATTCTGCCGAAAATATTTTTCTACTTTGTATTCTGTTATAAGGCATGAATGGGCATGGAGGAGATATAGTGGGAAATAAAGATGATAGAAAAACAAATGTAGCAGTAAAAAATTTTAAATAAGTAACTTTGGCATATAATTAAAAGTGGAACCTAACATATTTAAATAGCTATTGACATAGAAAATGCAAAATGGTTAGAACACACAAAAGTTTAGAATCAATCACTGCAATAACTAAAAAATTCAGTCAACAAACACTTGACTTCTTTGCCAAGAAGATAAGACAATCAATGAAAGAACGAAAGAAATCTTGAAGATTAGAGGGATAAAGATTTTAAATAGCACCACTATAAAAAACAGAGCACAAAAAATAAGTTTACAGAAGAAAGCTTGCAAAAAGGACCAAGTAGGGGAGAACATGGCAAGCATGTTAAGAATATATAATTCCAAGGAGAAAAACAAGGGCAAAGAGAGAAAGTTATCAATGTTTCTATAACAAGCTTATTTCTTCATCAGTGATAGCTAAACCACTGTATTTGGACATGTACTGGACTTAATTATTGATTGTAGATGGCATTATGTTTAATGCACCAAATAAACAGGACCATATATAATACTGTGCTCTATCCACACAAGAAAAAGTGAGTAGATGATGATGGTCTTATTGTTCAGACTGAAAGATTACAGTCCATAGATATGGCCCATCAGTACATATAAACCTAGAGACACTTCAATTGAATAATTAAATGGGACCAAAACTGACTAGAAGACTAGATTTTCATTTAGGGAAAAGACACAGCACCAAGATGCTCCCTAAAGCAAAGGTTCATATCCCAGTGAGTCAGCATAGGTATAAACCTTGGAATATCATAATCTCCAAAGAATTAAAGTTGTAGAAAATGTACAGGACAATGAAAATAAATATATATGTGGGTGTGAGTAGGGCATTTTGATGCCAAGAGATCTACAAGGTGAGTGGATCCCCTGTGTAGGAGTTACATTCAGCAATCAGGCATTTTAAATGCTGATGAACAATACTGGGCACTAGGCAAGATTTTACTGAATAAGGAGTAAATGAACTGTGATTTGCACTATGAAGTTAACACCCATATCAAATATGCTATCATTCTGGGTCTTCCTATCTTTCCCTAGTTAACGTTTGCTAAAAAGTACTGAGTCTCCTGATGTACAAAGTTCTAATTTAGATATCATATACAAAAACAAAGAAGGTCCAAGCACCATTTTATTCTACTACTCTTAGATGTAATTTTCTAATTTAAGATCTATTTTATTTGTACACATATTGTACTATTACCAGTAGGGATATAAGACTATGATTTTTAAGCTTTCTAGAGACACAATGCCATATCATCCCATTTGACTTCACAATTCCCCACAGCTTTAGAAAGTGCTTAGTGGCATTCATGTCACTTTTAATGACACCTTCTGAAATACAGAGATAATGCGATATAAAATCATGTTTTTAAACAATGTTCAAAAGACACCAGGAAGAAATTAACAATGAAATGAAGATAATATTCCAAAAGTAATACATACGTACTTGAAGACATTAATGATTATTTCAAATACTAGATATTACGTAATATCAAAAATAGAAGAGTGGTAAAAACTTGGCACTAATTGCCTTAAGACTTCTTCTGCCACTTTACTGCTGAGAATCTGTTTTCTACATGTTGATCATCTAAGTTTCTTTTTCTAATTCTAAGGTTCTACTAATTCTATCATTTTGCTTAATTCAGTCTGTTTATACAGTTACAAAACAGCCCAATGTGATCAGATGATAAATATAATAATATAAAAATTATTATTTTTCTAAACTTGAACACCAAATAGAAGTAAAAAAACAACCTGTTGTGTTTGGCATTCCTTCTGTTCTCTAAACTGCATTAAAAAATATTCTTTGTTATTTGTTAATTATGCTTATTTTTCTTTTTTTTTTCCAGGTGAAAGGGAAGAGGGAAAAAAGAAGCACAATGCAGAAGGAAGGAAAGGAAAAGAAGGGGGGGTGGAGGAGGGAAGGCAAAGGGGAACATCAAGAATTATGCCCCTTCTATTTGGTGTTCAAGTTTAGAAAAACAATAATTTCATAATCAAAATAATGTACAGTTTTAGATTTGCTGATTCCATATTCAAATTGCTAAAATGTTTCATCTGATCACATTGGGCTATTTTGTAACTGTATAAACACCCTGAATTTTCCTCATTGGTTCTGCACAACTACAATAATTACTTTAAAAGCCATGATCAACCCACTGGGAATCAATTACTATACTCAGAGGCTCACTATGGGAAATAAAATGCTATCATTTGATATTAGTTCTAGTTTATTTGATGGCACTGATGCAAACTCTTCAACAGATGAAAATGACAGAGCAAGACAATATTAACCCATTCATAAAAAAAAGGTGTCACTGCCTTGCAAATTAACTTAGGGTTACACAAATTATATTTTAGTTTCCCACTATCATTTGCCCAGATAATTAATTTAGAGCAAATTTGCAACCCACTGACTCATCAGTCATACTACACTGATTTTTAAAATTTGCCACCAGTTTCATACATAATAAAATTTACATAACTCTTTATGCGAAGTAAACAAAGCAAGTTTAATAATTTCCATATCAGAAATAATTAAGAGAAATGAGTCTCAGAGATCTTTAAGAGTGAGATTTCCAAGATCACCAGGCTACCAAGTATCAGCAGTAGGACTCAAATACTTTCTGAATCTAAATGCAGTTGCTCTTTGCAGCGTACCATGCTGTAAAGTCTATCAAAAGGCTTAAATACATCTCTTGCTGACATACAGGTAGTAACCTAGCAGTTTGCTGATTTAACTGCTGCATATTTACCAACAATAATAAAGCTGAGAATTAATTGCTATAACAATCCTTCACAAAAATGGGGTTCCACTGTCTCTTTATGGCATGAAAGTGACCAGGGGTGTTCAAAAGCTATATAAGCAGAGCAATAGGTATTTCAAGATGTCTACCAAGCATGGAAGACTTCAAGATAACCTGAAAAACTGTTTGAAAGGGTAAGATCAGCTTATCTAAATATACAGTCGGATTCATCACCAAAAGGTCTGACATAAAGTGAAATTTTTTAGTCATATTCAATTTCTTACACTGATAAAAATATGAAATGGTCATCACTCTGCTATGGTGCCTTTCAGCTTACTCAGTTACAGTAGCAGAAAAGAAGAAAAACATTTTTATTCAAAATAAACATACTTTATGATTGGAAAACAAAATGTATAATCTTTGTCTAACCTTCAAGTTAATGATAAGAGAAAAATCTATAGTAACACTCATTCTAAATAGTTTACCCTTAAAAAAGGGTGAATAGTGGAGATCCCAGAGTTGGTTTTATCATATGAAGATAACAAGTAACATCACATCATTAAATACGTGGTTATGTCACCTCCCAGTCTGATTTTTTTGTTTTTGTTTTTATTAAAGGGGCCATCCTTTGAGTAGCTTAAAGAAGACTATTCACTGAATGAGTGTATCTTACTCAAAGTAAGACTGTGAAAAGACTGAAGCCTGAAAGGGCCAGTCTCATATTGCCTCTTGGGCCATTTCCAGGCCTCCTAATGAATATCATGCCACTGGATCCAGATGGCTCGGGAGAAGAAAGTGAGGCTGGTGACCTTGCTTAGTCCTCTCTCACTCAAATCAAAGTCAACCGCAAGTTATGTCATCATCTTGATGCCATGGTCCTCTCTGAGAATGAACAAACACAATCTCACCTTGGAATCAATGTTCACAATGAACAATTACATAGATAAATTGGTTTATGATCAAGAAATAAAAGAGATAAAAATTTTAAGTCTCCTTCAGCTTCTTTATAGAACCTCAAAACACAATGGAGATGGCAAAGACGGAATAACAACAGAAAACTAATTACTAAGATAGTAGTCACTTCAGAATCAGGTGCCTCCATATAGTCAAATCAACTAGTTAGAGCAAAATTAATCAGAACTCTAAAGAAAAGACATCGTGTAAATTTACAAGTGCTCTACTTGGAGTAAACAAGTCATCTGCTCCAAAAGATCACCATTTCTGAGAGAAGTTTAAACAATGCAAAAAAACCTGCCAAAGCCGAAACCAAAACAAATACGTCAGTCAGAAAGCAACAAGAGGCAATGCTTATGTCCAATAGAAGGCTCATATTTTAAAAAATCATCAAAGGAGATAGATCATAATACTTAAATGCAAAGTCTCCTCTAAACAGGAGGGGGAAAGTAGAAGGGGAAAATATGCATGCAGATAGATTGGTTTGAGGCATAGCTGAGTCATATGGAGCAAAAGCAAGTGAAATTGGGAAGAAGCAAATGTGAAACAGCATACCTCCATTTCTACAGAGATCTTTCTTCATAAGAAGCAGTCATAGAATCAGGGTCCAATGCACTACTAGCAGTGGAAAGTAATTATGACCCTTAAGATGAAGTTCAAAAGAGCAAGCAAGATCTGACCACATATATTCATGTGAAATCTATGCTGAAGACAAAGAAGCCAAGGTTCTAAAAGGAATGAAAAGGCTCAAAATTAGATCTGAACAAAAACGTCACAAATTAATAACTTTTTCATCACTGGAAAGTATTCTTTAAAAGTTTATCTATATACACATAAGGAAATAAGAGAAAGAAATCAGTTTTTGCAACCTTTTACCATGATTCACATCTTTATAGTTGTATGTATCCAAAATTAAAAGAAAAAAGATCTGGTTGTGCTCATTGAGTGATTTTTGTGTGGCCTTCAAGATTCACTACAAAGTATCTCCTACACATGCTAAAACAATTGAGATGCTGAAAGTAATCTAAAAACAAGATTTCCATAAGGACACAAAGATCCTTCAAACGCCTGTTTATGTTACTAATTACATCAAGTCAAAAAGAATTAAAAAGCCTCCAATTAAATGCAGTTTATTTGAAAGACACTATTCTAACCATCCAAAGTTGAGAAAAACATTGATGAAAAGCACACTGTAAGGACTGCATTTTGCTGCCAGTCATTTTTAACAATAATAGCAAGCATTTATACAGCACTTCAAGATTTGCTAAGCACTTTACACATTGTACCTTGGATAGTCATTACAGATGGATAGGCTAGGGCAAGAACTAAAAAAAGGAACAATGGTTAAGCCCCTTCATCTTTGGGAAAACATACAGGGCTTTCAAATATATCAATTCTGCTCAGTCACAAAGCTCCCTTAACAAATATTCTACCAGTAAAGGTTTTTAAATCAACAAATTGCCTAACAGCATCAAATTTAAAGAATCATAACTTGACATGGCCCAAAGTCAAACTAGAGGAGTTATTAATTAACCAGGTCTTAAAATTCCCTATAACCCACTCATTCACCTCAATTACACATCTTTCTCCCTCTTCCATACAATTAATACCCCCACAAAAAAAAATTTTTAATTATAAATAAAATATATTCTAGATGTTGAATTCTGATTTTCAATGGAATCCTAAAGCAAGAAAAACTACATATCTTGTTTAGCATCATCAGAGAGTCTAAGGCAAAATCAATGTCTTAGTTTCTTCACTTGTCAGATGTATAAACTGGCCAAAACTTGTATAAGCTATCATTTCTGTAAAAGAAATTCAGGCAGGAAAACAACATTTAGAAGTAGAAAGTTTAAGTTCCAAATAGTATTTGAAAGTATGGAAAGCCCACTTCCCCAAATTAAATTCTCAATAGTTCATACTGGTACATCATAAGGATTTCTTGAGCGGAAACAAAAAACCAAACCTCTAATTTCACACATATAAAAATTGTGAATCAACTTTAAGGAGAAATACAAAACAACTTGCATCACTATGATATTCAAATGCTTACAGATCATAAATAAAGTATTAAAGGTCCAGAACAGTTTCCTTTAGCTTAAAAGTTTAAACTGGATAAAGAATTACATAACTATGAAGTACATGGAAATGGTTTATTTAGATAAATCTATTATTTAATGCCTTTGGTGGCTCAAGTAATCCCTTGCAAAAGAAATTCCATTATCTAAATACAAAAAGATCTAAGGCAACTGTGTATCTCCCCCAATACAAAAAGTTAACATCTAAAAATGTGTTCATTCATTGTTAACTGATCACTTACTAAGTGTAAAATGTGAGACCGTACCCTTACGTTCCAAAACAAGCAAAACTTGAACACAAGATTTCCTACTCAAAAAAAATAAGGCATTAAAAATAGAGGCAAAAATGCCACCATGAAGAAGTATTACCAAAACACTCAAAGACCATAAATAAAGCCAGAACAGTCAAATATTCTTTCTACTTTACTATGATAACTCCCTACAAAATTAATGGACACAACCAAATATGAACATATTTGGTGCAATATTGTGTGCCTTTACCCCTCCACAACATTTTCTACATCAAAGATAGAAGCTGCATTTCTCTCCAGGTCCAAAATGCGGTCGTTATCACTATTTAGCATTTCACTTTTCTTTCAATTTTTTTTCACTTAAGTTATTGCAAGAGTGTCTACAAGCACACGAATATATAAACACACAACCCCCTAACAGAATATAAGTTTCCTGAAAGAAGGAATTCTTTCATTCTTTATCTTTATATTCCCAATGACCAATACAGTGCTCGGTACATGGGTGTTTTAAATACATGCTTACTGACTAATTTTTCTACTTGTTTTGCTTACTTGATTCTGCATTTACTCATATCTTTGCCTGTTTCATATTTATCGCTGCTCATTAATATACCATAATTTGTTCAACTTTTCCCCCTGAATGGGCACCAAAATTTTTTCCAGTGTTTTAATAATACAAAGAGCGCTGTTAAAAATAGGTTGGGCAAGATGGTGACCTAATCTCTTAGGATGAGTCGAACCATACAATTTCCACAAACCCTGGGTCAAGGTAAAACCCGTAAGTTCTTATCGAAACAAACTGGTCAAGAAATCCACCAAGAAATTCAGTAGGTGATTTCTTGAAAAAACAGCAATCTTGGGGTGAATTAGTTCTATTCTAAGAGTATGAAGAAAGAAGAACAAAAAAAAGGAATATACTAGTGAAGAAAAAAGGGAATGGAATACGCTGTTTTTTCCACAATTGGGGTCCATGATAATATACAAACATGGAGATCTCAGAGGATAAAAATAGACATCAAACTAAAACGGACAAAGGTGGAATGAACACGCATATATTACCACAAAGTTTGGTGTAGAAATTCCAATTCAAAAGGGAAACAACATCACAAGAGAGAGGCTGGGGGGAGGTGTTAAGAGGGAAGATAATATCAGGAAGGTAGCAGTCACAAGCAAAACAACTCTCCTGATTCTGATGACAGATACCAAAAAAAAAAAAAGGAAATAATTAGATAGAATATAATGAAGTGCCTTAGTCAATTAGGGAACATAGGGTACAGGTATAGGTAAGGGAATGACAAAAGAATCCTGGGTAGCATGAAGCAATGCAAAATGAAGTTAGTAAGACCAGAAGAAAATTTATACAAGGACAGCATTTTAAAGAAAAACAAAAGGAAGGACTAAGAACTCTGTTCAAGACAATGACCAATCATTCTCGTTATCTGGAAGACCTATGATGAAGCACGTTAACATATCTTCCCACAAGCGACCAACACAAGATGAAGACAAACATTTTTGGACATGGCCACTACATAAATTAATTTTGCTTATTTATTACAAGGAGGCTTTTTTCATCCCTTTCTCTTAGTTAATGGGAAAAGGAGGGATGGTGTGAGAGTTATCAAGGGCTTACCAATAATGTTTAATGAAAAAGAGGGTCATTTTTGCACTAAAAAATGCATAGAAGAGAACCAAAGCAAATTCAGAAATTAGAAGAAACAAGGACGACAGTTTAAAATTAACATGTAGAATTTATCATATAGTTAAAAATGGGAGATTTAGTTTTATAGGGAATCTTCTTTTCATGTTCTGCTGTGTAGAAATGCTCCTTTTTGGTGTTCTGGTGTTTCAATTCATAATTTTTAAAAAAAATTTTTTTAAAACTTTTGAATATGTGTAATACAGACTTCAAAAGCTTTCACATACATTGTCACTACCATTTTTCTTAGTGTCTGTCTTAAATCACCACAATCTCTAACTCTGTTACATGACCAAGAAAGTATCTCCAAAAATAATATATAAAAATAAAAGGCATCTTTTTTACAGAATAAATTAAAGCAAGGATGTTCCATTTTCAAACAATCCATCAACAAGTACTTATTAGCTCCTACTTATTTTTCAGGCACAGAACTAGACACTGATAAAAGTAGAAAAGATTACTTAAAACAGGATCATGTTCAAGCACAAAAAAATGGCAGTGACAATGTACATAAAAACATACACATCACAAACAATAAGTTCATATACATATAAACATAAGTACATAAACAATAATTAAATTTTGGATAGTCTAGAAGGCAACACCAATGGGCAAAAGATCAGCAAAGTACTCATCAAGAAGATGATAGCTGTGCCATATTATAACGCAAGAGAATATAAGGTAAAAGTTCATTCCAGGCATGGAGGACAGGCAGTGAAAAAGCCAGCTGGTATGGATTCAAGAGTTCAGGAGGGGAAGTAATGACCTGTGAACCTTGATATAGGTTGGTAAGTTAAAGAAAATTTGTATTTTATGCTAGATATTGGTTGAGGATTAGAGTCATATGGTCAGAACTACATTTAAGAAATACTGATTTTTCACTACAATTATTTGATATAGTTCTACAAGTGCTACCTACTATAATAAAAAATAATTGATAGAATATACAAAGAAGCAACATTTTCAATACTGACAGATGACTTATTGGCTTATAGAAACTTAGAGAGTTAAGAATTAACTATTAATAAATTCAACAAAGTAACAAAATCTAAAATAAACTTATATGTCTTTCAGAACATTACCAACAGGAGAGGATTCTGGGAAGATGGCAGAGTAGGTCATAAAATTCCAAGCACTCAAGACTTTCTTCCACAAAAGAGTAAAAATAGCTCCTTAGGGGGAACAAAGTGTGAGTGGAGATAAAAAAGAATAGGGGGGGCAACCAGAGTCTTCCTGGGACGATTTGAAAAGATCAGAAGAAAAATCCTAGGACAAGGTTTAGTCCCAGTGAAGAGTAAACACTAGGGTTCCATTTTAAAAAAAAGTCCTAAGCTGTAAGTCCTGGGGTTAGTTGGTTTGAGAGGCTACATCTTCCCCAACTACAAATACTTTTACCCTGGATACAGTGAGCCCCTTTAAGCCCAGGAAGATTGAGGGAACCTCTGTGGATAAGGAATGCCAGACCCAGCTGTGCTTAAAAAAAAGGGGGAGGGGGGAAGTTGGGAAGGAACCAGGATACAGGCAGTGAGTGCAGAAAGCTCCTGGCTGCAGGCACTTACAGTAGGTTGAAGGTTTGACTTCAGTTCCGGGAGAGAGGAGAGAGCTGAAGATTTGAGGCAAGAGGCACCATTTTCAACACCCCAGGTCTAAAAATAATTACAATGAAGTTATTACCACAAAAAATGCACAGGCAAAGGAGAAAGAATCCAACCATGTTAAACTATTATGGGAATATACATGACCAGGGTTATCTTCAGAGGACACTAAAGCAAAGAAAACCCCAAAGAGTAATGCCAAATGGTCACCTATCCAAAAAGAATTCATAGAAGATCTTAAAAAAGACTATAAAAATCAAATGGCAGAGATGGATGAAAATTTTTTTTAAAAAAAGAAAGAATGCAAGAAAAACAAGATTATGAAAGGAAAGTCAATTCATTAGAAAAGGAGATCTAGAATCTTAAGAAAATGACACCTTAAAAATTAGAATTGGGCAAAGTGAAGCCAGTGAAATTATGAGATCAAGAAATAATTAAACATAACATGAATAATGAAAAAATATGAAAGTAAAACATCTTGTAAGAAAAACAACAGATTTGGAGAACAGAACAAGTAAATATAAAAGTAATCAGAACAACAATGTTATGAACAAAAAAAAGAATCTTGATACAGTAATACAAGAAATAAATTTCTAAAATTGTCCTGAAGCATTAGAACAGGGTAGGGAAGTAGAAATAGAAAAAAATTCATCAATCACCACTTACAAGAGATCCTATGAGGAAAAAACTCACAGGGAATATCATAGTCAAATTCCAAAACTCCCAGGTTCAAGAATAAAATATTAAAAATATCAAGACTAAAATAATTTAAATATGATGGTACCACAATTAGAATCACACAAGACCTAGCCACAGAGACAGTAAAGGACCACAGGTCTTGGAACATATCAAAGTCAATACCATACCCTGCAAAGTTAAGCATTATCCTGAATGAAAAAAAAAATGGATATTTGAAAATCTCTGTTTTTCAAGACTTTGTTAAAAAAAAATAACTTGAATTTAATAGAAGATTCAACATACAAGAACCAAAAGAAATATAAGGTACATATACTGACTATAAGGGATTCATAAGGACAGACTGTTTACCCTTTTATAAATGTAAAATGTGTCTAAGTTTCTGAATAATTGGGTAGCAAATAAGAAAGACTGGGGTAAAAGAGGACGATGTGAATTTAAAAATAAAATCATTTATAAAGAGTTAAAAAGAGTTATTATTTTATACAAATGATGTGCATGAGGAATAATCAATAGAATTACATGGGGAGGAAAACTGGTAGTCCTGGTAACCTACTTTCATCAGGAATGTGTTTTAGAGGGAATAATACATATACTAAATTCAGAAGAAATAAAAATGGTAGGGGCATAGGGAGGTGGAGATGACAAGGAAGGGATCTTTAAAGGGGAAAATGAGGAAACAGGTAAAATGTGGTAATATAGGGGCAAGATCCTTAAAAGGATAGGCAAGTAACAAGAGGGCAAGGTAGAAGTAAAGTAGAGGAGGCAGGAGGAGTAGGATACAAGAGATACATGCACAGACATAAAAACAAGGATCAGGAGTAGAATATGTTTGGGAAAGTACTTGTCTACATATGTATGTATATTTGTATATGTCTATATATCTATAAATACAGAGAAACATCTAAATTTTATTGCAGCCTTCTGAGGGGAGGGGGAGGGGAAGAAAGAACAAAACAAAAAAGTGCACAGCAGAGAACAAAAGAAAACTCACAAGGAAGCAAAGATTGACAATTCTCAACACAACGTGTATTCTTTATCATATAGGTTTTTCTTGAAATGAATATTTACTGTTACATGTTTTGAATTTTTTTATGTTCCACTACGCACACAATATGCTTTTTCTCTTACTTTATATTTAAGTTCCAATATAAGCTTATGATATATTTTTGTTTCTTTTTTTCTATTCTGTATTTGTTTGACCTTTGAGTCTAAATTTTTTTTTTAAATTTAAAAAAATAACATTACCAACAAGAGAAGAAATTAATGTCTTTAATTGGAGAGATAATAACTTCTCATGGTTGACCAAGCCAACATAATAAAAATTACAATACTAGCTAAATTAATCTACACATTAATGTCATAACAAACTATTTTATGAACCTAGGCAATATAATAAAATTCATTTGGAGGAAAGGTCAAAAATTGCAAGGGACATGTTGAAAACAAAAGGGAAAAGGCAGACTCCAAGGATCTCATACTATACTACAAATGCCAATAACATCATCAAAATTGGTCAGAAATGATTAAAAAATAGAAAAGGGAATTAATACAACAGATTAGGTACACAACACTTAGAAGTCATCAAACATAGTACAGTAGCATTTCACAAACCTAAGAACACAATTATCAGTTGTATGACACTTTATCTGACAAAAGATACTGCAAAAACTGGAAAGTAGTCTGGCATAAAATAGGTTTATACCAAAATCGCATATTCTATGCCACAATAAACTTCAAATGGAAATATTATCTAAACATTAAACGAGTAGGGAAGGGAGAACTTCCTTAATTATGACGGGGCCAGTTCTTGACTAAACCAGGCAGAGATGATCACTGGAGACAACATGGGCAATTCTGATTAAATTGAAAATCTTTTCCATAAACAAAATCAATGAAGTAAGAATTGAAAAGCAAAAAATGAAGTGGGGAGAAAACTTTTGCAACACTTTTTTCTTATAAAAATATGGTATTTAAATGTATTTTGATTGACACAAATATAATAACAAGAGCCACTCCTAAGGAGAAAAATGAACAAAAAATAGGAAGAGTCAAACTACTAGCAACCAAAAAAATGCTCCAAATCACTAACAATAGAATTGCATATTAAAGCAACCCTGAAGTTCCACAAGGATGTTGATAGTAGCTCTTTTTGTTGTAGCAAAAAATTGAGAACTTAAGAGGCTTGCCATTAATTAGAGAACGCTGAATATGACTTATGAAAATTTGGGAAGATTTTACAGAGAGAAAATGTTCAGATATAGAAGAACATATGATCCACAATGAGGTAAAGACATGAAACATTGTAAGACATGAAAACTTCTCAAAATAACTACCAATCATGACTTCAGAAGAGACTAATGATGTGGCATGTTTTCCAGTTATTGTTACAAAGTATCTGAGGCTATATTTGAATCAAGGTCTTTCAGACTTCAGCAATTCATCTAATGCACCACCTATCTTGCCACTAACTAAGTTTTCGGACTAATGTCAGACACGTATTAGTTATTTCATATTCAGAGTACAGAGCACAGATTTAGATCTAGAAGGGAATTTAAAAGACATCCAGTGCCAAACCTTCTCAAAGAAAAGAAAACTGTGGCTTAAAGGGTTTGTTAAAAGACTTGCCCAAAGTAAAAAAGGCAACGGATAAAGCCCAGATATGAACCTGAATGTTCTAAATTCAGGGCACTAGATACTACAACTATCTAGCAGGCAAAGGTGGTGATAAAGACACTTACTTTAGAAGCCATTTGCATAGATGATAAATGAGGCTAAAGGACAAATGATGATAAATGATAAATAAATAGGATAATATCACCTGTGGAGAAAAGATAAAGAAAGTACCAAGAACAGGCATATAGGGAAGCATATTCTCCAAAAAATCAAAAAGGAACTATCACAAAGGTAAGGAAATTCAGGAGAGGAGGTCATGCTCCAGAAGCCAAGGAAGGTAAGGATTCAAAGTCGTAGTGTAAAATGCTGCAAAAAGATTAAGGAGGAGGACAAGGTATGGGATTTGGTTAGGTTACTACTGACTTAGCAAAAGCACTTTTTAAAAGACAAGTGTCAGAATGCATGGAGTTGAGAAGTAATTTGATATTCAGGAAGAAAATATAAACTGTAGATTACACTATCAGTTTATCACTACTAGGAGTAGGAAACATGAGATGATAGCTATAGCAAAAAACAAGTATTAAAAGAAAACCTTTTGGTTTTTTTTAAATAAGGTAGCCACGTATATGTTTGCAAATAGGTGGGGAAAATGAGGTGTGAAAATAGATGTAAAAGTAGAGATGAGTAATGGAATTGGGTCCCCAAAGGGGCAAAAATATGATTTCATTTTTAAACCTGAAGGAGTAAGAATGGTTAAGTATTTTAAAAATCTTCAGAAATGAAGGAACTCAGATGCCCTCAATCTCTTCCAGCAAGATAGGTAGGTCTAGTCGGAAATAACTTATTAAGACATGACACACATTCTACTTAAGAATAAAAACACAAAATATTAATAAATCCAACTCTCAGTTGACAGATATCCAGAATCAAAATTTTAAATTAAATCTTCATTTTACACATTAGCTTCAACTAACCTCCTCCTTCCCATCTAAATATACTTAAAATTATTCTTTAGAACATATGGCAAAATTAATATTAATTTTGTAGGCAGAATATGAAAAAATTCTTTGTATCAAATTTTTCAGACTGTGGCTTTGGTAACTAAGATATGTGTCTCAAGACCTAGTGTAGTTTTGAGCAAATAAAGCTTTAAATAGTTTGGGACACACTATTATTGACAAGGTATATCTAATAGCAAAAATCATTCCCCAACAGACAAATTGCCCAAGAATATGAAGTTTTCAAAAGAAATTTCAAATGACTAACAAGGCTCCAAATCAATCAATAGAAAAATGCAAATCAAAATAATGCTGAGGTTTTTATCTCACACCCAGAAAATTGGCCAGGATGATAAAATACAGGAACAATCACTGTTGGAGGACTGGTGCATTATTGGTAGAATTGGGCATCAGCTTTTGGAATTATGTAAAAAGTTACTTAAGTGCCTATACTCTTTGACACAACTAAATCTCATTTTCTATAGGAAACCTTTTCTAATCCCTCTTAATTTCTAGTATCTTCACTCTTTTGATTATTTCCTATTTATCCTCTATATAACTTGTTTTTATGTATCTGTATGGTTGTTGCCTCTCATTAGATTGTGTGAGCTTGTTTGATAGCAGGGACTATCTTATGCCCTTCTTTATATACCCAGAATTTAGCACAGTACCTGGTGATATAGCAAGAGCTTAATAAATGCTTACTGACAGACTGAGATTCCACTATTAAGCTTAAACACCAAGGAGGTCATTGGGAACAAAGTCATCATACCCAACAAAAATATTTATAAGTAGCACTTTTTTGTGGTAGCAAAGAATTGAAAGCAAAGCAGATACTGATTGGGGAATAGCCAAATAATTTATGATACATAAATAGAATGATTACTATGAGATATGAAATGAGGAATATGAAGAAAACAGGGAAGCATGAAAAGAACTGATGCTGACTGAAATAAGCAGAGCCAAGAAAGTCTAATACACAGTGTCAATGTAATATACTATGTGAAAGTAAACAAGAAGTACCACAAATCAAAAATAAATGTTGCATGTATAATTGATATATTATTTCTTGTCTTCACAATGGATGGGGGAGAGGTGGGAGAGAAGGAATTCCAAACTCAATTTTCTTAAAATTAATGCTAAAAAATAATAAAATTTTTTAAAATGAAGAATGCTTCAAAACTATGAACAATGGCCCCTAAATAGAGATATGAGAAAATATCTCCGCCCTATTCCTATGAAGAGGTGGAAGGTCCATGGCTGTGTTGAACATATGTTGAAAACGTATGTTTTCAAATTTTTTTCAATGAATGAGTTTTGCTGATCTATTTTTCTTTTCTTTTAAAAAAAATTTATTATATGGGATGTTGGCTCATGGAGAGGGGAAGGGAGAGATACTGGGAAAAATTTGGGCAATGTAAAGGAGATACAAAAACAATTTTATTCTTAAAGAAATCTTAATTTTTAAAATCTCACATCCTATCCCTGTACCAGTAAGTTAGAATGTTTATTAGAAATGCTAAAGGTTAATAAATGTAAAGAGCAGGTCAATATACAAAAGTGCTATTTTGGGGTAGATGACATTAAAACTAAAAATACATTGAGTTGTTTTACATAATAGTGACTGAATGAAGTAAGCCATAAACACTTGCCCAATCTCCAAATGAAAAGAATGTATTTGTGAAATGGCTGGGGTAAGGACCTAAGTTCAGCAGAATAGTTAAAAACTGATCAGCCCTTACAAAGGTCAAGCTCCCAGAGTTAAAATGACCTTGCAGGCCAGGCCATCTGGCCCAATCTGAAATGCTATCCCTTCCTTTATCACCACCAAGCAGTTAGGTGCACAGGCTTTGCTTTAACACCTCCAATATCACACTATGAGGTCCAAATCTGTTACCTTCTTCCGTATTTCTACTCTCCTTTGGAGGTACTCTAGATTAGTATCTCCTAAAAAATATAGTTCCCAAATTGAGCACAATATTCCTGATGTAGTCTAACAAAGAATACAAACTGATTATTTTCCTTTACTTCCACTATTAGAGCGTAAAAAGTGACCGGCAGATTTGGGCTCAATTTTAGACCTTCCTAACAGATAGTTATCTGAAAACATTACAGGTTGTCTTTATGGAAGACTTCCTTAGTACTAAATAGGTTCAAGCTAGAAACAAAGCAACCACTTATGGATGTTGAAGGGCATTCATACATTAGCTAATGTGTGTGGTCAGACTAGATTAACTGTCTCTTCCATGTAGAGAGTCTGATTTACTTTTAAGAGAAAACTGTTCTACTAAAGCACTCTGCCCAGGCATCTCACAAATGCATATATTTTGTCATTAGTCAAAGAACAGAAATAAGATAATATACAACTTATAGAACACATTTAAAGGAAGATAACCGAGTGGACCAAGACACAGGGGCCCTGGCAGGCCATAACCAACATGAGGACACAAAATGAGAAAAATTTCCTCAGAAACGCATATAACTCAGTCCCATTTTCTAGTTCCTCCAAATTTTCTCTTATAAGTTAACTGGCCCACACAAAAGAAGAAATCTGTCCCTTAGATCAGTAGCTCCATGATCTCTAATCAAAATACCTGTTACCTGACCCAGATACTTAAAATATTTTTCCTAACCAACCAAATATGATTAGAGAATACTTAAATAACCACTGGGCCTAGTGGACATGCCAATATCTCTTCCACCTGCTAAAAAGAGAAAACTAAATTAACTCAACCTACCCTATCCAGTAAGATTATACTATTAGCATCCATCGGTCACTATTGCAGAACTTGCTTAAAATACTCATTTTACAATTTCATATTTTTATGGAACACAAAAAACTTAAAGCACAAAATTTTTTAAATTTCACAAACTTATACCTAGAGTCAATTAAGAAAACAAGGACAGAACGTAGAACTCCTAAAAAAGGTTCTTAATCTGTGAGTCATTAACTTTTTAAAAAATATTTTGATAACTACATTTCAAGTTTCCTTTGTTGCCCTACATATTTTATTTTATGCACTTAAAACACTATTAAGAGGAATCTATAGGCTTCGCTAGTCTGGCAAAGTCAATGACACAAAAATGTTAAGAACCCTTGCTCTGAAGAAAGTCATTCCAGTTAATATCTGAAATGGAATGAACTAAATTTGGCAAACCTTCACAGATCTTGTGGGGGAACCTTAGTAATGATATAAATATAAGATGGTATGCTGACATGTAAAAGTTTACCTAAACAGCTTAAATAATTTAAAATTACTTTCAGAAATATTTTAACCAACACTCACATACACAATTTCAGCCCAATCCACAAAAACAGATCCCCAACAATCTTAACCTTTCATTTTTCATTAGTAATGAACCCAGTCTTGGGGGAAGAAAAAAAAAAACATCAAGCCATTCACATGTTCTTAAGAATTTGCTTCTTAGTACATTCTATTTTAGTACAGATTCTTTTTGAACCTTTCATTAACTAAAATTTAAATTCAAATCTCTTTGTTCTTTGTAAGCTTTACTTTGAATTTTCACTGAACAGTCATTTCATGGGGACAAGAGGTTCTGGTTTTTTTTGTTTTTAAATTAAGACATTTACATTATATGGGAAAACATAGTATAGTAAAACAAGCTTGGACTGACCATCAGGATATCTAGGTTAATCTCAACTCTGCCACTAAATGTCCATGAGTACTATTTCACTGACCTGAGCCCGTTTCCTTCTCTGCAAACAGAGGGAATTACCCTAAGTCTCAAATGTCTCTTGAAGCTCTAAACTCCTAGGATTCCATGACCACATAGGACTGTAAGAAAACACATCAACCTGAATAAGAGAATGTAAAAATTAAAAAGAATAATTATATAGGAAGTAATTCTAGTCTAAACTGAAATGTTTTACAATCGAACATTAGTTTAAATTATCTGACTTTCTGATATCAGCCAACATTTTATAAGTGACTAATAGTAAAATGTCTCATTGTGATTCTACAAAGAATCTCTGCCCTGAAGGGACTGACTAGTAGGGGGGCCTTAAGAAAAATAAACACCAAAACCAAATTTGAATAAATACCTAATGGAAAGTGCCAAAAAGCTAAAGGATCGAATGAGATATAAATGACTTCCAGGTAGGGTTCATCAAAGAAAATTACTTTAAAGATAGAGAGGCAGGGCAATCCAAGGCAAAGAAAGCTAGACCAGAAATGCCCAGAAGTCCAAGTTTGCTGCTTCCCCACTGTGCTCAAACTAACTTCATGTTATTTATAGGTATACCCACCCCTCTGTATAAATTCAACCCTCACTAACGAATACAAAAAAAAGGGAAACCACTTATTAGAAGTTATTCCAATTTCATAAAAAAGTCAATTAGTTACTTTGTTGATTACTCAAGGCAATTAACCTGAAATTTTAAAGTGGTTGAAAAAAGAATTTCATAT
The DNA here is from genome assembly GCA_028658325.1 of Potorous gilbertii. Classification (NCBI taxonomy): domain Eukaryota; kingdom Metazoa; phylum Chordata; class Mammalia; order Diprotodontia; family Potoroidae; genus Potorous; species Potorous gilbertii. The sequence continues at coordinate 152,219,078 of CM053771.1, read as the reverse complement.
TGCCTTAAGTGAAATCATAAAGGCAAATGTACTACAAAAAAATTATTCATTCCAAATAAACAGACTCAGAAGTTACCAAAGTGGATGATACTACATGCTGCGGGCAAGAGGCCACTGTAACAATCAGGGATGGGGGTGGGGGAAGTTGTCACTGAATGAAAATAAGGGAGTGGTGGAAGCATAAGGAAAGAAGAAAACTTTGCAAAACCATTCATATACATTTCATCTGTCATAATAGAGTTAAAGTCATAGCGTTTATATTGTTTACACACAAAATGCAAGTTATAACCCATCAGTGGTCAAGTGGGCCCACAGGTCTTAACAAGCAAGTGTTGGCAGGACAGCCTGAGGGGCATTGTTGGGAAGTCCAGCATGCATCAGTAGGAATGTAATGACTTGTTTACAATATACTATATTGCATCATCAAAATTTCAATGCAATGAAAAACCCACCAATTTGCAATAAATTATTAAATTTAAGATGCATCATTTAAAAAAAATTTTTTTAAATAATACACATTTCAAAAAAATTGTTAAAAGATTAAAGAAAGTAAATTTTCAGGGGGGCTGAGAATTTTTTTTGAAGGTGGCCAGTAGGCCAAAGAAGTTTGGGAACCTCTGAGCTAGGTGGTATAGTGGAAGACAGAGGGTCAAGAAGACATGGTTTTAAATCTCACTTCGGAAAATAGCTATTTGTCCCTGGGCAAGTCACAACCTCTGAAGCTTAGTTTCTTCATCTGTAAAACAGGAATATCAACAGCACCTATCTCACAGGGTTCTTATCAAGATCAAATGAAACACCTATATAAAGCATTATGCAAACCTTAAATGTTAGTTACTATAATTAATATTTTTATATATCTATGCCACCACCCTCAGTAATAGATAAAGCTGATCATAGCAAAGGCACACAAAAATAAATTTTCATCCCTCTTTCGAGGATCTACTAGATAGCTCTTCATTTGCGTTCAGTATCACAGTTAATATCCATCTGTCCTTCCGGTTTTTAAACTATAAGATTAAAAACATATGGGGAAAATAACTGAACACATTATGATTCAATGTTACCAAACACTAACCACCTTGAAGTAGTTATGATTCAATGTTACATCGAAAAAAGGTGCTGGGAAAAAAGCTATCAAGCATAGTTCAGGATCTTTATTTTTTATATTAACAGGTCCATCTATTCAGAAGAGTTATTATTAAATCTAATATTTTTAAAGATATTTATATTCCTTTTAATTTAAAAGAAAGGGCAAGAAAATCAAATTAATCATTAGCCTTACCTTCTTTAAAAACTGCTAGATGAGTTTGGAAGGTATACTTCACACGCGTAATTTTTTTCCATTTTAAATGCAATATACATCCCTCCTTTCTGAGAAATACTACACTTAACGAAATTCAGTGGTTTTGGATTGGATGTGATTAACTTTTCTTGAGCATTTGGTGTTTACTGCATATTTATGCAATAACCTGCAAAACTGAAGCAGCGCCCCTAGCGAGAGTCCTATAAATCCCGATTAAACAAAATTCCATGGTTTCCCAAAATACATGGTCGAGAGGTATGGCATTAACTTTTGTCACTGAATTACTTTATACTCTGGAAATCTTAGCTTTAAGGAAAAGAAAGTTTCAAACACAATGACAAATTACAACCATTAAAGTCCAATTCTCATTTAATAATCAATACATAAAAATATATCTAACATCAAATCCAGAGACTTTGGAAATCAAGGCAAATAAGGATCTTAAGTCTGTTCAGCATTTCAACACACTAGGACTGAAACAACGGCAGCTCTGGGCACTCGAATTCAAAGCTTTATGAAGCGTCTCATCACCCACTCGACGACGGGACATCCGTTTTTTAAACAAGCCGAACACCAAATAACAGATGAGTTTTCCTTCGTCCAGTCGTCTCCTGTGCCTTCTCGGCCAGAAGCGGGTGGCAGAGACGCCTAGGGCATCTCCGCAGCTCATCTAGAGTCGGCTCCGGTTCCCACCCGCAGACTCTAGGGGGCACCAGCCAAGTGCCCTCCCCCCGTCCCCGGTAACTCGAGCAGCTGCAGCCCGTCGTCGGGGGGCTTGGGCCGCTCTCAGGCGGGAGCCGCGCCGGTGGCGGCCGGGCCACAGCGCCCACCCCCGCCGCCTTCCCAGCCCTTCCCAGCCAGTCCCGGGTCTTCGCCCCAGGGGCAGCTACCACCCGAGCAATGGCTCCTCCTCCTCAAGACAACAGAGGCCGGCTCTACCCCCCTCACCCCGGGGCTAGGCCCGCAAAAGGAGACAAATAATGAGAAAAGGACTCACAATGGGGGACTCTCCTCCGTAGTTTCGGCCAAAGCTGGACCAGACGGGGCTGGAAAGGATTTCTAGTCCTGTGAAAATAGAGAAGAAATTTGAAGGAGAATCAAGTGGCCCCAATAAGGCCGCGTCCCCCCGCCCTGGGGGTGGGGGTGGGGGGGTGGAGGTCGGGCCTCATTTCCTCCCCTCCGAGCCCCGAGGGCCGCCCCCCGCCCCTGCGCCCGGACCAGGTCTAGAGAGGCGACGTGGGCCCGCACGCATCCGCGCCCGGTGCTCTGGGAGGGGGAAGCCAGAGCCTCGACGCCAGGAGGGAGAGGATGTTCCTTCCGAAGGGGGCCCTGCCGGCCTCCTCTTCCACGAATCCAGACGTCCGCACCGCACTCCCGGACACTTCACGTCACCGCCGGCCCGCGATCTCCCCATCTGCCCCCTGCAGTTGCCCCGGGCCCGGGGTTGGCCCCCCCTGCAGTCGGCGGCCGGCAGCGCTGCCTCCCCGTCCGCCATTAGAGACCCAGGCAAACAATACGGGAGACGCAGGAGCGTCGCAGGGCAGCGCCTGGGACGGCGGGGGGCCGACGACCGGGTTCTCCGTGGGGAAAGGAGGCAGCCCCCCAATAACTCCGGGGAAACAGCGGCGAGCGGTAACCCGCCCGAGGCGGGGGGAACCCGGGTCCCCACCGCCGCCGCCCCGCTCCAGCTCCCTCAGCGTCACCTCCCCCCTCAGAAACCGAGACGGAAGGGAAAAATACCCCGGCCTCCGAACGCCCCGACTGCCAAACCCGCGGGGCTGCCCGCTCCGCGGCCTCGTCTCCCCGCCGGCGCCCGGCCCTGCCCCTCGCTCAGCCCCGGGGCCCGGCGGACCGCGCCGTGCTGCGCCGAAAAGGGCCTCGGACCCGAAGGGAGGGAGAGAGCCCGGGGCAGCCCCCGAGGCCCTGCACGGCCGCAGCGCCGCACTACGGGGTAACAAGCCCGAGGAGGTGGGAGGCTCCTTCGGTGGCTCACCCGTCTCCGCCTCTCCAGTCGCCTCCTCCGGAGGCAGTGCTGCCCCCAGCCACCCCCACCATCAGCGGACCGAGCTGGGGAAAGAGTGGGGGATAATCCTCACCCGGTTCTGGCTGCGGCTCCACGGAACGAACCTCCCCTCCCCCGCCCCACCCCCCCCTTCGGTAACACGCACAACTCCACTCGGTCCAGTCCCGGGCTAAGCGCTGGCGAGGAGGAGGAGGAGGCGGCACAACCGAGCCCCACGAGGCTCCGCCTACCCGGACGCGGACTGGCTGCCGGGAGGCACGGGCGGGGGTGTTTGGAACGCGTCAATTGGCCAGTAGGATAATCTTTCACCGTCCCGCCTTCGCAGGGTGGTCTACAAGGTCGTCCGTCAAACTTTGGCCACGCCCACGGTCCCCCTTCCACTCCTCCCCCTCTCCTCCAAACCCCCTCCCCCATCCTCATTCCCTCCCCACCCCAACCCCCCGCTGGATCTTTCTGGTTATGGTAAATGTGAATTTGGTTGCCCACTACCACCAGCCCGGGCTTGCTACCTAGGGGCATGGGCGGGTGAAAACCGAAGCTGTGGCAAATGGGAATGGGACTAAGGGGCCATTCTGTCTTCACCCAGGCCTGGGCACTCAATCTTGTGCAGCAACTGCAGCAGCTAAAGAACTCTCCCTACAGGAATAAGTGGGGAAAGACACCAATAGCCCAGATGCCCCCAAATCCTTTTCCCCACCCCGACTCCAGTATCCCTTACACCCCCGGAGATGGGGCAAGAAGTGGACAGGAGCTGACATTGGGTTGCCAGGCTAAAGGGAAGAAGCCTCTTGAGGGAAGGGGAGCTTCACTCTTTCTAACCTCTCCCCCCCCCATGGGGAATATCCCCCTTTCCCTCCCCTCCTTGTCATGGCTGCAGGAGGAGGAGACGGCGTCCTCCATTTTGTCGGAAGCTGCTGTGGGAACTTGGGACCAATTCAAAACCAAAGCCACTGGGGCTAAAGCCACTTCCCCCTCTAAGCCCCAGCCTGGAGCGGTCGTTTGGCCGTGGGGGCATTCCCTGCCTCGAGCATATGGAGGTGAGGGGCTAGAGGAAGCCAGAGAGCTTGGAGAGGGAGGTGAGAGATCAAGGCGCTCCTCCCCGCCTCCATCAACCAAAATGGAGGAAGCTGCGGACTCCCCTGAAGCCTGGACTCCCGCTTGTTGGAGGGGCTGGAGCTTTCCCCTCGGTCTGTCACAAGACGGTGCAGCTCCCTCCGCCCCGGCAGCCTCCTCGCCTCCTCCTCCTCCCCCATCCTCGGGCGGCCGTCTCAACAGCCTTCCACCACCTCTGGTCGTCCAAGGTGGGCTAGAGCTCCAGACTAGGCTCCTCCATGACCGGGGGGCGGGGCGGCCACCAGGCCCCCCGGGCACGACCCGAGCTCGGGGCCCCTCCCTGCCCCTCCCTGCCCGCCCCCGGGCATCGGGCGGCCCGAGGCCCCACGAGCTCCTCTCCCGGTATCCGTCTGATGCCGGCGGAATGGTGGGGCTCCATTCCCGAGGCTCCAGCGTGCCCTGTGGGGAGGAGCGCCGCGAGGGCGCTGCAGCCGGGCCCCAGCAGGAGCCTGGGGGCTAGAAGGGACGGCTGGGCGGGCGAGGAGAGGCCGGGGAGGCCGCTCGCCCGCCTGCAAGCTCAGCATTGTCTGTCTAATCGCGGGTGCCGGAGCGCCCCGGCGACTGAACGCCCCGACTCGAGGCCGGGCGAGCACGAAGTTGTTAATGAAGTTCATCAGCCGTGAAGGGCGCCGCGAGACTGATGCCCCAGCCTTCCTGATAGATTCCATTTAGAGAGAATAATTCGGTAGAAATTGAGGATTTCTTGAATCGCATTAGGCTGGGCTGGTTAGTCATAGGTGGGGGGGAGACGGGGCAAGTTCTTCTTGGGGTTTAAGGTCCTGGATTTGACCTCCCCCCGCCTTTTTTTTTATGAAATAAGCCTCATTTGTGTGACCCTTCTCTCAACCTCCATTTCCTCACCTGCAAAAGGGACGTAATAACCGCACTCACTTTAAAGGGCTCAAATGAGCCAACGTCTTGTAAAAAGAACTCTGCACACTAAGCATTAGCTGCTCTCAGAGCCCTTGGTGACCTGGCCCCTCCTACCTTCCGCTCTCCTTACACCTTACTTCCCCAAGGTACACGCTTCCATCCAGGGGTACTGGCCTCCTGGCTGATCCACCAGCTACCAGACTCTCCCTCTCCTGGCTGTGAGCACTACCTCTGGCTACCCCAGAGTGTGGAGTGCTTTCTGCTCTGCTGACCTTCTTAGCTTTCTTCCGAGTCTTCCCACAGTAAAACCTTCCCCAACCCTTCTTCATTCTGTGCCTCTTTCTGTTTAATTATTTTCTATTTGTCCGTGCTTTGTATGTATTTGTTTGCCTGTTATTCCACTTCCACCACCCACCGTTAGATTGTAAACTTCTTGAAGGCAAGGACGGCCCTTTGCTTCTTTCTTCATCCCCAGCACTTAGCACTGTGCCTGGCATATAGTAACTGCTTAATAAATGTTTACTGAATTTAATTGAGTTATCAAAAAACCTATTTTACTAATAGTTCATAGCAATATTCTCAATAGGATTCTTTTTAAAGATTATTTTATTTCATAGTTGGCATTCATGGCTAAAATTCTTTCAATACAATGTTATTGAAACTAATATATTTGTTACATTTCTGTTCCGATAAACCTAGTGTCACCAGTCACCATTAAAGTTCCCTCCCCCACCCCCAACCACATTACTTGCAGTAAATATATAAATTAAGCAAAAGTTAAACCAGGATTATAATGAGTGTAGAAAATGACACCATCCTTAGTTGGTAATAGCCAGCAATCCACTGAATTTAGAGTGAGAAGGTCTGATAAAAAAACATTTGGAATTGAATTTCTCAAAGATCTGAATATGTACCTTAGAGTCAACTACCATATGCTGCTGGGTTTAAGCATGTAATTTAAAGCTCTCTTTTACTTCTCTCCCTCTCAGGCTTCCTTACCACAGTCAAAGACTGGAATAGTGAAAGGAAATAATATACTATTTGACTTGAAAAGGATAAAAGACATAAGGTCCAGTTCTATTTGCCCATGAATACCTTTTGTTGTAATCCTGAAAGCAGACATGGCATCAGGAAACCTAGAAAAATGTACAAAAAAAAAAGGTTTTCATATAATGTGGAATATCAGATTTAGTGATTTTAAATTTTATAATGCTCCCATCACTGAAGAAGTACTTACAAGAGCATACCAAGTGCTATACCTCTGATACAGAAAGCTCATAGAAATTTGAAGTTAGTAACGCTTATTATGCTTCTTCAAAATCTTTATTCCATGTTTTCCGATTAAAATTAAAGTAAACCTGTGAATATCTACTATATATATATATATATATCAGAGAGAGAGAGAAGGAAATGCTGGGTAGATTTCAGAAGAATACTGCAAAGAATTACCAGAATTGATGCTGAGTGAAGTGAGCAGAACCAGGAGAACACTGTACACAGTAAACAGAAACATTGTGGGATGATCAACTATGACAGACAGCTCATCTCAGCAATACAATGATCTAAGACAGTTTCAAAAGACTCATGATGGAAAAGAACTGATGGAGCCTGAATGCAGATAGAAGCATACTACTTTCACTTTCTTTGGGATTTATTTCATGGTTTTTTCCTTTCATTCTCTTTCTTCTTTTACAAGACCACTGATATGGATATTTAGCATGAATGCCTATGTATAAGCTGTATCAGATTACTTGTAGAGGGGGGAGGACAAGGAAGGAGGGAGAAAAATTTAGAATTCAAAATCTTACAAAAAATGAATGTTGAAAATTCTATTTACATGTAATTGAAAAAAAATACATTAAAAAAATGAAATGTGCAATACCACAAAGAAAATTTGTACCATACACCAAAGGTGCATGCAGCAACTATACTAATACTATTCAAAAGCTTAATCTTTTGGAAACCAAGATCTCACTTGCTTTTCATAATTGCTTTGATGGTATTTCAAAGAAACTAAAATATTACAGATAGAACCTAAACCATTTTTAACTTTCAAAGTCAAAATTAAAACATTGAAAAGGCAGAAATAAGTAGACTCTGCAGCAGCATACAGCAGGCTTGTAACTCATAAGTGAGTTTATGGCAATTCATAAGTGAGAGTAATATTTCACCTAATTCCCTGAGAATACCTCATTAGGAAAACAATACTTAGACCTGGACCTAAAAAAGTAGAGACTAGAAAATTCACCAAATTTAGGATTAAAAGACAAAACTCCACAAAATTTTTCAGTCATTAAAATTAATCATGTTCTGCCAACAAACAAGCATTTGCCACATGCAAGGCATTGGGCTATGAATTAGGGAGGTACAAATAGATATGAAAAGTAATTTTCCTTAACCTCGGATCTGACTCTATACTCCTCAATCAACTCCAGTGGCTTCCTATTTCTCTAGGATCAAGTATATCAACTTTTCTGTTTAGCACACTAACCCTTCCCACACTCTAAAATCTAGTAAAATTAGCTTTTCCTCTCTGTTCCTCAGTCTGTCCCCTGTTTCTCTACCTCTGCACTGGTTGCCCTCCATAGCTGGACTATCCTGCCTTCTTTCTTCCCTCTCAGTCTCTTTTCTTTTAATTTGCAATTCAGGGACCATTTTGTGCATGAAGCCTTTCCTAATCACCTCAAATATGAGTGCCCTTCTTCCCACTGTGCCTTGTATTTGACTACTTTGTGTGTATATTTGTATTTATTAACTTTAGCTATGCTATATATATATTTGTCTCCTCCATTAGAACGTAAGTTCATTAAAGTAATAGCTAATAGCATCACATGTTAAGGCTTGCAAAGCACTGTGCAAATATTACCTTATTTAACCCTCACAACAACCCAATTTAGACATTGGGAAACTGAGTAAGATAGAGGCTAACTTGATCACATTCACACAGCTGCCATATAAAGCAGAATTTGAACTCTGATCTTCCTGGCTGCAGGTCCCTCACTCTATCCACTACATCACCTAGCTGACTCTAGCTCTAAGTAGGGATGTCTCATTCTTTGCACTTACACAATACCTGGTACATAGTAGGTACTTAATAAATACTTCTTGATTGACTAACAAATACCCTACTGTGAAAGAATGTGCAATCTGATGGAGAGGAACATATATACCCATAACATGTATATATGTGTATATTTGTATATATATACATATATATGTGGGTATGTGTATATATAGTTATGTACATATACATATATATATATATATATATCCACACACATTTTGTGTGTGTGTGTGTGTGTGTGTGTGTGTGTTTGTGTGTGTGTGCATGGCATGACCAGGCATAGCCCTGCCCTTAGACACCTCACAATGCAAGGTATAGAAAGGCAATGTGACTGAAGACTTCTCACTATACATTTTATGACTGCGGACATCCTGATGAAGCAATTTGGTCCATTTGACAAAGTTGAAGGGCAGACTCTTTATTCTTCTGCCTTTGAAGAAACCTCCTGATTTCCTGTGGCATTGACTGAAGTATGAGACATAATTAAATTTCAGACACTGAAGATGTGAGGGGGAACCCTTGGACTTGGGTCTATAAAAGGTCAACAAGTCTGCCAGAGATCAGAGAATCAAAGAACATAGGGAAGCCAACAGTAGTATATGAGTGTACACTATGCACTCTGATTCCTGAAGTTTGAAGCCCCCAACTCCAGAGACAGTGGTCATGGAGAAGAAGAGTGGACAAAGAGCCAAGGAACTCCTGGATTTATGAGGCCTAAGAGACAGAAACAGCCCAGAGGAGCAATGGAGTGGTGAGAGTTCCTGGACCAGTCAGTGAAAGAGAGGAGAGGCAAGAACACAGCTCAAGAGAGCACCAAGCTCTTCAAACAATAAGTGAAAGACTCAATCAACAAGCACTTTTAAGTGCCTAGTAGGTACATGAATCATGCCCTGCATTTAGGATCATGAACTATGTAGACTCTATAGGTATAGAGAAAATGAGGGCTGATAGTAGCAATACCAAATGTAAAATTTTTTAGAGTGAAAAACAACAGTTGTGAAAACCTTCAAGTAGCAGTCAATCTAGAGAACTGTATGGATCTCTAAGGGAATATGGGTTCACAGCACAAAAATGATCATTTCCATTCTGAGTCTCAATCACAAAAAGGTACTGGGTCTAGATTACTGCCTATAAGTAGTTCTGTGGGGAAGGTTGGATGAACCAAAGGGGGAATAAGGCTGTCTTAACTATTTATGGGCTACTGTGGTTCCTAATTCTATATTCTTTCTATGAGGTAAAATCAATGTTGTCCTATATCAAATAATATATTGTTAACCAAGTCCTTACATAGGGGATAAAGGTCCTTTTTACTTCTGGAGAGATCTAGTTGTGAACTGTAATGTTTCTCACTTTCCTGAGGGGTGAAGTGGGTGAGGGGAGAGATCTTTGGGCCTCAGGTTTTCAGCTTTGAAAGAGAACCTACAAAGTTCCAGGAGAGAATCTATCAGATTGTAAACTCCTTGAGGGTGTTGTTTTTCAGTTGTGTCCAACTCTTCATGACCCCCTTTGGGGTTTTCTGGACAAATATACTGGAGTGATTTGCCACTTCCTCCTCCCACTTATTCTACACATGAGAAAACTGAGGCAAACAGGGTTAAGTGATTTGCCCAGGGTCACACAGATCCTGTGTCTGAGGTCAGAATTGAACTCATGAAGATGAGTCTTTCTGACTCAAGGCCAGCTCTATCCACTGTGCCACCTACCTGCCCAGCTGGCACATAATAGGCACTTAATAAATGTTTATTGATTGAGAGGTCTCTAGCAAGATAAAGAGACTCCAGGAAGAAGCCGTCTTGTAGAAGGGCATTTATTTCCATCCTGCCACACTAGAGATTTGGGGGACTTTCCCTATAAGTGAGATTGAGAGCTCTCTCTATTTTGGTTGAGATTTCTTGCTCCCAGTGCCAAAGTTCATGCGCTGTATATATTACCCAGTATATCTGCTGTATAGCTTCTTCAGGTTCTATTTGCTGTCAGCTTGAATAACTGTGTTTATTCTCTACTCATTATGTGTGATAGTCTTTGTGTGACTGGTACGTGGTAGGAAGAGAGTCAAGTCTTTAGATTTAGCATGGGGTACTCCTTTCCTGTTGAGAAAGCAAATCAGGGAAGTGACTTAAGGGTATGCATTACTTCACCTAAACGAATAATATTTATGGGAGCAAAGAGATATAATTCTAGTACGATACAAAGAGCAAAGTGATCAGCCTCAAGGTCTCAATCTCCTGCTCTGAGAATAGCAGGAAACAAATTCTTCTTTAGAGAAGAGTACTTGGCAGAGGAGATACTAAAGACATCTATGCAGGTCTCCTTGCAAGACTCATAGGGACATACACCTTACAGAGCTGTATCTGCTGTTCCCTAGGGAAAAGCTCAGTGGAAACAAAGTGAACCAAAATTTGAAGTTGCCAGGGGAGACATCAGATGAAAGCAGAAGCCAAAGAGCTATATAGGCAGCCCAAAGATTGAATTCGGTCCACATAAGTTTAGAATGGGGGGAGGTAGGCCATAGATTACATAAGGAACAATATGGTAAGTATGAATGGGAGGTGGAGTAAACTGCTAGGAAGGATTTAAAGAGAGACATAGCACTTTCATCTGTCACAGTGGATGATAGGCAGTCAGCCAAGTCTTCCTAGAAGAGGTGGCACTGGAGTTAAAGATGAGGCTAAAATAGACAAAATATTGGAGGAAGTCACAAAAACAGGAGAGTAAAGGCATAAAAAAGTGAGGACTGTGAAATAGTGTGAAGTAAGATGAGAAAGGTCACTGGATGCCAGATTGTGCAGCCCAGTCTGACCTTCGGTTGATAAAAGCGCTCCAATTATCCTTATTCCTTCCCAAACACAATTAGATCCATACATAAGGAATACCTGTCAGAAGAAAGATCAAGTAAAGGGGACCAGAGACTGAAGGAATATTCCCAAAAATCTGGTTGAAAAAAAGAGACACAAATACCCCCAAATAAGTAGAAAATCTGAACTATGTCTCTAATACATTTTTACTGTAAATAAACATTCTAAAAACTGCTAAGAAAAACATGCGAACAGGGTTAAGTGATCTTAATTAAGCATCTTAATCCACATTCTACAATAAACTTCAAATGAATAGATGATCTAAGTAAGAAATGTTACATTATCTAAAAAAAAAAGAGGAAAATGGAAGTAGTTTGCTTCCACTATGGCTATGGGGAGAGTTATTAACTAAACAAAGAGAAGTGATCACAGAAATCAAAATGGGCAATACTAATTACATGAAAATGAAAATAATAAAATTAGAAGAGAAGCAGTTAACTGAGTGAAAAAAACCTCCACAACATATGTATTTGACAAAGGTCTGAGATGTAAGACATACGGGGAATTGATACAAATATGTAAGATGAAGAGTAATAATTCTCTGGATAAGGGGTCAAAGGATATGAACAGTTTTCTTTTTTCTTATGAAAGTTTTATTTTGTTAAATATTTTCCAATTATATGTAAAAAAATTTTAATGTTCCTTTTTTAAAATGTATTATGAGCAAATTTCATATTATGTATTATGAACGTATTTTAAACATATGAAAGAATGTTCCAAAGCATTCATATGAAAAATGCAAAATAAAACAAATCTGAAATTTCACTTCATACTGTTTAGATAGGTAATGATGACAAAAAGCAAAAACAATAAATATTGAAAAAGCTGACAAAAGAAAGGCATGTTAATGTTCTGTTGGCTGAGTTGTGAATTGGCCTAACTTTTCCAGAAAATCATTTGGAATTATATCAAGAAGTATCACTAAATTTTACATAGCCCTTGACCCAGAGACAGTACTACAGTACACCTACATACTCAAGGAAGTTAAAGACAAAGGGTCTTATAGATATAGAAATATTAATAGCAACAAGTTTGTAATAACAAATAGCTAGAAATAAAACAATGCCTACCAGTTTGGGAAATGGATGCATAAATTGTTGCAAAATGAATGTATCAGAATAGTATCACACAGTAAGAAAATGAACAATTCAGAGATAACTTGGGAAGAATTAGTATGACCCAGTTAAGAGAAAAATATGTAAAACCAAGAAAATGATTTACATGATGACCATAACAATGTAAAGGAAAATAATATCAAAAGGCTTGGGGGAGGGGTAAGGGAAGGAGAGGACACAAAGTTGGGAGAAAAATAAATGCTTAATTGAAAAGAAACAATATAAGTTTTTGAAAGACTTCAGAAATCCAATCAATAATAACTTCAGAAAAGTGATGATGAAGCATCACTATCTACCTCTCAGAGAGGTGGTGAACTAGAATGACAGCATGAGGTACTCATTTTCAGGTATGGACAATGTGTGAATTTGTTTTGCTTAATTATAACTATTAATTAAAGGCAGAATTCTGTGGAAACCACAAATTTCTTCACTATGTTATCCTAGAACCTGACCTTCACAAAACAGTGTATTTTGGAGGACCTAATAAGGAATTATATTAGGGAGAAGAAAATTGAATGAATCTACAGTGAACACTAGAAACTAGTAGTAATCAAAAAGTATCCTCAGGATCTGGGGGGAGGAGCCAAGATGGCAGAGTAGAAAGATTCACATATGATAGCTCCAAACCCACAGCCCATGGATTTCCTGTAAAAAGAACACCCAACAAATTCTGGAGCAGTGGAAGCCACGCAGCAACAGAGTGAAGGAGATTTCTTTTCCAGAGAGCCCTGAAAAATTGATCCCAAAGGTCTGTCACACACCAGACAGGAGTGGAGCCTATCCCTTCCCTGACTGCGCGGCACCAAGAGGAGCACATCCGAGCAGGCTTCAGGGATGGAATCTCCGGCGCCTGCAAAGATCCTTCCACCCACAGGTGCAAAGGTCAGTGAGACTTCTGGGCTGACTGAGAGGGGAGCAGGGTGTCTCCATAACTCAGGCCCCCTTGGGAGGCAGCAGCAGAGGCAGCAGGCAGCCAGAGGCTCCCAGAGCAGGCAGGACCTCAGATCCATTACTGAAGGTCTCTGCATAAACCTCCTGAGGGAACTGAGCC
>CM053771.1:152172533-152205178 GCA_028658325.1 Potorous gilbertii | reverse complement strand
AGGTGGGATTCTCCTGACTCAATTTCCCCACTGACACCTGGCAGACTTTAAGCCTGACAGAATGCAAGTGGATAATCTAATCCTGCCTGGAATTGACATGAAGTTGGGGAGATATTGTATCCCTCCAATGTCCCTACTCTTGGTGGCAATTTCCTATAGTCAAAAGATTGGTAAGCTTATTACCAGATCTATTCAATTATAGATTATTGGTAGGGGAACATCCGAGGTTGTCTAAAATTAAGGTATTAGGCATAGGACTTTAGACCAACAACAATTAAGTTAGGGTCCTTTAATTCTTAGTAATACTGTGGAGACAATTAGGTCAAGAGCTTGTGAAGTTAGAAACATAAATATTATTTGTGTCTCAGTTGGTTAATGTTTAAAAAAAATTCTTTTGTGGTCCATATGTAAATGCTTAAAAAGAAATATCACCTGACCAAAAGTTTGAATTGCTTTATCTGTTATAAACTGTGTTAAAAATAAATAAAAAAAAAAAGAAAAGAAAATAGCAGTGAGAAAAAGGAACATACTTGTTTTTTACTCTTGTATTTAGTGATTGGTTACAGTGGTGTTTTCTGACACTATAAACAGTGAGTATAATAAAACCATTTGGTGGTTAAAAAAATAATAGGTAGATCAATGAAAAAAATTCAGGAAAGAAGTCTTAAGAATAATTTAACTAAACAACACAAACTTAAACATAAATACTTGCTAGGAACCAAATCTCTATTTGACCAGAATCACGGGGAAAATTAGAAAGCAGTCCAACAGAAATTGAATTTAAACCAAAATTTTACACCATCTACCACAAGACATTAAAAATAGATATGTGACCCATATATCAAAGATCACAGCATAAAAAAATTGCAAGGGAAACAGGTCACATAGATTTATAGGTATAGCTTGGAGTGGGGGGAGTTTAAAAAGGTAATTTTGAGACATGAAACTGAAGAGCTTTTACATGAACAAAACTAATATAACTATGATAAGAAGGTAAACTGTTAAGTAAAAAAAAAAATCTAATATTTCTGACAAAAGTATGAAATTCTAAATACTCAATACTTAAATGCCCCTGGAAGAGTATTCCTGTGAGTGGCAATCCACTCTAATTGGTCAACAATTAATGAGAGAATGAATATTATAATGAGAGAGGAGCTTATCCTAGTGAGAGGTTGGTATATATGACTGTGCTCACTCAGTTTTAGACAAGGAGACTTTTATCTCTTATCCAGACTACCCCCACCTAGGGTAATGTAGAGAAAAGGATATCCAATTCTGTTTAGACCTAGGTGAGAGGAATACAAAGGGCAGCAATTCACCTTAGATTAAATTCTTTGTAAGGTTCTCTATCCACAATTCCAAGAGTTCATCTCATCATCTGCCCTGTCCTTCAGAGAACTAAGCTTTGACCTGATCTCCAAATGAGGAAGGGGGAAAAAATCCTGAATCTCCTCAATATTTGGTTATTTAATAATCATTTCTCTCAATTTCAAACTATTAATATAACCATATGAAAGAATGTTCTAAGTCACTTAGAATAAGAAAAAATAAAACTAAAACAACACTGAAGATTTATTTTATACTCACTAAATTGACAAAGATGAAAAATGATGGGAATAGCCAATGTTGTTGGGATTATGGAAACTCAGACACACTTATGCATTATTGGTGGATCTATGAATTGGTTCAAACATCCTAGAAAGCAATTTTGAATGATGTAAAATGTTCATACTCTTTGACCCAAAAATTATATAGCTAGACATATAAATGACAAAAAGAAAAGTCTCATATAAACCAAAATATTTACAGGAGAATTTTTTGTGGTATAAGAGAATTGTAATGAAGTAGCTGTACCTCAGTTCAGAAATGGATAATTATCTGTAACACATAAATGTAAAAGAATACTACTGTGCTGCAAGAAATAATTAATATGAGGGAATAGAGAGAAGCATGGAAAGACTTGCATAAAGTATTGTTAATGTACTTTTGCTTAATTTGAAGATCTTTCCCACCCATTTACAGGACCATGTGACCTGCTTAAATCACATGGAAGTATAAGTCACATGTGGTAGGAGCAGCTGGCTCTGAGTGAGAGAAGTGTATTTTGCTTAGGGGAGCCTATTTGTGGGAAGGCCTGATAATGTGTATACATTTCTTTGTTGATAGGATGGATTAGGCTTTCTGGTGTCTGAATAAACATTTTGGTTCTGTCTTCCACATAGAGTGTTGTATTTTGCGATTCAAAACTGTGTTGGCATATTCATAGCCACTGTAGACACTGTGAATATCGTATTGGTGCTCTACATAACAACTGATGAAAAATGAAGTAAACAGAAATAGAAAAGAACATACATAATGACTACTACAATGTAAATGTACAGAACAACATAATCAAAAATGAATTGATGAAATTATATCAACCAAACCCAATTCTACAGAAGAAACATAAGAAAATAGCTTCCCTTGCTTCTTTGCAAAAGTGAGGAACCATGGATGGGGAATACCGTTTCAGTCTATTTTTTAAGTTTGTTTTGTGCGACTTTTTGCCCCCTTTTGCTTTTTAAAAAATTTGTTATTATAAGCAATGGCTTTCTGGAAGAAGGAGAAGATGTAATATGGTAAATGCAAATGATAAAAAACAAAACATATCATTAAAAATTTATCTGTCAACACTTCAACAAAGGATAGAAAAGAGATTAATGAGTTAGACATGAAACTTGAACTAGAAAAGTGAAAAAGTCAAAAAACTTCCATTAAATAAGAAATTAATAATTATGGAAATTCAAGAAGAAATTAATTAAATTTATTATTATTCATTAAAACAAATAATTACTAATAATGCTAATTATTAACTAATAAAATATAAACTAGTTTGATTTAAAGAAAACCAAACTATCAAAAAATGATAATTCATGACAATTGAGGATTAAATAAGGAGAACTGTCAGAAACTGTCATGCTCAATTATATGCCAACAAATCTAATAACTTAGATGAAAAGTATGAATATTTAGAAAAATATAAACCACTCAAATGAGAAGAACAAGAAACAGATTATTTAAATCGAATATCAGAAAAAAGAAATTGAACAAGCCATAAATGAGCATGTAAAGAAAAAAAAATCCCAGATCAGAAGGGGTTACAAATGAATTCTACTGAATATTCCAAGAACAACCACTTTTTTCTGTTCTACTGTGAAAAGTAAAGTTTTCATTAGAGAGAGAGTGAGAGACAGAGAAACAGAGACTGAGATAGAGACAGAGGAGATTGGGAGGGGTGGTGTTCAGGGTAGAAAAAGCATACTCTGTGTTAAAATGCTAGGGATACAAATCCAAGCCAAAGAGTTCCTACTCTCTCAAGGATCTTACATTCATCATTACATTAAGAGGTATTGGAAGACAATAGGATGAGATGGGTACACAAATCAGGGCAAGGTGAGGTAATGGCCAAAAGACAAGTCAGTAAGTGCCACAGAAGTCTGTGCACCAACAAAATACTGCAGAAGCTCACTTACCATAGACCCATATGTCACTCAAAAGCCCATGCATACCCTTTGATCCACTTTTAGGATTGGTAAGAATTCTGAAATTCAGAAAAAATTAAAATCATGGGACCATACAAGTTTAAAGATATCAGTGTTTGTTCCTACTTAGTGGTAAGTATGAGCTCAAAGTGATCAATACCATTTTTTAGCAACAAAAGCAAAAAAGCCCTCAGGGACCCACAACCTCAAGACACAGTGAAGTGCCCCCATAGATAGAAAACTAGGCTGGAGTCAAGAAGTCCTGAGCTCAAATCCAGCCTCAGACACTTACCAGCTATGTGACCCTGCGCAAATCACTTAACTGCTGTTTACTTCAATTAATTCAACTGTAAAACAAGGATAAAAATAGCACCTACCTCACAAGGTTGTTGTGAAGACTGTTATGAGGTATCTGTAAAGTGATTAGCAGAATGCCTGGCACATACCAGGCACTTACTAAATGTTTGTTTCCTCCTTTGACAAATATTATTTTAATTACCCATTTATTGTTCTGTTCCTAGTTTTCTCTACTGAGCTGTTTTTTTTTCTGCCAGAAGTTATTAATCTTTTTTGTGTAACAGGCCCTTCAAGCTGTCTAGTGCAGCTTAAAGACACCTTTGTAGAATAATGACTTTTTTAATATTTCATAATTAAAGGAAACATTAACTTTCAATTTAAGACTAGGGAAAATAAAAATGCAATTTTTTCCCATTTAAGTTCATGGACCCTTTGAAATATATCAATGGCCCCCTTCAGAGTCTCCAGGCCCTGGGTTAATAATCTTTGCTGTACATTGATTCTGATTAATAAAAATCTCTAGCTTATCAGTCTTTACTTTTACGTGCTTTTCTTTTAGCAATAGCTAGTATTTTACTGAACATCTTGAGTGGAGGGGGTGTTCAGGGAGGACTAGTACCTCAGACTTGAGAGCTTGCCAAATCATGTCCATTTGTCACTCAATTTTTACCTGTGGCTCCAAGAAGTTATAGCATGTGCAGCAATAACATCCTGGTAAAACCATCTCAGCAGATGGGATAAACCAGACTGAGGTCTCAGACCCATCAACGAGTTAAGGGGATGTCTACCCCAAGCATGTAAAGACTTACCCCAGTGGAATAGGCGGATGAGAACAATTTGTTCCAACCTCCATGAAGGTGGTTGAAGCAGGCAATGTGAAGCTCTTAGAGCTTGGTCAAACATTGAAGACATCAAGGTCATCCAGTGCATCCCAGGCCATTGCCAGTTATTCTGACTTTTGTCCTGTCATTGGATTTCAATTACTCAGGAAAAGAGAGTGAGGCTAACAACTTTGTGCAACTCTGCCTCATTTAAATTCAGTTCATACACAAGTTATTACCCATGATGTCACTGGTCCTCTTGGAAAATGAAAGATAAATAAATAACAGTTAACATTTACATAGCACTTTGTATCAGTTCACTTGATGCTCACAATAAACCTATAAGACAGGTATAACATATGTTATTATCACCCTCACTCAGACAGGACAGAATAAACTGCACTAGATGAGTAGTTATGGACAGTTAATGACCTTCAGCACAAATGTCACAATACTCTCTTTCCTACCCTACCCTAAAATGCACCCCTCTTCAAATTACTGTCCAAGGTACCACCAACAGTCAATCAGTCAACCAACTAGCATTTATTAAGCACCTACTATTGTCCTACTTGTCACCCAGGTCCACAACTTCAGTATTTTTTCAATTTCCTTACCCCTCAGATCCTATCAGCTGTCAAATTTTGTCCTTTTTTTAGCACCATACCTCTCATATCTATCTTCTCTCTGCTCACATGCTACCAACTTAATTCACACCCTTATCACTTTTTCTCTGAACTACGGCAGCAACCTATGAATTGCTCTCCTCAATCTATAATTTTAATAACTGCCAAACAACTTTCTTACAGAGCAGGTTTGTCCATGTCATTTCCTTCCCCTCCCTCCCAACTCATTCCAGAACAAATGTTACATCACTTTCATTTCATCCTCTTTTTATTTCCCTATTTTCCTTTTTACATTGTACACAATTATTAGTATAGTAGTACATGTATATAATTTATAAATGTAGCCCATACTATCACAACTCGCTTTCACACTAACAAATCAAGTCCTAGACGTAGCTAGTTCCATTCTCCTGCAGGGTTCCAAAAGTAATCTTAATGCAGTTTTCTCTAATGTTGTTGGCTCAAATTCCCATTCTGGCATCCTCTCCCTAATACTAGTTGCAATATTACTGTCAGTTAATGTCACCCCAATATCATCTATATCATTGATTATCATTCCGTTATCAATTTAACCAGTTAACATTAATTAACTTCAGCAAAACAGATAGTTATTGAGAAGATAGAGTGTATGAATATAGCCCCTGGCCACAAAGAAAATATTCTACTTAAGTAGTAGCATAACTAGGACAGTGTCCATCACTAGAGTGGCATTAAATATACCCATTTGGGGTTAACAAGGGTCAAGAAAGCCCTTGCCTCACCCAGTTTCACTGAATTCTAAAATATCAACATGGAAATTAGGACTAACAGTCTATATTGCTGTTCCTATAAGGTCAGTCTTACCTGTTATAATAGTTAGATTGTTTTTCAGTTATTTCAGTCTTGTCCCATTTTTTATTACCCTATTTGGGATTTTCTTGGCAAAAATACTGAAGGGGTTTGCCATTTTCCTTCTCCAGTTCATTTAGCAGATGAGGAAACTGAGGCAAACAGGGTCAACTGACTTACCCAGAGTCACACAGCTAATAAGTATCTGAGGCCAGTTTTGAATTCCAGGTCCAGCACTCTATGTACCACACAACCTAGCTGCTCCAAAAGACAGATGACCATATATGTAATATAATTCAGTTAGTCAGTCAATAAACATTAATTACTCAGTCAGTCAACAAACATTTAATAAGTACATATTATGTGCCAGGAACTATGTTAAAGGTGCTATAGATAAAAAGACATGCAAAAGACAATCCCTGCTCTCAAGAAGTTCATGATCTAATGGGGAGACAGCATGAAAACAACTATGTATAAACAAGATATGTGGATAAAAGGAGGGGGAGAGAGGGAAGGGAGACACAAACAGAGAGAGAGAGAGAGAGAGAGAGAGAGAGAGAATAAATTGTTTCCCATAGCAGGTGGGATTTTAGCTGGGACTTGAAGGAAAACTGGGGAGCCAGGAGGCAGAGATGAGGAGGAAGAGTATTCATTCAACAGTGAAAATGCCCTATCAGGACATGGGGTGTCTTATTCAAGGAAAAGGGACCAGTGTCACTGGATCGTAGATAAATGTGGGGGTATGCAAGAAGCCTAGAAAGCTAGGGGAAAACCAGATTATAGAGAATTTCATATTTGATCCTGGAGATAATAGGAAGGCACTGGAGTTTATTGAATAGGAATGTGACATGATCAGACTTGTATTTTAGGAAGATTACTTTGCAGCTGAGTAGAGAATGAACTTGAGTGGAGAGAGATATGTAGCAGGGAGACCAACCAGCATTATGTTACAACAGACCAAGGATGAGGAGATGAGGGCCAACAGCAGGTTGGGGCAGTGTCAGAGGAGAGAAAGGGTCATATATGATAGATGTTTTGAAGGTAAAATTAACAGGTCTTGGCAACAAACTGGAAATGAATGGTAAGAGATTCAAGGATAACACAGAGATCTGGGGCTTAAGTGACTGGGAGTATGTGGTACCTTCAACAGTAATAGGGAAGTGTAACAGTAACCGCACTGGTATACCCAGGATGGCCAGCTGCACAAGTTCTTAGATCTGTTTTTCTAAAAGGAAATATAGCTGTTTAAGGAATCCATAATCTTCTTTAATTACATTCAAAACAGAGAAAATATAAGTAGAGAAATAAAGACCAACAGACAGGACTTCTAACTGACTGACCATAAATAATACATACATCACAGATCAAAAGATAGTTCCAATTGTCTATTACATACATACATAGTTACCAGACAGAGAAGCACCAACATCTGTTTCAAAGCCAGGGGACTCCTTAATCACTACCCAGAGGCTCATCGGGCACACAAAGTTTCTTCCAAAGAGTGAAACCTAAGTGACTCAGCACAACTGTGAATTATCAGGGTTCAAAGGAGATTGAGCCTTGCTCACAATTTAGCTTGAGTCTGGGAAACTGAATTCTAAAAACAAAACAACAAAAAATCCCACTTTGCTAAATGTTACAGGAAGTTAGAAAGTTGTAATTTGAAGTAAAATCTTTTGAGAAGGAAAGTTCCAGCCCCCAAATATCTCCTCCTCATCCATGATATCTGAAGGTGTGTTCAATATGAGACTACTTAGGGTTTCTCTAAAGTTAGTGTGATGGTTTATTGTTTTTGACTGCTGACATATGACAATTCAATATTCTTAGCTATTTCCTCAGGTCTGTTAGCCTCGTCCTCTGAGATTACCTTTCATCTACTCTCTATAAATCATGTATTATCTGGTTATTTACTAGATATCCCATTCAATCTCCCCATTAGAATCTAAGAACAATCTTTGCCCTTCTTTGTTTCCCAAGCACTTATCGTAGTACCTGACTCATGGATAATAAGCACCTAATAAATGTTTACTGACCAAATGACTGACAGAAGGGATAGATCAAGGTAAAATTCTATAATGAGTAATTTATTTTTAAAATCTTCACACTTCCCATCCTCAGCTCCTGATGATCCTTCTTTTCTTGATTCCTCAAGGGCATAAGCTTCTCCCACTGCCTGGGGTTCCCTACCAAAGTCTTCAATGTCTCATGTTCCAAGATTAATGGCTCTATCTTTCCTCATCCCCATCAGTTCCTATAGTAGCAACTAGTCTCACTTTAGTCAAAAGACAAACTGATTATAATAATTCATACTTAAATATAAATAATTTATTATATAGCATAATTTTTAATATTTCCTAGATGCATTTATATTTTAAAAGAGGAATTTATTATCACAAAATTTATGGTTCTCTAAAATCTAATGCTGATTTGCAAAAGATATTTTTTGGAGAGAGGAGAAACTTCCCTTGTTTCTTATCTTTCCAACTAAAGGTACCAACCCTGTCCTCACAGTGGTACTTAGTTTTAACTAGCCTAAAGAAATCATGTATTTCTAACTAGGTAATTCAAACTGGGAAATGGGACCCAAACCAGAATGTAAGCTCAGTTAGAAATGGATTGAGAAAAAAGAGATAGTAGTCCCTTATCTCTCAGTCTGTAGACTGAGTGTCTAAGGTTATGACAGCTGAAGCCAGGGATCTTGGTTCACTGAGCATCAGCTTATCACTATCATAGACCTTGAACTAGACCAGAAGACTCTCTAGCAGAGACCTTATTTCACCTTTTCATAGTCTACTGAGTCTCAGACCTCTTTATACTATGTCAAGCAATCATCCACATCTCCAAATTAACCCCTCTCCCCAGTCTCAGACTCTGTCCCTAATCTGTCTCCTCCTCCCAACCCTGGACTGTGCCCCATAAACCATCTCCTCCTCTCAACCTTCGATTCTGCCCCCTAAACCACCTCTTCCCTCCAGTCTTGGACAGGAAACTAAGTGTCCATCTTATCTTGCCTAGAACCATGCCTCCACACAACTCTTTCCATCTCCATACTATTTCTGAATATTGCCCCCACTTCACAGCTCCTCACCATGTGCTGCTGTCTTCCTCAATTAGAACACATGCTATTTAAAGGGTAAAAGCTATTTTGGTTACTTTTACTTGTACCTATATCCCTAGGACTTAGAACAGTTCCAGGTATACAGTAAGCATTTAATGAAAGCTTTATTTCTTCATCTATCCTTTGCTTTAAAATGGCTTATTTGCTGGAGAATATCGTTCCTTAGGGCTGGAGCTTTTAGGTTTTAAATGGTATGTAAGAAGCCTGATTCTCTTCACCCTAAAATTCAAGCAGTATCTCATTCCACCTTGCCTATTTTGTTCTGACTCCCTGTCTGCTTTTACCTAATAATGTCTAATCTTATCATCAAGCACAGAACAAATTCACTGACTCAGCATTCATAACTCACTGCCCACCAACATACCAACATGATGCTATGAATTGCAAAGGGAGAAGAGCCTGTCTGGGGCTTCTCCCAGGACATGTGTTAATTCATTATAACCCAAAAGCCCAGGCAGCTTAAATTCTTAAGAGGTAGTCACCACTTGAAACCCTTCATTTACAGGTGAGGAGGCAGGGACCCAGAGACCACAGCAAATAATGGAAGAAAAGGTTCCACTAGAATCCAGTCCTCCTATGGCTCAGTTGAAATGTTTCTTTTGCCTCTATGCCAGTGAGGTCAAACTCAAATAGAAATGGTTACTGTATACACAAAGATCCCTTCAGTTTGCATATTGACTTGGAAAACTACATACTAATATTATCTGTATTCTATTGTGGAGGCAACTAGGTGGTGCAATGGATAGAGCACCAGTGCAGGAGTCAGGAGGACCTGAGTTCAAATCTCAACTCAGACACTTGACATTCACCAGCTGTGTGACCTTAGGCAAGTCACTTAACCCCAATTACCTCATCCTGGGTCATCTCCAGTCATCTTGATAAATATCTGGTCACCAGATTCAGATGGCTCTGGAGTAAAAGTGAGGCTGTTGACCTGCACAGCCCTCCTTCACTCAAAGCAAAGTCAAGTGCTAGTCATGTCATTATTTCTCTGATGATATCGTCTTCTTTGGCAATGAAAGACTAACATACACAATATTCTATTGTATTATTGTTTGTTTTGTTAAATATTTCCCAATTATATTTCAATTAAGTTATTCAGTATCAGTTCCAGATTTCAAACTATATTACAAAGTAGTAATCATCAAAACAATCTTGTGCTGCCTAAGAAATGGAATGGTGAATCAATGGAATAGCTTAAGTATATAATACACAATGGTAAGTAATAACAGTAATCTAGTATTTGATAAACTCAAAGATCCAAACTTTGGGGACAAAAACTTGCTATTTGACAAAAATTTCTAGGAAAACTGGAAGCCAGTTTGGTAGAAACTAGACATAGACCACCATTTTACACTGCCTAC
This sequence comes from Potorous gilbertii, assembly GCA_028658325.1. NCBI lineage: Eukaryota > Metazoa > Chordata > Mammalia > Diprotodontia > Potoroidae > Potorous > Potorous gilbertii. The sequence continues at coordinate 152,194,606 of CM053771.1, read as the reverse complement.
CAAGATAAGGTCAAGATGGATAAATGATTTAGACATGAAGGGTAATATCATAAGTCAATTGGGGAGCATGAAAAAATGTACCTGTCAGATCTATGGATAAGGAAAGAGCTTATGACCAAATAAGAGGCAGAGAGGATTATGGGAAGTAAAATACATAATTTTGATTACGTGAAATTAAAAGGCTTTTGCACAAACAAAATTAATGTAGTCAAAATTAGAAGGGGAAAAATATTTACAGCAAGATTCTTTGATAAAGGTCTCATTTTTCTAATGTATAGGGAAGTGACAAATTTATAAAAAAAAATGAGCCATTCCTCAGTTAATAAACAGTCAAAAAATATTAAAAGACATTTTTCAGAAGAAGAAATCAAAGCTATCAATAACTACATGAAAATAGTTCTAAATCACTACTAATTCAGGAAATGTAAATTAAAACAATTCTGAGATACCACTTCACACCCATCAGATTAGCTAACATGACAGAAAAGGAAAATGACAAATACTGAAGAGGATATAGAAAAATTGATACACTGATGTACTGTTGGTAGAGTTGTGAACTAATATAACCATTCTGAAGAAAAATTTGGAATTATGCTCAAATTTGGAATATAAACCTGTATACACACTTTGACCTTGAAATACCACTATTAGATCTAAATCCCAAAGAGATCAAATAAATGGTTGAAAGGACCTATCTGTACAGATATATTTATAGCATCTCTTTTTGTGGTGGCAATGAATTGAAAATCAAGGAGATGTCCCTCAATTGGGGAATGGCCAATCAAGTTTGTAGTACATCAATGTGATAGAATATTATTGTGCTATAAGAAATCAAGAGCAGAATACTTTCAGAAAAAAGTTGGAAAGACTTATATGAAGTGATGCAAAGTGAAGTGAGCACAATCAAAAGAATACTGTACACAGTAGCAGCAATGTTGTAAGGAGGAACAACTGTGAAAGCCTTAGCTACTCTGATCGAGACAGTTCTCCAGGACCCATGATGAAAAATGCTATCCACCTCCAGAGAGAGAACTGATGAAGAATTCTGAATGAAGACTGAAGCACATTCTTTTTAACTTTATTTTTGTTATTTTATTTTGTTTGTGTTTTCTTATGCAATATGGCTAATACAGAAATATTTTTTGTATGACCTCACATATATAATACTTATTAAATTACTTGCTTTCTCAAGCGAAGGGGAAGGGAGAAAGAATGGAGAGAATTTGGAACTCAAAATTTTTTTAATGTTAAACTTTTTACATGTAGTTGGGAAATATTTAATGTAACAAATAAAAATAATTTTTAAAAAATTTAGTTAGTACTGCAACCTCCAGGCCACGCTGTTAGGATTATCCCAGCCAAACAAGGCTGACAGCTCATTTCACTCTTCCTTATAAATGTTACTTTATCATGATGAACACAATAGGTTCACTTGTAAGGGCCTTCTATTTCGACAAATAAAATTCAGAACCCTCACTGCAACATAGTGATATCCCTGGTTCTCAAAAATCCATGACAGCAGAGAAAAGCCCTGGCAGCTTTCACCAAAATGAAAAACCTGGTGACAATTGGCACCTGCTGTCTGAGGACCATCTAGCTCAGTACAGAGAAGCATCACTAGTGGGATGAATATCGCAATCCAAAAACAAAGGAAAACAGAAAATGGCTATTAGTCTGTCAAGATCCTTTCTGCTACCACCACAAAAAGTACAATGGCAGAAAAGGAACTGAATTCATATCAATATGAAGATCACTAAAGTACAATCAGAAGATGAAAACAAGTTTCTTTCATCACAAACACTGACATTTGGTGACTGACACAAAATAATGGAGAGAATAGCAAAATATATTTTGCAAAATACAGTCCAGGATTAAGAAATGAGAAAGAACAAAGGTTTGTAGACAACTAGGTGGCATAGTAGAAGGCTAAACCTGGCATCAGGAAGGTCTGAGTTCAAATTCTGCTTCAGAAATTAGCTGTGTGACTTACGGCAAGTTTTATAAATCTTAAATACTAATTATTAATGTTAACTATTCAAAAGCTCCATATTTGTATATCATGAATATTTTAAGAAAAAAGACCAGATTCAGGACACAATGATCAAACATCATTCAAAAAATAATGAAATTGCTTACATATTAACAGACAAGAAAAAACTTGGTTACTTGGGCATTTCTGAATCAAATTTCTATGTGTAATCAGACCAGTTAAAGTGAGTCAAAAACATCACATCAAAAGAAACTTAAAGATGGGAGAACAATTAAAACAGATTCATCAAGACCTATTCAAACAAGCTATTGGTATTACTTTAAAATGGGAAATAAATGTCAATATGTACTATGATCACTTTCTGTAGATCATGTGTAGCAATCACCACAACAGGCAGGCTCAAAGAACCTAGAAAGTTACTAAGCCAGAAAATGAATTCATTTGCAGAAAACTACACAAAGAGCACCTGGGGCAACAACAGATATTTTTGTTGTGTCACAAAACAACAAAAAGCAAGGAAAAAGCAAGTAAGGTTGTAGAAAAATCTAGAATGAAACTCAACTAAGTCAGATCTCCCAAAGCACATTTACAGATGAACTGAAAAGAGAATGAATATAGAAAATGGAACAGATTTGCTAGCATTGCTATAGTGAACTATTTTCATTATCAATGACAGCAGAACCACCACATTGGGACAGTTTAACTCCTGATGTTATAAAATGGCATTAAAGAAAGATGAATATATGCAAACTAGGAGAGCAATGAATAGTTTACCTTTCAGATTTATGGAGAATGGAAGAATTTGTGACCAAACAAGAGATAGAGAACATTATGAAATGCAAAATGGATAATTTTGATTACATTAAATTGAAAAGGTTTTGCACAAATAAAGCCAATACAACCAAGATTAGAAGGGAAGCAGAAAGCTGGGAGACAATTTTTACAGTCAGTGTTTCTGATAAAGGCTTCATTTCTAAAATATACAGAATCAAATTTATCAGAATATAAGTCATTCCCCAATTGACAAATGTTCAAAGGATTTGAACAGGTAGTTTTCAAAGGAAGAAATTAAAACTATTTATAGTCATGTGAAAAAAAATGCTCTAAATCACTACTGATTAGAGAAATGCAAATCAAAACAACTCTAAGGTACCACATCATACCTATCAGATTGGCTAGCATGACAAAACACAAAAATGGTAAAATAGAGAAGATATAGGGGAATAAAAGAAACCCAGTGCATTGTCAATGAAGTTGTGAAATGATCCAACCATTCTGGAGAGCAATTTAGAACTATATCCAAAAGACAATCAAAGTATGCATGCCCTTTGATCTAGCAATACCACTTCTAGGTCTCTATCCCAAAGAAATCATAAAGACAGGAAAAGGACTCACATGAACAAAAATATTTATGGCAGTTCTTTTTGCAGGGGCAAAGAATTGGAAATTGAGGGGATGCCCATCAGTCGAGAAGGACTGAACAAGTTGTGATATCTGAATGTAATGGAATACTATTATGCAATAAGAAATTATGAGCAGTGGACTTCAGAAAAACCTGGAAAGACCTACATGAACTGATACTGAGCGAAATGAGAAGAACCAGGAGAATACTGTACGCAGTAACAACCACATTGTGAGATGACTGATTTTGATAGACTTAGCCCTTCTCAGCAATGCAAGGATCTAAGACAACTCCAGGAGACTCATGATGGAAAATGCTATCCACATCCAGAGAAAGAACTATGGAGTCTGAATGCAGATCAAAGCATACTCTTACCTCTGTTTCGATTTTGTTTTCTCTTTCTCATGGCTCCTCCCGTTGGTTCTATTTCTTCTTTACAACATAACTAATGTGAAAATATGTTTAATATGAATGTATATATAGAACCTATGTCAGATTGCATACCATCTTGGGGAGGATAAAGGGGGAGAAAATTTAGAACTCAAAATCATATGGAAGTGAATGTTGAAAACTAAAAAGTAATTGATTAATAAAAAATAACAACTGTAAAGTGGGGATAATAATAGTGCCTGGTCTCCAAGGTTGTTGTATACAGTCCTTAAGCAAACATCTGGTACATAATAGAAGCTTCATAAGTGCTTCTCTCCTTCCTTCCTTCATTCCTTCCTTGGAACAAATCAGTACAGGCAAGCACTGATGGTGTACAAATACACACACACACACACACATACACATTTCAACATCTCTCTGCTCAAAGGTGGTAAACATGTTTCATTCCCAGTTTTCTGGAGTCGTGATTAATAGTGACTGTACTGAGATGAATTCTGAGGTCTTTTATAATTATATTTCTTTACATTATTATGCTCACCATATAAAGTAGGTTGTGATTATTTAATTTTGAATTAATTCAATCAAGTCTTTCTCCATTTCTCCAAATCTTGTCATTTTTTGTTATTTTCTTAGGAAGCAATAATATTCCATTAAATTCACATATCATAATTTGTTCAGCTATTAAAACAAAAAATGCTACTATTAATACTTTCGTACATATGGGTCCTTTCCCTCTGTTTTGGATCTCTTTGGCATTCTCCCTATTAGTGATAACTCTGGTTCATAGGTTGTACATCATTTAGTTACTTTTTATATACAATTTCAAATTGCTTTTCAGAATAGTTGGCCCAAATCACAGAACTATCAATAGCATATACCTGTGTTCCCAAAGTTCCTCCAACAATTGCCTTTTTCCTTTTGTTTAATCTTTAATAATATAATGGGTATGAGGCAGAACTTTCTGGTTGCTTTAATTTGCATTTCTCTTATTGTTGGTGATTTAGCAAAAATTTTCTTTCATATGGTTTTTATCTTGCATTTTGTCTTTTAAAGATGCCATGTTCGTATCATTTGACTATTTAGCTATTTTCAGAAATGACTCTTTTTACATGCTCATGTCAAATTCCTATGTACCTTAGGAATTAAACCTTGAACAGAAAAATTAGCTCCAAAGATTTTTTCTTAATTTTCTGCTTCCCTTCTAACTACCAGATTTTGTGTAAAAGCTTTTCAATTTTACGTAATCAAAATAATCTACTTTATCTTTTATGATCATCTCTATCCCTTATTTTGTCGAGAATCTTCCCTGTATCCATAGTTGTGAACCATGAAGTTTTCAGAAATCAGTAAATGCTACAAATTAGGGCTTACTTTGTTGTTTTGTTGATAATCATAGAAAAGTGTTCGAAAAAAAGTTAATGCAGAGTAAACCTAAAAGTGTGTCATTATACATTTTTTTCCATGGAATCAGAACTCCAACAGCCTGTGGCGAAACATTTACCAGCGTGTCCCAGACTGTGAGGCACTGGGCAGATCTTCTATGACACATATCTACAAAGTCATAGGCAAGGATCTCATCAGATAAGAAGACAGGGAGTTAGCTGGCAACCTGCAACATTGAACTGAGTACCCACAATTGATAAGATCGTGAATCTATGAGCTCATTATACTAATTCCTATCATTTCCCAGGAAAGTTTACTTTTTGCCTCTCTCAAAATACAAAGCATTTCCTTTTCCCCTAAGGATCATAAAATATCAAAAGTCACCTCTCACAAACTCCAGAGCTAGAATGCCATCTACAAAGGGTATTTTAGGATTTAATGCAAGCTATTCTACTTAACTAAGAGTAGGACACAGAAAGAAATTTATATCTTCCTGCATTCATCTCAAAATAGAAAACTGTGTAACTGATTTTCTGAAGGACAAGAGAACTCATTTAGAAGTCATCCAGATCCTGGCTGTGCTACTCATAGTCTGAAACTTTGGACAAATCATTTAAGCTCTCTGGGGACTTAGTTGTCTATACTCTCTAAAAGAGAGAATTGGAGTAGGTGACCTTTTTGGTTCCTCCAATCCCGTGTATCAGTGATCCTAGGATGACCAGGTGAAGAGTCTCAAAGATTGCAGTGAGAGGAATTGCAATGGTCTCCCCCATTTCCAACATAAATAGATAAAAAGGCTACAAATAGAAAGAGAAAGAAAAAAAGATAGAAACCAAACAGTCTCAAAAGAGAATAGCTTCCCTGCAAAAGAACAAGGAATGTGATCGAGCAACAGAACAAAATTATACAACATCAAATACTATGGATTATAAAGATCCTGAAGAAAAGTGGCCAAAAGGAAAGAAATAATAAAGGGAGCCTATAAGTGGGACTCAATAAAGCCATTTGAAAGCAATGAAGGAGGATGCTGCATCACTACAGAAAACTGCATCTTCTATAACAAAAGGTATATGTTCAGTAAAAATGGACCAAGACAAAGGGATAGCAAATAACAACAGCTTAAAGAAAATGGCAGAACATTTGAATAAAGGAATGGAATTCCATTCCAACCAAAAACAAAATTCTCAGGCTGGAGAACCAACTTGTAGAAGAGGCAGAAAATGTAGCACAAGACCAAAAAACAGGAAAAAAAGACTTGAAAACATTTTGAACCGAAGTGATTGAATTAGTAGTCAGGATTAGCAGGAAGAGACTAAAAATCATCCAATTATCTGACGTTTTTTTTCAAAGAATAACAGCCATAGCTCAAAACTGGCCCATTACAAATAGCCTGCTAGTTGTCTTTGTCTCCTACCTCTCCCCATTCCAGTCTATCTTCCACTCAGCTGTGAAATAATCCTAGAGCTAAGGTCTGACCATAACATGCCCCCATTTAGTAAAGTCCAGTGTCTCCCCCTATCACATCCAGGATCAAAATACATTTTGCTTTTAAATTCCTTCATGACCTGGTCACTTCCTACCTCTCTAGTTTCTTCATACCTTAATTACCCCAAATACTCTGCAGTCATTGACACTGACCTCCTTGCTTTTCCACCAAAACAATACTTTATTTCTGCATTTCCCATATCTGGGATGCTTTCCCTTCTATGTCTCCTTCCTGGCTTCCCTGGCTACCTTCAAGTCTCAGCTAAAATCTCAGGTTCTATATGAAGTCTTTTAAAGTCCTGCTTAATCTTAGTGCCTTCCCTCGGTTGATTATCTCCAATTTATATTGCATATGTTTTCTTTGTACACAGTAATTTGTGTCGTAACTAATAGTTTATATAGTGCTTATTATGTGCCAGGCGTTGACCTGAGGTACTGTTTAACAATTATCTCATTTGAGTCTCTCAACCCTGGGAGGTACATTCTATTACTATCTCCATTTTACAAAATATATTCCTTCAAAACAATTAATAAAAAGGGGAAACCAAACTTCACTTCCAGAATTTTCTACACAGTTAAAATAATAAGTAGTGAGAAAAATATGTATTGTTTAAGTTCTCCACCAAATTTCCAACCATTTCTAAAAGAAAAACTGCCTGAAGCATCTGGTATGCAAATCAACCTATGAATTACTTTGATAAGAAGGCAAAAAAATGCTGTTTGAGTAAGTTTTTAAAAACAGGAATTCTAATTGTGTCTAGATTTGTGGGTGTATGTCACAGTAGTCCTGGGTATATCTCCCCAGGAAAACAAATAAATATAATTAAGTACCTACTATTTGTAGGTGTTAAGCCCTTTAGAAACAATTATTTCATCCTCACAACAATAAGTATTAATTAAGCACCTAAGATATTCAAGGCTCTACGCTAAATCCTTAATAAACCTTATTGTATTTAATCCTCAGATTTGATCCTTGGGATCAAATTATCCCCATTTTATAGTTGAGAAAACTAAGAAAACAGAGGTTAACTGACTTGGTCACAGCCATACAGCTGCTTCCAGGAAGTGTCTGAGGTTGAATGAGAACTCTGGTCTCCCTGACTCCGGCTGCTAGGTGGTATGGTGGGTAGTGTTGGGCCTAGAGTCAGAAGACTCATCTTCCTGAGTTTAATCTGGCCTCAGATACTTACTAGCTGTGTGACCCTGGGCAAGTCACTTCACCCTGTTTGCTTCAGTTTCCTCATCTGTAAAATGAGCTGGAGAAGGAAACGGCTAACCACTCCAGGATCTTGGCCAAGAAAATCCCAAATGGGAACATGAAAACAACGGGACAGCAGTTCCTTGATTCCTGGTCCAGTTCTCTAGCTACTACTATCTAGTAGCCTTTAACTATAGATCTTATATTTTGCTTAGAAGACAAAGATTATGGATCAGCAGGTTGAAAAGAAAAGCCAAATTAAAGCATATTTTGTATTTACTGTAGGTTCCCCAAAGAGAATATAATAAGCTCCTTGAGGGGAGGGTCAGTGTGTAGCTTTGTAGTGCCAGCACAAGAGTATGGGATTACATTACAACTGCAAGGAAGTGCATGCTCACTGAAGAGGGCGTTACTTCTCATGATGAATTGGTCTGCTCTCAAGGGTGAACTAGGAGGGATTTACTTAGCTCTGCCTTGTCTATTTCCTTCCATTTCCCCTGGGGCAGCAAGGATGCTCCCCAACCAAGTTTAGGGTTGTCTTTGGAGTGACACAGACAGGGTTGGCCAGAATTTCCAGTTGATGGAGGAAACTGAAAAGTGCTAGGAAATCTGGAAAACAGAGTAGAGGCTATTCTAGGGGGTGAAAATTAATTCAACTTTAATGACTGAAAAGTCTGTGTATCTGGAAATTCAAACTAACGTTTAAAAGATCTGCCAAAGAAAAGCAGATGGGCTGCAACTTTACAAAAGAAATTAAGAGGAAGCCCTTGGGGTAAATGCCTCAGCTTCACATTGAAAGCCCCTTCCTTTCCTTATCTAGCTTTACCCTACTATTCTGGGCTTATTGCACATAACCATTCTTCATTCCCTATATTTCAGCCAAACTAGCCTACTTGCAGTCTCTCCAAATTCTGCATTCACTCCCCCAGCTTTTTCAAAATTTCCTTTGTCTCTGAATAATTTATCCTCCTACCCTCTTGCCTACAAGGTGCTCTCTCCTGGCCCTACCTTTTGGATTCCTTTCCTTCATCTTATGTAGCACCTCCCATGGGAAACCTTCAATAATTCCTTTAGTTGGTAGTATGTATCTAATAATATCACCACCTAATATGTATAAATGCCTAAGTCTTCTCTGGGAAAAATTCTCCCTCCCCAATTTAATAATCAACCCTCATACAATGTGTTTGCTAGGCCTTTCACTATTTTACCTCTTCTGGACCTACTCCAATTTAACTGTATCTTTCCTAAAATGTGGTACGCAGAGTTGTATGTAATACTTCAGATGTGGGCTGTCCAGTGCAGAGAACTAGTACTATTGTGTCCATGATTCTGGATCCCTGACCTCTTCATGAATGAGGCACAGAAGTAGCTTTTTCATGGCCTTGTCATAATTCATGATTAATGTTGAGCATATAACTCCACTAAAAGCCCGGATCTTTTTCAACCATGTGAGAGATAGTAAAAGTTAAGTTTCCACAGTAAGTTATTGTTAGTTGATGAAGTCACTGAGAACAAGTTAGATAAGAAGGCCAACAGACTGCAGGTGGATTCAACCAATCAAAAGACAGACAGTGAGTGACCTTCTGAAAATTATAGTTTTTGATAAAGGAACCAAATCCACAGCTAGCTGGAACTAGCCAAGAAAAGTGACCTAGAGTTACCGGGAGAAGGCTTTTCTTCACTATGCTTGCTTAATGAACCTCAAGCATATAAGCAGACACACCCTGCATAAAATTATCTCTCCATTTTCTGATCATGGGTCCTATGTAAAAGCATGACTGTGAGGGGGAACTGCACTAAGTGGGGTTAGGTAATGGGCATGTAGAGAAAATAGTGACCTAATGGAGAATGAACCAATCCATCTTCTAGTGGGAGGATCTGTCTTGAAGTAACAGTATATAGCTCATCTTGCTTCTGTATTAATGACTGTATTTCCTCCTGAAAAGAGGGTGAAGACCCGCATCGGCCAAAGTGTTCAATTCCTCTGGACTCCGCTGTAATAAATGTTCCTTGATACCTTTTTAGTGTCGAGTGTTTCTAACAACCACAAGATTTTGACCAGCAACATCTCCCCAATTTAGTATTTGTGAATTTTGTGTTTTTTAAACCAAAGTATAGAACCAAACCATGGTATATACTATAATATTTATTTCCATTATATTTCATCAGATTCAACTTGACTCTTTCTCAGAGCCTACTGGAAGAATTTTTTTTTATTATGGCCTGAATCTTCAACACTTTAGACATTCCATCAAATTTCATCTGATATGCAAATTTCACAAATTATCATAAAATTTCTTCAACCAAATCATTGATAAAAATGTTGATAAGTTGTCAAGGACAGGTCATAGAATCCTTTCTTTTGGGTCCTGCCTTCAAGTTAACACTGATTCAATTAAGGACTACTTTTTGGGTCTAGTCATTGTACTAATTCTAAATTCACCTAGCTGTACCATTTTCTAGCCTATATTTTTCCATCTTTTCTACAAATATTGCATGAAAGATTAGGTTAAATACTATATTGAAATAAGTATAGGCTAAAAAAAAGAAATAAAGTTAACCTGGTATGACTCATTTTGATGAAGCCATGCAGGTTTTTAGTGACTACTTTTTCACTTTCCAAGAACTCACATATACCCTTAATAATGTGGTCAAGGAATATGCCAAACTCACTACTCTACAATTTATAGACTTAACTAGTCTCTTTTCTTCCTTTTGATTGAACTACTTGATTTTCTCCAGTCCCAAGACACCTTACCATTCTATACAAGTCACAAATAACTAGCTCTATAGGCAGTAGGAGGGGAAGGGGGAAGAAAGAGGAGGGAGGTTAAAAGGGAGGGAAGAAGCAATAAGAGTAAAGGGGAATAAAAGGGAAGGGGGCTAAAAGAAGGAGGGGAAGGCGGCAGGAATACTATTGTGAATAGTGAATACTATTGAGGAAGGGAAGGGAGACAGGAGAGCTAAAAGCACAAAAGGTGGGAAAGAGGATGGAGGGAAATACACAGATTGTAATCATAACCGTGAATGTGAATGGAATCAATTCTCCCACAAAAATGGAGATGGATAGCAGAATGGATTAAAAGCCATAATCCAACAATATGCTGCTTACAAGAAACACATTTGAAACAGGGAGATACACATAGGATAAAGGTCAAAGGATGGAGCAGAATATATTGTGCTTCAGCTGATGTAAGAAAGGCAGGAGTAGCAATCCTAATATCAGACAAAGCAAAAGCAGAAATAGATCTAATCAAAAGGGATAAGGATGGAAACTATATCCTGCTAAAAGGCACCATAGACAATGAAGCAATATCATTACTAAACATGGGTACTCCAAGTGGCAGAACATCCAGATTCTTAGAGGAGAGGTTGGGGGAGTTGAAGGAAAAAATTGATGGCAGAACTATACTAGTGGGGGACCTCAACCTCCCCCTCTCTGAACTTGATAAATCTAACCTCAAAATAAACAAGAAAGAGGTTAAGGAGGTAAAATAAACTCTAGATAAGGTAGATGTGATAGATCTTTGGAGAAAATTGAATGGGAATAGAAAGGAATATACCCTTTTTTCAGCGGTACATGGAACATTTACAAAAATTGACCATGTGCTAGTACATAAAAATCTCACAATCCAGTGCAGAAAGGTAGAGATAATCAATACATGATTTCACATGTCATAATTGATATATTGAGTACTTTCTAAGTAGGTAGAGTGGGGGAGGGAAGATAAAATTTAGGGCACATTTTGTATCTGGAATGGGAAAAAAATCTGTCAACATTTATAAGAAGGTAATTTCTTAAGCCAAAATAATTTTTAAAAAATACATGGTAAAACTGAATTGACTTGAATATCTGCCAAAAGAGTAATGAACTATAAAACTAGATAAAATAATATACATGGCTATAGAGAAAAAAAGAGTGGGAAACCTTCTGGAGAAAAGTTGTACAGCTTTGTGATTTATAATAAATGAAACTAATTTGTTTCTTTCCCACTTATAAGCATATACTCATTGAATTCAAGAGTTAGTTATTAAATACCCTTTTTGTTCCCTGAGAACACAACTATTGCTTTCTCTCATTTTGTCTCTCCCAGGCTTTGAATGTAGTAGGTGTTTAATGCCTGAATTTAGAATTGAATTGGAAAACAAGATTGTAGGTCCAGTTAACATAAGCTTATGAATGTAATATATTTATTTAAAGTCATATTCTATTAGTTTGGTTTAGTTTTTCTACTAGAGAGTGAATTTTCAATGTTTTAACATATGTAGAGTAGGGCCTTACTACTGATAAAATGTTATTCTAGGAATAGTCGGAGATACAAAGATACTAAGCACTGTCCTGGAAAAGCTAACAATTTAGTAACAGTTGCAAACGGCTGTGAAATGCATTGATTTTACAGAAATTGCTGACCCTGGATGATAATGTAACAAAAAAGCAGCCTCCCATTCTGGCAACTCTGAGTTTGAATAAAGGAAACTTTTTGCCAGTAACTATTCAAATGAGTATCACTGAAGACAAAATGACCATTTGGAGATAATCACTTACTAGGAACCTTGAAATGACCAGAAGGTCAAGTCCACATAATGTGAATTCTTTTTCAATTCTTATACCATGGTAATTACTTGTCAGTAGAATAATAGCTCCTTGAGAGCAGGAATTGTTTCCCATTTTTCCTTTGGATCCTTAATACTCAGACACCTAATATTTGTAGAATTGATTTTCATCTAAAATTTTTTGACGTCTTTTGTTTTTACATCACTTTAATTTCCAAATAATAGCTCAAGAGATAAATGAAGCAGTGACTGGTCAAATGAATCCTACTATATGGATAGTGCTTGCTTGACAGCACAGAAAAGGAAGACATCATTTTAAGCCAGCTCTCAGCTCTGGAGTTGTTGATGAAGGAGATAAATTTGAATTAGGTCTCATGTAAAAAAGATTTGAATCAAAATAGTGGCTATGAAATGAAAAGATTTATAGCATCCTCAACAAGTGGTCTTCTACCTCTGCACATAGACTCCTAGGAGGGAAAATACACTATCTGGTCTGGTGACCTATTTCAACTTTTGGACAGTGCTAAAGTTGTTGGCTTTTTGGGGTGTGTGTGTGTGTGTGTGTGTGTGTGTGTGTGTGTGTGTGTGTTAATACTGAGTTGAAATTTGGGTTTATAGAGTATCAGAAAAGACACAAAATTTGATTTAGAAGATTTGGGTTCAAGCAATACTGGCTATGTAATGTTATAGAACCCCAATGAGTCTATTTTCTTGTCCTTTGCAGAGGATTAATAATAATTGTGTAATTATCCTATAAGGGACAGTGCTATATAACTGTATAATTAATATTGGTGTCAATATAAATATTGGATGCTGATCTCCAAAAATTCTTCATAACTCTAAAATCCTTTGAACATGAATCTTTAAGTAACAGTGAAGATAAATTCAATAGGTTGAGAAACACGGTGGAGGTACATATTAATGACAAAGGAAAGGAATCACTGGGAAGGCAGAAATTGATTACCAAAGGATATTCAAATGAGAGGAGGTTGCTGTAGAGGATGATGGGTAAGAAGAAACAAACATGCTCAGAGTCAGATGAGGCTTAATCTCAACATTCCAAATGGAATTTTATTGTAGTCAGGATCTCCTCCATTCTGTTGAAGGGGAGCTTTCCTAATTTAATGGAACAAATATCAAACTTGGAGTCAGTAGACTCAAGATGCAGAAGTGGTCCTGATATAGCACAAGATCATAGGTTTAGAGCTGGAAGGGAACTTCAAGGTCATCTAATCCAACCCTTATGAAATCATAGGTCCAAACCAGTATATATAACCAGTATATATGTATTCAATATAAGTATTGGCTCAGCCAATAGGAAAACATATACAAACATACACACACTCACACACATGAAAGCTAACATTGATATACCATTTGAAAATTTTAGTTTGCAAAGGACTTTACCTGTATTATCTCACTTTGTTATTTTGGGTGGATGGTAGAGTCTAATGAATTGTTTTTAAGAATGAGAGAGAATTAGGCATGTTTGAAGTAGTAGGGAAAGAAGTAATATAGTTTGAAAGGTTCAGGGACACCTCAAGGACTGGAGTACAGGACAGGATTGTCTGGAATAAATTCACAGACTCAAGCAATCTTTAAGTCAAGTTGTGGAAAAATTTATTATACTATTCAACAGGTAAAAGTTCTTAAGGAATATGCTACCTTAGAGGGATACACTTAAAGTGTATACGAGATAAACTATATAGTAAAACATGTGCCAAATATGCTAACTAGGGGATGCAGGGATGGGATTAGAGAGTGGTTAAGGAGTGGTAAATTCTTAAAGGAACATGCACTTTTTGTATCTACTATGCAGGCATACCCAGAAATCACTGGGAAAAGTCTAAGCTTTTAGGCATGCTACATCACTAAATTAACTAGCAATCAGGGCCAACTGAAGATTGTCTAGTCTGCCAGAAAACAATGTCTTGTTTGAGGATGCATAATGAGGTAAGTAGTTGGCATAGATAGTACAGTGGGTACTGAATATCTTTATGAGCTAGTACAGAGCCAGTTCAAATTAATAATTCCCACAGGTGCAGTGTGTTACTGTACCATGGAGAGAGAGAAGCATTTTTCTGGGACCCACTCATGAGTAATTGCTAGACATGGTGTCCTTGGGCTAGGGAGAAACTTCCAGGGATAGTTTTGAGGCTAGGGAGAAATGTGATCTTGGAATGGGGATCCAAGCACAGGCACCAAAGTACCCCATCAGAACAGTTTGGGATCCCCAGAGGGTGGGTATTGTTACTACTTTAAAGGAATAGAATCACTAGTCCTATCACTTTTGAACCCATACCAGGATGCTCTTTGTTGATTTTCAGTAAGTTTTGATTTCCCCTTTAGAAAGGGTATTTATTGAGGATTTTAGCAAGGACAAACGGAACAGCAACATCCTCTCAAACCAGAGATATGCTCTCTCCTTGTACGTGTAGTCCCTGGGAAGAATGAGTTCAAACTTAGAGAGAACATGTCACCAAAGCCTAAGCTCATAGCTTCCGGTTTCTGGGTGCCTTTTTCCTTTCCTTCAAGGAGTCCTTATGAGGTTCCCCTTAGGTGTAACTGTTTTCTGCACTCTGAGCTTTCTGTTTTTTAACCAGTACCAAATTGTTTTGATGATTACTGTTTTGTAATATATTTTCAGATCTGGTCTTGCTAGGCCTCCTTCTTTAATACTTTTTTTTTCATTATTTCCCTTTAGATATTTGGCCTTCTTCCCTCTAGATTAATTTAATTAAAATTTTTTTCAAATTCAATAATCTTTTGGTCATTTGATTGATAGGACACAAAATACATTAAAGAATTGTCATTTTTATTACATTGTCTTGGCCTACTTATGAGCAATTAGCATTTCTTCAATTTTTTTAGATCTATTTTTATTTGTGTTAAGAGTGTTTTGTAGTTAATCAGCCAATACACATTTATTAAGTGCCTGCCATGTGCCAGGCACTATGCTAAGCCCTGGGGATAATTATATTCATATAGTTCCTCTGTGTCTTAGGAAGTAGAGTCCTAAGTATTTTGTACATTCTGTAGATATTTTAAATGGAATTTCTCTTTCTATCTCCACCAACTGTTTTGTTGGTAATAAACAGAAATGTTGATGCTTTGTGTGAGTTTATTTTATGTTGGCTACTTTGCTGAAGTTATCATTTAAATTAATTTTAGCTGAATCTCAACCTTTTAAGTAAACCATCATTACCATCTGCAAAAAATTATAATTTTATCTTCTTTGCTTATGCTTAGTCCCTCAATTTCTTTAATTTGTCCCCTTACTATAGCTAGCATTTCTAGTACTATAGGAATGGTGTGTGTGTGTGTGTGTTTGTCCTTCATTGCAGAATAAGACCATGCCATCACAGAAATGATGACATGACTTGCACTTGACTTTTTTTTGAGTGAGGGAGAGCTGTGCAGGTCAACAGACTCACTTCTCCTCCACAGTCATATGAATCCAGTGACCAGATATTAGTCAGAATGACTAGAGATGAGCCAGGATGAAGCAATTGGAGTTAAGTGACTTGCCGAAGATCACACAGCTAGTGAGTGTCAAGTGTCTGAAGCAAGATTTGAACTCAGGTCCTCCTGAATCCTGCGCTGGTGCTCTCTCCACTGCACCACCTAACTGTCCCCATAGGAATGGTAATACAAATAGCAATGGTGGTAAGGGATTTCTCTGCTTTAACCCTGATCCTACTGGAAAGGTCTCTAATACTATTTCATTTTGGTTTGTATCATCAATGTCTAGCTCTAGCATATCGTAGGTTCTTTTATAACTTCTTAAACATTTTTTATTTAATGAGCAACCAAAAAAATTTCATATGTAAAATAAAACAGAAAGAGGATTATCACATAATAAGTTCTTAATAAATGTTTGCTGATTGATTGATTACATTCCTCCTTGATCTTATGTAATTTATATCATTGTCTTTCTGGAAATCTTCCAGAAAGGATCCACTAAATGCACTGGAGAATATGCTATGGTTCTTTTTACTGTCATAGGATAACTGTGCACTTCTAAGGCTGGTCATTTGTTGCCTCTCATTCTAGGACTAGTCCTTCTTTTTCTTAAAATTTAATAAATAACAGACACAGTGGTTTCTCACGTGCTTTACAATAGCTCAGTTTATGACTGCAAAGGAGTGGTTTGTAGTAGAAAATCATCTTTGAAAGCATTCCAGTTCATGGAATCTTAAGCTTAGAAAGACAAAAGCTATTTTCCTAGGAATTAATAATTGAATTAAGAATAGAACTCAGGTCAATCCAATGCTTCTTCCACTGTACTCGATTGCCTCTCTGATGGTAAAGTAAAATGGTAATAAGAATTTTTCTATAAATATATTAGACAAAAATAGAACTTTTATTACCTAATAGTTTTTTTTCTAGGGTGGGGGAGGGAAGTGGAGAAGAGAATTAAAAAAACAAAAAGAAAACTTTCTGATTTCTTCTTCAATAAGGCTAACCATTTTCCTAGAAAAGTCTGTCTATACTAGATGTCTCTATTTCATTTTTCAATCATTCCTCAATCTTTGGTAATGGAGCTTCTAATCCCTTAATTCAATTGAAGTTACTCTCTCTAAAAATACTAATGGTCACGTATTTGTCAATTTTTTCAACCTTTATCCTTCTTGATCTTTCTGCTGCATTTGCCACAATTGACCACCCCCTCTTTATCTGGGTTTTCATGACTGCTCTCTCTTCACTTTCCTCCTATCTGAACAGTCCTTCTTCACCTTCTTTGCTGGATCATTGTCTGTATCCTAACTATATATCCATATCCATCCTAATTCTGAGTTAAATTTCCCTAAGAAATAATGACAGTATAAATGTCAATACTTTTATCTTTCCCATCCTTCAGTTTGTTTCAAGAGATTCAATTTGGAGCTGCTATAATTAAATACATTGTTTTTTATCTTTCTTTTTTCTTCTGGCTTTGACCTTTGCTTAATTAGCCCCTCTTCTCTTGCTTCCTGAACTCTCTGACGTAATGACCACATTAGATCCCATTAGTTTAAGTATAATCTGTCTCTATGTCACTGATAGCAAAATTGCATGTGTATAACGGTTGGACATTTCAAAGTGGAAGTTTTAAAGACATCTCCAACTCAACATGTCCTGAACAGAACTCATTTGCTTTTCATCCTAATGTTCCCGTTTTCTGTCAAACACCACCATTCTTCTCTTCAGTCAGATTTGTAACCTGAGCATTATCCTGAACTCTTCTATTTTCTTCATTCTACATATCCAATCAGTAGTCAAATGTTGCCATTTCTGCCAGTACAATATCACTTGCATATAATACTTTATTTCAGCTCATAAAACCCCCTCAACTTCAGACCCTCATCACTTTTCACCTGGATTGTTGCCATGACGTCATAATTGACTCCTTGGCTCAAATCTCTTCCCTCTTCAATACATCCTCCAAATAGTTGCCAAAGTGATTTTCCTAAAGGTGTGTGTGTGTGTGTGTGTGTGTGTGTGTGTGTGTGTGTGTGTACACACGTATAATCCCTCCAACTACCCAAAAATACTGAGAAAAGTCTCAAGAGTTACAAATATTATGTCACTCTCCTACTCCATAAACACCAGTATTTCTCTATTACCTCTGGATGAAATATAAACTTCTCTGACTTCTAAAGCCCATCACAACATGACCTCAAACTTTTTTCTAGCCTCATTATATATGACTCCCATTTCTTTGTTGTATTGTCTAGTCAAACTAGGCTTCTCTGTGTTCTTCACACTCAATATTATTTGGTTTATCTGTATCTTTGCACTGGTTGTCTCCCATGCCTGGAATGTAATCCCTCCTAAGCTTTGCCTGATAGAATCCTTAACTTTTTAAATGAGGCTACTCAGTCACCACCCTCTCTCCATAGTACCTTTCCTGATGCTTAGAACTGTTAGAGCCCTCCCTCCCTAATTTCCTTTAATACTTTTATTTTTTTTTGCATTTATTCTGCATATCTTCATCCTGTATATACTTATATATGGGCATGTGGGCTCCTCTGATCAAACTCAAGCTCTTTTAAAGCAGAATTTATTTTCTTTTTTCATTTTATTCTCAATACAGTACCTGACATATAGTAGATGTTTTAACTTAAAGAAATTATGACAATCAAATGCACCAATATGAAACAAAAAAGAGCAGAACCAAAAAAAAAAGCACAATACTTTGAGTATAAAAAAGAAAAAGTACACAGGAACACTGGAAAGCAGATGGAAGGAATAGAGAGGTCATGATGGTAAAACTTTTATGAACACATACATAGAAAATCATCTTTATATGTTAACAGCTATTATTGCATTTTTATTTAATTGTGTCATTTTAAAGTATATAATTTAAATAATTAAAATTCATAAAATCTTTTTTAAACTTGTCATATGAGTCGGTAGTTGCTGTTATCTTCTTTGTTACCCCTGTTTTTTTGACAAAAGAGTTTTGATCTTTACCAGTCTATTGAAAATCTACTCTTTATTGTGAAAACCATTCCAAGAGAGCCCTTAAAATTATGTTACTTGAAGGTTAAATATTTTACAAGTAATTGTGAAATATTTAACAAAATAAATAAAAATCTATTGAAAGATGAGGAAAAATAAACATATTTTACATATGGCATAGATTTTTTTTTCTTATGTATGGGCAATTTCAAATAAATTCTCAAATGGGTTGTTTAAATACCAGTGTCATTTTCTCTCATGGCATAGTTCATACTACTCTTGTCTTTCCCATCTTTCAGGATCAGCAACCAGTTTTATTTTTTTATATACTTTTAAACATGTTCATTTATTTTTAGTTTTCAACATTCATTTCCACAAAATTTTGCATTCCACATATTCTCCCCATCTCTCCCCTATTCCCACCCCATAATACCTTGCATTGTGATTACCTCTTCCCTCAATATGCCCTCCCTTCTATCATACCCCTCCCTTACCTTATCTCCATCTTCACTCTTTTCTTGTAGGGCAAGGTAGATTTATATACTGCATTACCTGTATTTCTTATTTCCCAGTTGTATGCAAAAACAGTTCTCAACATTCATTCCTGATACTCTGAGTTTCAACTTCTCTCCCTTCCTTCCTCTTCACCCATCCCCACTGAGAAAGCAAACAATTCAATATAGGCTATATATGTGTAGTTTTGCAAAAGACTTCCATAATTGTCATGTTGTGTAAGACTAACTATATTTCCCTCCATTCTATCCTGCCTACCATTTATTTTATTCTCTCTTTTGACCTTGTTCTTCCCCAAAAGTGCTTACTTCTAATGACTCATTCCTCCCATTTGCCCTCCTTTCTATCATCCCCCTACCCCCCTTGTCCCCCTCTCCCCTACTTTCCTATAGTGTAAGATAGATTTTCATACCAAATTGAGTGAGCATGTTATTCCCTCCTTAACTTAAATGTGAAGAGAGTAAGCTTCACTTTTTCCCTCATACCTCCTCCCTTTTCTCTTCCATTGGTAAAACTTTTTCTTTCCTCTTTAATGAGAGATAATTTGCCTCATTCCATTTCTCCCTTTCTCCTCCTAATATATTCCTCTCTCACCCCTTAATTTTATTTTTTAGATATCATCCTTTCTTATTCAATTCACCCTGTGCTCTCTGTCTATGTGTGTGTGTGTGCATGTGTGTGTGTGTGTATATGTGTGTGTGTGTGTGTAATTCCTCCAACTACCCAAAAATATTGCAAAAAGTCTCAAGAGTTACAAATATTATTTATTCATGTAGGAATGTAAATAGTTCAATATTAGAAAGTCCCTTAGGATTTCTCTTTCCTGTTTACCTTTTCATGCTTCTCTTGATTCTTGTGTTTGAAAGTCAAATTTTCTATTCGGTTCTTATCTTTTCATCAAGAATGCTTGAAAGTCCTCTATTTCATTGAATGACTATTTTTTTCCCCGAAGTATTATACTCAGTTTTGCTGAGTAGGTGATTCTTAGTTCTTCTTTGACTTCTGAAATATCACATTCCAAGCCCTTTGATCCCTTAATGTAGAAGTTGCTAAATCTTATGTTTTCCTGATTGTATTTCCACAATACTCAAATTGTTTCTTTCTGGCTGCTTGCAATATTTTCTCCTTGATCTGGGAACTCTGGAATTTGGCTACAATATTCCTAGGAGTTTTTCTTTTCAGATCTCTTTCAGGAGGTGAACTTTTTCAGGAGTGGATTTTTCAACATTTATTTTACCCTCTGGTTCTAGAATAACAAGGCAGTTTTCCTTGATAATTTCATGAAAGATGATGTCTAGGTTCTTTTTTTGATCATGGCTTTCAGGTAATCCCATAATTTTGAAATTGTCTCTCCTGGATCTATTTTCCAGGTCAGTTGCTTTTCCAGTGACATATTTCACATTATCTTCTATTTTTTCATTCTTTTGATTTTGTTTTGTAATTTCTTGATTTCTCAAAAAGTCATTAGCTTCCATCTGCTCCATTCTAATTTTTAAATTATATTTTCTTCAGTGAGGTCTTGAACCTCCTTTTCCATTTGACCTATTTTGCTTTTGAAAGCATTCTTCTCCTCATTGACTTTTTGGACCTTTTTTGCCAATTGAGTTAGCCTATTTTTAAAAGGTGTTATTTTCTTCAGCATTTTTTGGGTCTCCTTTAGCAAGCTGTTGACTTGTTTTTCCTGATTTTCTTGAATCTCTCTCATTTCTTTTCCCAGTTTTTCCTCCACCTCTTTTCCTTGATTTTCAAAATCCTTTTTGAGCTCTTCCATGGCCTGAGACCATTGTATATTTATTTTGGAGGTTTTGGAAGCCTTGACTTCCTCTGATGGTGTGCATTGTTGTTCTTCTTCCTGAAAACATGGAAGAAAATACCCGTTCACAAAAGAAAGTAACATTCTATAGTCTAGTTTTTTCTCCTTTTTTGGGCATTTTCCCAGACAGTTACTTGGCTTTTGAGTCTTTTTTCTTTTTTTTAATTTAATTTTTCATTTTTAACACAGTTTATAACAGATAAAACAATTCAAACTTTTGGTTAGGTGATACTTCTTTTTAAAAAATTTACAATATGGACCACAAAAGAATTTTTTTAAACATTAGCCAACTGAGACACAAATAATATTTATGTTGCTAAATTCACAAGCTCTTGACTTAATTGTCTCCACAGTATTGCTAAGAATTAAAGGACCCTAACATTGTTGTTGTTCGAAAGTCCTATGCCTACTAGATTAATTTTAGACTTAACCTTGGATGTTCCCCTACTAATAATCTATAATTTAATAGATCTGGTATTAAGCTTACAAACCTCTTGACTATAGGAAATTGCCACCAAGAGCAGGGACATTGCAGGGATACAATATCTCCCCAACTTCATGTCAGTTCCAGGCAGAATTAGATTATCCACTTGCATTCAGTCAGGCTTAAGTCTGCCAGGTGTCAGTGGAGAAATTGAGTCAGGAGAATCCTACCTCAGCCCAGGCTGAACAGCTATTACTATGAGATCACCTTTTACAGTTCATACCAGCATCTCATCAGCTTACTGGCATCATGAATTGGAGGCTCAGACTGCCTTTCTTGCTATCCATACCTGGGGTTAGACTCAGAAGAACAGCCACTTAATAGTCCCATAGCATCTAAAAATGGCAAGTTCCAATAACCATGTTTCAAATATGATTATAATTTCACTTTGGCTAAGGAACATCTTTTGAGGCAAGT
>CM053771.1:152123387-152172433 GCA_028658325.1 Potorous gilbertii | reverse complement strand
CACCCTCCCCCCCCACAGCCCCACTAAGAAGGGAAGCAGTTAAATACAGACTAAATATGTGTTCTTTTGCAAAAGACTTCCATAATAATCATGTTGTATATTAATTATATTGCCCTCTGTCCTACCCTATGATCTGTTATTTTTCCCCCCTGCAATTGACCTTGTCCCTTCTCAAAAGTGTTTATTTCTAGTGACTCCCTTCTCCCATTTGCCCTCCCTTCTAACATTCCCCTCACCCCACATGTCGCCTCCTCTCTTACTTTCCTGTGGTGTGATATAAATTTTCATATCAAATTTAGTGAGAATGTTATTCCCTCCTCCAGCCCCATGTGGAGAAAGTAGTTTCATTTTTCCCCTTTCCCTTTCTCCCTTTTCTCCTCCATTGGACAAAATTTTTCTTATCTCTTTTATGAGTTATGGCTGGCCCCATTCCATTTCTCCCTTTCTCTTCCCAGTATTTTCCTCCTTCGCCCCTTAATTTTGATTTTATTTTATTCGTGTGTGTGTGCATATATCATCTCTTCTGATTCAACACACCCTGTACTCTCTATCTACATATGTGTATGTGTGTGTGTATGTACAATCTCTCCATCTACCCAAATACTGAGAAAAGATTCAAGAGTTATAAATATTTTCTTTCATGTAGTAATGTAAACAGTTCAGCTTTAGAGGGTCTTTTATGATTTTTCTTTCTTGTTTGCCTTTTCATGCTTCTCTTGATTCTTATCTTGGAAAGTCAAATTTTCTATACAGATCTGATCTTTTCCTCAATATGAATGATTGAAAGTACTCTATATCACTGAATTACCATTTATTCCCTTGAAGTATTACACTCAGATTTTCTGGGTAGGTGATTCTTGGTTTCAATCACAGTTCCTTCAACCTCTGAAATATCCCATTCCAAGCCCTTCGATCCTTGCCTCTACTGCTGTCATCCAAGGAGGCCAGAGTTATGGGGACACCCTGCTTCCTTCTTGGCCACCTGAAAAGACCTTCTCACTGACCTTTGGCACCTGTGGATTGAAGGATCTGTGCTGCCACTAGAGATTCTGTCCCTGAAACCTGCTTGGATCTGCAACTCTCACTGCTACATGTTCAAGGCTGGGCTGGGCTGTGCTCCGCATCCAATGCAACAGACCTTTCCTATAGATCTTTCAGGTCTCTTTGGGCTAGAGATCTCCTCCACTCCATTGTTCTGTGACTTCTGGTGCTCTAGAATTTGTTGAGAGTTCTTCTTTACAGCTATTTTATAGGCTGTGGGGTAAGAGCTAGCATATGTGCGTCTTTCTACTCTGCCATCTTGGCTCTGCCCCTCTTGAGTCCTTTTTCAACAGTAGGATACACTCTAGGGTCCTGCAAGTTCTCAGTTTCTCCAAGGTGGCACAATCAAGGGAGAGGAGTTCACTCCTCTCCTGGCCTGCTCACTGGTCTGGGAGCAACCAAAAACTTTTCTGTCCAGAATCTGCAAGTCGTAGAATTCCCTCTCCATAGCCACCTCCAGCTCCACCATGCTAGTGCTTCTCCTCCTCCCCAGGACCTGGCTCAGTACTGATTCAGATCAGTCATTGAATTACCCCAGGGGCTTTAGGCAAAGGGCTCCAAAAATGGAGGCTGCTGCTGAAGTGGCTTCTGGCAGAGAGGCCAAACCGCATTCCCAGACCACATTACTTTCTCATCCAGATAAAGCTTTCTCACTGACCTTTCATGCTTTCTTTGGTGTTTGTGGGTTGAGGGATCTGAGAACTCCCACTGCTGCTGCTAGGAATTATGCCCCCAAGGCCTGTTCCAGTACTGTTTCTGCCAGGGCTGAGCAGCCAGGGCTGAGCTGGGCTCTGTGGGCTGCACTCCACTACATGCCCCACATGATAAACCTTTCCTGTTGGCCTTCCAGGCTACCTTGGGCTGGAAATCTCTTTCACTCTGGCATTTTGTGGCTTCTGCTGCTCTAGAATTTGTTTAGAGTCATTTTTATTTTTTACAGGTATCTTATGGGCTGTGGGGGAAGAGTTAGAGTACGTGCCTCTTTCTACTCTACCATCTTGGCTCTGCCCCTCCAGCAACTTATTTTAAGAGATTCAAATTGGAGGTGCTATACGTTATTTTCACCTTTCTAATTTTGACCTTTGCTTAGAAAGGCTCTACACTATCTTCTGGTACTCTTTCTCTGAACTCTCTCACTTGGTTACCTCTCATTTAGATTCTGTGTGGTGTACTAGTCTAACTGGGATGATTCTAGTTCATGGGAATAGATTATGGCAACATTAGCAGTTCTGTTTCATTTAGCATCTATTTGTTATCCTGTTTGTTTCATTTACAAATTGTCTCAAAATAATCTGGTTTGACTGTAACTTGCGCTAAACTCTCTAAAATCTTCTTCCTTCAATTTTGTTGAGGTGATATGAGCCATCTCCATGTATTACAAATGAGGTGATTTTTTAAATCTCTGTTGCCCAGGGCTACCAAATCTTTACGTTGGCAAAAGTCCACTGTTTGACAGCAGAGTCGATTTCTGTTGGGTTTTTTTTTTGTCTCTTCAATGTGACAACTATTTTGCATTAATTAAATTTTTTTTTAAGAAATAGTGATAATGTTAATGTCATTACTTTTGTCTTTGTCATCTTTCAGGATCAGTGGCTAATTTCAAAAGATTCAAGTTGGACCTACTAAAAATTAGATGCATTGCTTTTTTGATTTGTTTTGGTTTTTACTTTTTCTTTTAGCTTTGACTTTTACTTAACCAGACGATCTCACTTCATGCACAGTCATACGTATCACAAGATTCTAGTGTTCAATTATTTCTTTTTTGGACACTAGATGGCAATGTAACAACATTACATTGGGTATACAAACTTTTAATGAAAAACTTTGATATTAAGAGTGATTAAGAATGACTTTTTAAAGAACTTTAAAAAAAACATGAGAGATTATGTTAGAAGTAGCCTTAAAAACACACACAAATGATTCTCTTTTTTTTTTTTCAGAGAACTGTGAGTGGGAACTAGTATGTTTAGACACTAAAGAAAATATCTGACTTTTACGGTTAATTTTGATGATCTTTTTTTTTTCTTTTTTTTAAACTTTGTTATAAGAACACTCTCTGGGAGGAGGAAGGACATATTCAGAGTCATAAGTGATATAAAAATAAAAGATATCAATCAATAAAAACTTACTTAAAAATATATAGTATATCTTACCTCAGGAATATTGCTATGGTTATATAATTCTAAAAAGAAAGCAGTTATGAATCCCATATTGACTAAAATTACCTAGTAACTCTTCATTTTAATGAATTCTAGCCAGAGAGATGCTGGTATATTTTTAATAATTGTTTTCTTTAGTGGTGGTGGTGGTGGTGGAACGTATCCAGAAGACATTTTAAATTTAATCTGTATTATTTTCTTCATAACTTTCTTATGTCTAGACAATCATATGTCAAAACAATGTATCAAGCTCTGATTTATAGATTTCCAAGGTCTTAATTGTCACATTGAAAATTTAATTACTTACTTTCACATACTACTTCTTCCAGTTCTATACAACTAGCCCCTTTCTTGGAACAATTCATGTGACTGTTTCAACTGAAAGTTTTTCTTCCAGCAAGTTAAGTACCAAAAAGGAATCATAATCACACTTTCTATATACTGGTGGTGATTAAAATGAAACAGAATTATATCTCATCTGTAGATGTTTTAAGAATTGCAAGATTCTTACATTTTTGGTCCCCTTTCCTACCACTCTACTACCCCTGTAGAAATGAATGGACAGACTCTTAAAGTAGTTAATCAGTTAACAATTATTTATTAGGTTCTCACTGTGTGCCAGGGACTAAGGATGCAAAGAAAGGCAAAAGCAATCCTTTGTCTAAGGACCGTACATTCTAATGGAGGAGACAACATGCAAATAACTAGGTATATACACAATGTACGCAAAGGAGATGGAAGGTAAATCACAGAGAAGGGAATGCCAGTTGAGGGGAATCAGAATTCTTACCTTCTGCAGGAAGTAAGAATTGAGCTGAGTACTGAAGGAAACCAGAAACACCAAGAGTTGGAAGTGTGTGGACAGAACATTCAAGGCAAAGGGGATAACCAGTAAAAAGATATGGAGAAGTCTAGTGCCCTATTGTGTTCCAGAAACTGCATAGTAGGCTAGTGTTGCTAGATCTTAGAGAATGTGGAGTGGAATAAAATGAAGAAGTCTGGAGAGGAAGGAAAGTATCAGCTTTAAATGCCAGAGGACTTTTTATTTAACCCAGGAGATGATGGGGAGCACAATGCACAGGGGAGTGATATGGTTAGACCTACACTTAGAAAATTTACTTTGGCATTTGAGTGGTGGCCAGTCTTCTCCTCATTCATCACCAGTTACTGGTTTTGGACTTCTTTGACTCTCTCCATCATGCCTTCCTTCCCCAGAAAACACATGGTTGGTAAATCTCATTATTCTACAAGATTGAATCTCCCTGATACTCTTATCTCATCAGTACATTCTGCCCTCTGATTGGATCTTCTGACTGGAGGGCAGGGTATTTATTTAAGGAAACATGGGCTCCAGGGTATTTATTTAAGGAAACAGTTCAAGATGATCTCCCCATTTACCTATGCAGCTATCGAACTTTTCCGTCATGGCCCCCTCCCCTCACTGCTTTTCAACTTCTTTTTGTGTATTTTCTTTCCCCATTAGATTGTAAGCTCCTCAAGGTCAGGAATCATCTTTGTTTTTATCTGTATTCCCAACATTTAGTACTGTGGTCTGGCACACAGTAAGTGCTTAATAAAAATTTATTCATTCACCGTTAGGTGGCACAGGCATTATCTTCATTTTATGAGAACCTATTTAACACAAATATTTTACTATGTATGAAAGCTATTGAACACTACATTTTTCAAAACATCAGAATGATATAACACAAAAGACAATAGTAAGACACATGATGGAGAAAAGTAAACTGTAGTATGTTACCAATGACAAGTGGCATGGAAGACATAGGTGGTCAGAAAATGAAATAGGCCAGTCAAGAAGGAGGAATCAAAGACAAGAAATAGACAACCTGTCATTCAATGTTCATATACATGAATATTACTAGACCCAAGAGACTAAGAGAGCAAGAGGAAAGTCCTTTAGACTTTTGACTTTAGTCTTTTATCTTCTATAAAAGATTTTAGGAAAAAATGAACAAATATAACACAGGATTGAAGAGACATGGAGGGGCTTAAATTTGTATCAGTTGAAGGAGTAACTGTACTAACAAGGTCATAAATCCACTAAAGCATCAAAAACTTCTTGTTTGGAAGTTACTTATTCACTTAGCAAACATTACTATGTAGTGACCTCAGAAGCCAAAAATCTAAAAGCAAGAAGTTTAATAGAAATAGAAACAACAGATATCCTAACTCGGTATATTATAAATTCTTTAGAGCAGCAACTAGTCCATTTTTTTGGTTTTGTATCAGCATTGTTAGTGCATTGTAAAACAGTAGGAGATTCATAAATATGTGTAAAATTGAATTTTAATAGTCATGGAATCTCTTGGTTTATGCACTCTTTTCATAGAATCCCATAAAAAGGAAAGCAAAAGGGAGAGCTGCACACACACACAACAGCATCTCACAGTCCTTTCCATTTCTGATGAGCTATGCATCTTTCATTTCCAGGAACAGCCAAGAGCCTAAGAACAAGGAATGAACCAGAAACATTATGAAGATCAGATAGAAGAATGTAGAACGTGCATATTGGTTCTGGACAACTGTTTCCCATACACAAAAGGTCTATGCAAAGATAGCTTGACAGCCAGGGACAGGTGCAAAGCAACTGATTAGGGGAGAAAGCAGAACCAGCTGCCAGGATAACTGACTAGGGCCAAGGAAGGAGTTCAGATCAGAATTCAGTTCCTAGAAACCAGTGCAATTCTAAATTCCTTGGGAACAGGCACTATATAGAACCCTAAATGAACACCTGTTATTTTCAATTAAGTTGCTCTAAATCCAAATGAGGCCAAATGCGGCATATGAAAACAATAAAGGAGGATAGCTGTTGGAACAATTCACTATTGATTAGGTCCAGAAGCATAAGTCCAAATTCAAGGACAAAGAATAATTACCAGAGTTCTGGAAAGCTAGAGTCAGATAACCAGAGGCAAGGATCAGTTTCAAAAGCTTAGGTCAGAATTGTTGGTAATCTAGAGGACTGGAAGGGCCAGGTGATAAAAGGTTGTAAAAAACAGAGGATTTTGTATCTGATCTGAGAAGTAAAGAGAACCACTGGAGTTTACTGAACAGTACAAACTTTTAGAACTTCCTCAGCTTCTCAGAGATAGCTCAGTCTCATCCTTTACATCAGTATTCCCTCATGATCCGAGGCTTAAGCACAGGGGCCACACCTTGCTACAATCAGAGTGGAGTTTCTCTCTTTTTGATCACCATCAATGCTGGCCTCTTCTTTCTCTCCCTCCTCCCCAATCTGGGGTACTCTTTCACATAACTATACATAGCATCTGAGAAAAGAGTAGCTGCACACTTAGACTGCTGATAGTAGAGGAGGATTATACACTTAGGGCACAAACATGGTAAAGACAACTCCAACCTCTGGCTTTGCAGGTCACCTTTACCCCTCTTCTAAGTATCCTTGTGCTGTTCTCTCTGGGCATTATACCTCTACTGGGCAGGTTATTCATCTAGGCTTCTTCTGCCAGAGATCACATTCCTCAGAGCTGTCTCCTGCCTCAACTGCCTCCACAGAGAATCTCTCTTGATGATTAAAGAATCACCAGGGGTATAGTCTAATCCTAGCCCAGGCTCTTTCACACTTGTTCAAGTGAGATAACTTACCCCATTCTATCTCTCCCTTTCCCCTTCTCCCAGTGCATGCCCATTGCTCATCACTTAATTTTTTTAGAAAACTTCCCTTTAACTCACACCCATTCTCTTTGTCCATGTATATTCTTCCTAACTGCCCTAATAATGATATTAGGAGTCACAAGT
The DNA here is from genome assembly GCA_028658325.1 of Potorous gilbertii. NCBI lineage: Eukaryota > Metazoa > Chordata > Mammalia > Diprotodontia > Potoroidae > Potorous > Potorous gilbertii. The sequence goes on along the minus strand of CM053771.1, from coordinate 152,165,453 downwards.
GTCATCTTCTCAAACAGGAATGTAAATCATTTAACCTTATCGAATCCTTTATGACCTTTCTTTCCTGCGTACCTTTTTATGCTTCTCTGGAGCCATGTATTTGAAAGTCAGATTTTCTATTTACCTCTGGTCCTGTCATCAGGAATGCTTGAAAGTCCTCTATTTCCTTAAACATCTATTATTTACCTTGAAGGATTATACTCAGTTTTGCTGGGTAGGTGATTTTGGTTATAAGCCTAGCTTTTTTGTCCTCTGAAATACCATATTCTAAACCCTCTGGGGCTTTAATGTAGAAGCTGATAAATCTTTGCTATCCTGACTGTGGTTCCATGATACTTGAATTGTTTCTTTCTGGTTGCTTGCAATATTTTCTCCTTGACCTGGGAGCTCTGGAATCTGGCTATAACATTCCTGGGAGTTTTCCTTTGGGATCTCTTTCAGGAAGTGATTAGAGGATTCTTTCAATTTCTATTTTACTCTCTAGTTCTAGAATATCAGAGAAGATTTCCTTGATAATTTCTTGAAAGATGGTGTCTAGGCTCTTTCTTTTATTACCTTTTTTTAAATTATTAGTTAATTAATTTTTAGTTTTCAACATTGATTTCCACAAGATTTTGAGTCTGAAATTTTCTCCTCATCTCACCCCTTTGCCTACTCCAAGACAGCATGCATTTTGATTGTCCCTTCCCCCAATCTGCCCTCCCTTCTATTACATCCCTCCCTTCTCTTATCCTCTTCCCCTGTATCTTCTTATGGGGCAAGATAGGTTCTGTACCCCATTATCTTTATGTCTTATTTCCCGGTTGCATGTAAAAAATTATTTTAACATACATTCTTAAAACTTCGAGTTGAAACTTCTCTCCCATCCTCCCTCCCCACCCACCCCCATTGAAGAGGCAAGTAATTCAATATAGGTTATACATATGTAGTCATGCAAAACACTTCCATAACAGTCATGTTGTAAAAGACTAACTGTATTTCCTTCCATCCTATCCTGCCCCACCATTTATTCTCTTTTGACCCTGTCCCTCCTCAAAAGTGTTTACTTCTAATTATCACCTCCTCTCATTTGCCTTCCTTTCTATCATTATCTCACACCCTGCTTATCCTCTTTCCTCCTACTTTCCTGTAGTGTAAGATAAAGATAGATTTTCATACTAAATTGACTGTGCATGTGATGCCCTCCTTAAGCCAAATCTGAAGAGAGTAGGGTTCACTCTTTCTCTCTCACTTCCACCCTCTTCTCCTCCATTGAAAAAGCTTTTTCTTGCTTCTTTTATGTGTGATAATTTACCCCAGTCTATTTCTCCCTTTCTCCTCTCAACATATTCTTCTCTCATCCCTTAATTTCATTTTTTAGATATCATCCCTTCATATTCAATTCACCCTGTGCCCTCTATCTATCTATCTATCTCTATCTCTCTATCTCTATGTATTTATCTCTCTCTCTCTCTCTATATATATATATATATATGTTATATATATATATATATATATAAAATTTCTCCAAATACCCTAATACTGAGAAAAGTCTCAAGAGTTATAAATATTTTCTTTCCATGTAGGAATGTTCAACTTTAGTAAGTCCCTTATGATTTTTCTTTCTTGTTTACCTTTTTATGCTTCTCTTTCTTGTATTTGTCAAATTTTCTATTCAGCTCTGGTCTTTTTATCAAGAATACTTGAAAATCCTTTATTTCATTGAATGATCATTTTTTCCCCTGAAGTATTATACTCAGTTTTGTTGGGTAAGTGATTCTTGGTTTTACTCCTAGCTCCACTGACTTCTGGAATATCATATTCCAAGCCCTTCAATGTCTTAATGTAAAAACTGCTGGATCTTATGTTATCCTGATTGTATTTCCACAATACTTGAATTGTTTTTTCTGACTGCTTGCAATATTTTCTCCTTGATTTGGGAACTCTGGAATTTGGCTACAATATTCCTAGGAGTTTTCCTTTTGGGATCTCTTTCAGGAGGTAATTGGTGGATTCTTTCAATATCTATTTTACTCTCTGATTCTAGAATATCAAGGCAGTTTTCCTTGATAATTTCATGAACGATGATGTCTAGGCTCTTTTTTTGATCATGGCTTTCAGGTAGTCCCATAATTTTTAAATTTTCTCTCCTGGATCTATTTTCCAGGTCAGTTGTTTTTCCAATGAGATAGTTCACATTGGCTTCTATTTTTTTTCATTCTTTTGGTTTTGTTTTATAATTTCTTGATTTTTTCATAAAGTCATTAACTTCCATCTATTCCATTCTAATTTTTAAGGAATTATTTTCTTCAGTGAGTTTTTGGACCTCTTTTTCCATTTGTCCAATTCTGTTTTTTAAGGAATTCTTCTCATTGGCTTTTTGGATATCTTTTGCCATGTGAGTTACTCTGTTTTTTAAGGTGTTATTTTCTTCAACATTTTGGGACCCCTTTAGCAAGCAATTGACTTGTTTTTCACCATTTTCTTGCATCACTCTCATTTCTCTTCCCAATTTTTCCGATTTTCTTTTTGAGCTCTTCCATCTCCTGAGACCAATCTATATTTTTCTTGAAGGCTTTGGATGTAGGAACTTTGACTTTGTTGTCTCCTTCTAGTTGTATATTTTGATCTTTCTTGTCACCAAAGTAAAATTCCATAGTCTGATTTTTTTTTCTCTTTTTTGCTCATTTCCCCAGGTAATTACTTGATTTTTTGAGCTGTTTGTCAAGGTAGTTCTTTGCTTGCAGTGGAGATATGTGTGTGGGGGGGGGGGGGGAGTATACTATTAGCTATGTGCCTAGAGTTCCCAAAACATCTGTTGCCACTGATCCCGCTTTACTGCACCTGCCAACTGTTCTTCTACTCCTTCCCTCACCCTAGGGTTGGGGCTGGACCACACTACTCTCTCAAACAGGTCTGACAGGTTATTTTCCCCTGACCTTCCAATTTATCCTCAATGTTTTGGGGTCATGAGATCTGGCAGCTCCTAGTGGTGCCAGTGATTCAGTCCACCTGAGACCTACTCAGGTCCCATCTGTGCTGGCATGACCCATGCTGAACTGCACTCTGCTCCCAACCCAGCATGATAGATGCTTCCCATTGACCTTCCAGGTTGTCTTGGGTTGGAGATTTGTTTCACTCCATCATCCTGTGGGTTCTACAGTTCCTGAATTTTTTTAGAGATATTTTTATAGATTTTTGGCTGGATTTTGTGGGGAGATCTCTAACAAGTCCCTGTTTTGACTCTGCCAAGTTGACTCTGCCCCCTAGACTCTTTCTTTGACCATGGCTTTCAGATTGTCCAATAATTCTTAAATTATCTCTCTTCAGTCTATTTTCTGGGGCCATTGTTTTTCCAATGAGATATTTCACATTTTCTTCAATTTGTTCATTCTTTTGAATTTGTTTTATTGTTGCTTGAAGTCACAAAGAGGTATTAACTTCCACTTGTCCAACTGTAATTCTAATTTTTAAGGAATTATTTTCTTCAGTGAAATTCTGTGCTTTTTTTAATCATTAGACCAGTTCTGTTTTTTATATTGTTAATTCTTCATTATTTTGGAGTGCCTCTTTTACCAAGTTGTTAATTTTCTTTTCATAATTTTCTTACGTTGCTATCAATTCTTTTCCCAATTCTTCTACATTTCTTACCTTTTTCTTTAACTGTTCCAGGAACTCTTGTTGGCCTTGCGCACAATTAGCATTTTTCTTTGAGGTTTGTTTGTACATTGTTGCCTTCTTCTGAATTTATGTCTCATTCTTTCCTGGCATCATAATAGCCTTTTATAGTTAAATGCTATATTATTTTTATTGTTGTACTAATTTTCCCAGTCTATTTCTTGATTTTGGACTTTATGTTAAGGTTGTGCTCTGCTCACTTGAGAGTGGGGAGGCACTATCCAACCTTCAGGCTCTATTGTGATGCTATTATTGGAGCTAATTCAGGGAGATCTGCAAGTTTTTGGTGCTTCCAAGGTGGTGACATCCTGGAAAAGGTATTGTCACTATTCTCCTGCACTGCACTCTGGTCTTTACCAAGGAAGGGCTCTTGTCCTTTGCAACTGCACCTAATGCCAGCAAAGGTTCCTCTGCAATGTTTCTTTTCAAGTTATCTGACCTCCTTGCAGTCTCTGTACTGAGAGTTCCCCAAACTACTCCTCCTGCTGTGACTGCTATTGCCACCTCATTATATGTGGGTTCTGGACAGACCTCAACTCTTGTGTTACAAACTTTTCCTGCCCTTCTCTTAAATTGTCTTAGACTGGAAAAATCTCTCATTATAACTTTTTGTTGGTTCTGTCTCTCCAAACTTTGATTTGAAGTGTTATTTTAAAACTGTTAGGAGGGGAATATTAGGAGCATTCAGCTAGGTGACCTTGAATCTGCCATCTTGGCTCCTCCACCAGTTGCTGCTACTTATTCTTAAGGTTCTAGAGATACCCTGTGAGGCTAAGTTTCTAACACTGTCTCTCTTGAGTCCCCACCAATATGCTTCTCATTAATACAAGTCAGCTAAACTTAACACACTCTTCCACAATGACTTACAGAATCAAAGGGAGTAATGGACTTAATTTCAGAATATGATGACAATGAGACACAAATAAATAGAGTGCATGTGGACAAGGGGTTAAAACAACTTCTGGTTACTGGAAACCCTTTTCTGAGTCCATAGATGGCATTCTTTCCTAGAGCCATACTCCTGGAAACTGATTCCTCCCACAGATGGCTATCTTTCTATATTTATGTCCATGATTATATGTATTTGTCTTTAGTGTATTTCTGTCTGTGGCCAGGGGTAGTTTCTCCTTCCTTGGGTGATTAACAAGTCTCAAAACCATTGGTGAATTAAGGAGCTGTCTACACCAAACATTTGAGGACTTTTTCTGAGAACAATTTATTCCAGCATCCCTGAAAGTGACTGAAGAAGTTGCTGTGGAGTGCTTAGAGACTGGCCAGACAGCAAAGATGCCATGGTTGTCCACTACATCCCAGGCCATCTCCAGTAATAACTCTGCCTAATGTAAATTCAATTCACGCATGAATCAAGATATCACTTTAATGTGTCATTTTTCCATTTTTGAAAACAAAGGATGAACGGCAACAACATTCACCCCTATCTGGCTCTTGGTTGGATGCCTTATCTCTTATTGCTCTCTTCTTTCCAAAGACATAGTCAGTGAAGTAGGGGTAGGAGGAGAGAGGAAGAGAAATTTTATTTTCCCCCCTCTAAGTAGAGAGATCTTCCATTCTTCTTCTAAAAAGACATGCTTGGTTCCAGACTCCCCTGGGCACCAACTCCAGGGAAAAGAAAGACACTCTCTTGCAGGTACACAGAGAAAGCCGCTTGACTCCCCAATATATACCTGATTTTCAGCTTTTCTCCCTAGAGACTAGTTTTATCCTCCCTTGAGGATAACTCCTCAAAATAGATTGTGTTCTCTTTTTTGTGTTTCATAGAGTTCATTCACCCATCTATTTTCTGATTTCTGTTTGCTATCTGCTTGGATAAATGGGTTTACTTTCTATTTGTGATGATCTTTGGTGTAATTAGCATCTGGTGGGAAGAGGCTAAGCTGATAATATAAATTATACTTGGAGTACTGGCTTATTCCCTACTGCCTACAAACATGCCCTTATCTCTCCCATCCTCAGAAAACTCTCACTTGATCCTTCTATCCCCACTAACTATAATTCTATATTTTTCTACCCTTTATGGTTAAACTCTTTGAGAAGACCATCCACAATCAGTGCCTCCACTTTCTCTCCTCTCACTCTCCTCTTAACTCCCTATAATCCAGCTTCTGACCTCATTATTCAATTAAAACTGCTCTCTCCAAAGTTATCAATGATCTTTTAATCACCAAATACTAACAGCCTTTTCTTAATCCTCATTCTCCTCCATCTCTATGCAACCTTTCATAATAGTGATTATACTCTTTTCCTTGATACTCTCTTCTTTCTAGGTTTTTGGGACACCCCTTGCTCCTGGTTCTCCTCCTACCCACTTGACCTTTGGTTTCCTTTATTGGATCTGGATATTCCTCCAATTTATGCTCATTAACCCTTAGTTTCCCACAGGGCTTTGTTCTGGACCCTCTTCTTTTCTGCCTCCATATAATTTCACCTGGTGATTTCATCAGCTCTCTAGGACTTAATTATCATCTCTATAAGGATGATTCTCAAAGCTACTTATCCAGCCCTAACCTTGTGGCTGACCTCCAGTCTCTCATTTCCAATTGTCTTTCAAACATCTCAAACTGGTTGTCCAGCAGTTCTCTTAAACTTAGTATGTCCCAAACTGAACTCATCATCTTTCTCCTCAAACCCTCCCCTTCTAAATCTCCCTATTACCTTTAGAGCAACACCAGCATTCCAGTTGCCCAAGCTCACAATTAGGGTGTCATCCTCAGCTCCTCACTATTATTACACTCTGTGTCCAATCTGTTGCCTGCCAATCTTATCTTTATAATCTTGAATACGTCACCTTCTGTCTTCTGCACTCTGGTGCAAGTCCTCATCTCCTCACAAGACCCTGCTGGTTGGTCAGTCTACCACAACTCTCCCCATTCTAATCCATCTTCCTTTATGGTTTTTCTAAAGGACAGGTCCTACAGAATTATCCCCTTACTTAATAAACTCCAGTGGTTCCCTATCACCTTCAGAATCAAATATAAACTCTTCTGTTTGGCATGCAAAGCCCTTCATAACTTAGCCTCTTCTTATTCCTTACTATCTTCCATACAGTGACAATGACTTCCAGGCTGTTCCACAACAAGATACTCAATCTTTCCTCTCCAGGCATTCTCTTTGGTTATCCTACATGCCTGGAATGTTCTCTCTCATCTCCACTTCTTGGCTTCCCTCCAATCTCAGCTGAAATCCCACCATGTACAGGAAACCTTTCCCAATCTTTCTTGTTTTGAGTGGCTTCCTTCTTTTATTTCTTATTCATCCAGCATATAGACTTTTTTTAGATAGTTGTTTGTCCATTCTCTCTTCTATTAGGCTGTAAGCTTCTTAAAGGCAGGGATTGTCTTTTACTTTTTTATATCCCTGATATTTAACACAGTGTTGGCACACAGTAGACACTTAATAAATGAATACTAAATGACTGACTTCCCTGAAGAAATAACGACCTGGAAAGGGATATTTTATTTTGGACCCATTGTGCCCCTAAATCAGTAATACTTGGCGGGGGGTGGACAGATAGAAATAATCCTATTGATTTTTATAGTGAAATGCAATAAGCTTGAAAGGTAGTATAGGACCAAGTTGAGAAGGACTCTTTAAATTTTAGATATGCAACTAACAGGGTAACAGATTTATTTATCTTATTTTAAAAAAATGTATTGATAAGTTTTGTTTTCACATAACTTTCATTTCTTTTTTCAAATTACATATATTTTAAATCAGCAAATATCAGTTTTCTGTCCTCCTCTCCCAACTACCCTCCTTCTATATTGAGAATGGAAAAAAAAACAAAAACAAATCCTGTTATAATCATACATATCAAGCAAAACAAATTTCTGCATTGGCCACATCCAAAAAAAAAATCTCATTCTGTACTCTGAGCACTTGTTTACCTTTATTTCTAAATAGATTAACCTTTGTTCCCACCAAGCCCCTGCAGATTTCCTTCCCTGGCAGGTATCACTTGTAAAAAAGAACAAAAAAAAAATGGAAAAAAACAGTAAACTAATCAATGTAGAAACTAAGTCTAACAACACACACAACATTCCATATCCATAGTACCTCAACTCTGCAAAGACATCATGGAGATACATTTTTTCTCTCTTAGAGAGTCCAAGCTTATATTACATAGCATTCAGTTGGGGGTGGGAGAGGGGTTTGTCTTTTCATTTATGTTGTAGATCTGTATGTATCATGGTTCTGTTTATTCACTTTGCATCACTTCATATGATTTTTCATATGCCTCACTGAAGGGAATAAATTGCCACAGTAGAAAGAACTATTCTCTGACTCAGTGCAGGAAAAAAATTCATTGACTATAGCAGCAGCAATGATACTAGAGACAGTTTTCTAGAAAGAGAAAGCTAGAACAAAACACAACACATTGGCATCTGCCTAAATGGTCCCAAGATGGAGGGCAAACTCTCCAACCACCAACTCAAGAAATTATACTCATTGCATATTCATCTTTTACTGGCTTCTTTCTCCCAGAAAATTTCACAAAACCCATTGTAGTTCTAAAATGTTACTTATTGATGAACTTCTGGACATTTACCCAAGCATCTCTCATCTCCAAAGTAAAATAGAGTTACATTTGTATTTACTTTTTATATATTTTGAATTTACTCATATGAATAAATGTTGTTTCCTCTGACAAAATGTAGGTTCCTTTGAACCAACAACTGTTTTGTTTTTATCTTTGTATCCCTAATTCTTAGGTACTTAATAAATGTTTATTTATTGTGTGGATTAATTGAGGGACAAACAAATATAGCAGCATTGTGTTAGATAATCCTAAAGAACCCGGTTCCTAAAGTAAGGACTCACTATTTTACAAACAATTCTGGGAAAACTGGAAAAGAGTCTGGTAGAAGTTGAGTCAAGACCAACTGTTCACCCCATATATCAAGATAAGCTCAAAGCACATAAGAGACGGTTTGAAACCACCTGATCCCAATTGTCTCTATAAATGACTTTGTTAAAAGGCTAATTTCAATAAAGTTGTAATTAGGCTGAAAAAAAACAACTTGGCTACATACCAGGGATCACATATGAAATTATCTGGTGTATTGAAAAGGGATTGATTTACAGAAGTGGGAGAAAACGAATGAATGTAGAATGAAATGAACAGAGCTAAGAGAACAATTTATACAGTGATAACAACATTGTAAAGACAACCAACTCTGGAAAACTTAAAACCTCTAATGAGGAAATGGACAATCATGATTCCAAGAGACTGATTATGGAGCATGTTATCTACCACATGACAGAAAGGTGATCAACTCAAGATGTAGAATGAGACATGGATTTTGTGGTGCATGGTCATTGTAAAAATTGGTTCTTCTTCACAATGGAAATTTGTTATAAGGGTCTTGTTTTATTTTTTTTAAATTTGTGAGAGGCAAAGTAGGGAGAAGGACTAGAGATAGTGTTGCTAAAATAAAAAGAAAGGAAAAAAATGAGGGTCAATGATGCATTTTTAATGCAGAGAAGAAAACAAAAAGAAAGTTGGGAAGAAGCCATAGACAAGGAGTATATTTTTTAAAGATGAATTTTGAAATTCATTATATACTTAAAAAGAAAAATAAGGGAAGCAGAAAACTGTGAAAAAATTTTGAAACTATGATAAACTCTTTATTTCTAAAATATATAGAGAACTGAGTCAAATTTACAAGGAAACAAATCATTCCTCAATTGATAAACAGTCAAAGGATATGAAAAGGCAGTTTTCAGAGGAAGAAATTAAAGCTATCTATAGTCATATGAAAAAATGATCTAAATCACTGTTGATTAGGGAAGTGCAAATCAAAACAACTGTGAGGTACCACATCATACCTATCAGATTGGCTAACATGACAAAACAGGAAGATGATAAACATTGGAGAAGATGTTAGACAGAACACTAATTCATTGTTGGTAGAGCTGTGAGCTGATTCTGGAGAGAAATTTGGAACTATGTCCAAAGGGCTACAAAAATGTGCATGCCCTTTGACCCAGAAATATCACTCCTAGGACTGTATCCCAGAGATCATAAAAATGGCAAAAGGTCCCACATGTACAAAATTATTTACAGCAACTCTCTTTGTTGTGATTGTTAAGAACTGGAAGTCAAGGGGATGCCCATCAACTGGGGAATGACTAAACAAGCTGTGGTATATAAATGTCATAGAATATTATTGTGCTATAAGAAATGATGAACAGGAGAACTTCAGAGAGGCCTGGAAGGACTTATATGAACTGATGCTGAGTGAAATGAGCAGAACCAGGAGAACATTGTACACAGTAACAGATATAGTGTCAAAGGACTGTTTCTAGTACACCTAGCCCTTCACAGTAAAGCAAGGACCTAAAACATTCCCAAAGGACTCTTGAGGCAAAATGCCATCCACATCCAGAGAAAGAACTATGGAATCAGAATGCAGAATGAAACAAAATATTTTCTCTTGTGTTATGTTTTGTTTTGTTTTTTTCTCATGGTTTCTCCCATTCATTTTAATCTTTCTATGCAGCATGACTAGTGTGAAAATGTGATTAATAAGAATGTATGTGTAGAACCCATATAAGATTGCATGCCATCTTGGGGAAAAAGGGGAAAGGGAGAGAGAGATAATCTAAGGCTTATGGAAGTGATTCTAGAAAACTGAAAACAAATAAATTAATTTTAAAAAAGTTAAAAAAATAAAAATAAATTCCTCCTCAAAAGAAAAAGAAACTGTACATAATAGAGATTCAGTTTCATGTATAATCTTTTTCTGTTCTTTGTATATGGAAATGGTCATTTAAAGAAATGAAGTAAAAAGAAATATACATACAAAGAAAATGCAAGTGGAAATTCAACTAGTCAATATACATTTATTAAGTGCCTACTATGTAGCAAGAACTGTGCTAAGAATTGGGGATGCAAAGAAAGGTAAAAGACAGCATCTTTCCTCAAGTTGCTCACAGTCTAATGGGAGAAAGAACATGCAAACAACTATGTACAGCTAACTGTGCAACCCTGGGCAAGTCACAACCTCTTTTTTCCTTAATCCATAGGAGAAGGAAATGGCAAACCATTCCGCTATCTTTGCCAAGAAAACCCCATGGCCAGTATTAACATGTTATCTCCCATGGGGTAGTGAAGAATTGAACATGAGTGACTGAACAATAATCCTATATACTGATAATAACTTAATATAAATACTTTAATAAGGCAGGATATTTGATGCCTGCAACCAGGGTGGTGGGATTTTTCCTTATCTTGTATCACAGAGACACATGCTATATAGAGGAAAGTCAGATATCCTGGAATCATAAATTCCAACTGACACTACTTTGTTAATTGTCTTGTCTCATTGAATTTACAACTTATTCAACTAAGGAAGTTCCTTTCTCACAGTAAGTGTATTTAAGCCTGATCATTCTTCCATCAGGCAGTGGAAAGTTTTCTGGCTCCATGATCATGTGACTGCTAGCTTTAAGGAAATAAACTGTATGCATTTAGCCTATTTGCCTTTTCTTAACCAAACTTTCAGGTCGACAATACAAATAAGCTATATGTAGAATTAAATCAAAATGATCAAAAGAGAAAAGGCACTAGAATTAAGGGGAATCAAGAAAGGCTTCCTGTAGAAAAGTTAATTGAGAGCCTATTAAAGAGCCTCAATATATCTTTACCTTTTGGGGGGTAAGTAGCAGAGTCTGAGGAGTCTATTATACAGATAGTAGACTCTTAAAAAATTCTAGCTGATTGGCTGACTGGAATGTGTAACCAACCTATAAATACACATTGGAGTCAAAATGTAAAAAGGTTTAAATATCTAAGAGGTAGAGAAATGACATATTCAGTACATTATTAAGGAATATTTCTTCAGCAACTGTGTAGATAGATTGAACCAGAGAGAGACTTGCAGCAGAGGGACCAATTATGGGAACTGTTGCAAAGGTCTGGCTAAGAGGTAATAAGGGATTGAACTAGGCAGGAGCCTGTGTGAGCAGAGAGAAGGAGAAGGAAGATAGATGTTGCTCAGGTAGAATCGACAACCAAGCAAGTGTCTGGATCTGGGAAGTGAGGGAAGAGTTCAGGATGACCTCAAGACTTTGAACTTGGTAACTGGGAAGGATGGTTCCAAATGGAAGGTAATGATGAGGAGATGATAATAAGCCCTATTTTGGATATGTTGAATTTAAGATGTTAATATTCAGGTTCCTCAGGAGACAGGCTAGTGCAGGACATATAGATCTGTATATCACCTACATAAAGATGATAATTGAACTCATGGGAGTTAATGAGATCATTCAGAGAGAAAAGAGAAGAGGGCTAGACTTAAGATTTAGACTTGAAAACCACCACATTTAGCGGGGGTCATGAAGCAATAACGTACACTAGAGCATGGCCAGATAGGTAGGAGAAATGAGAGAGAGTAGAGCCACGTAAAGAAAGAGAGCAATATTCTAGGACTTCTGAAACCTGGGGACCTGTGGACAAAACACTCCTTTTATCTTTTGTTAACCTTCCCATGCATTACCCTTTTTCCAAATTCAGGTCACCATGCCTAGCCCCTTGCCTTGTGGCTTAACCTGCTGCCTCTGCCTATCGCTGACTCCGAGGTACCCTCTAGTGAGCACTGGTGGCATGACACCACTTGGACTTGATAGAAACAATTAGTTGCCTAGGACAACAAAAGATACTGTATTTGATGTTAGGAACAGTGACTCTGAATCAACTAGAAAAAATCAAATCCTCTCCAATATGTTCTCTTAAGCAAGGAGAGAAATTTGTAATTAATAAAATATATGAAAAATGTGAAAAGATGTGAAAAGAACTTAGGGAATAAACCTTGGTGACCTGAAAAGTTCACTTCTATAGAACATCTTATTTGCCATTGAAGATAGATAACAAAAATAATTATACTCACATTTTATACATTTAAGAAGTAAAATAATCTTTCTCTAAGTCAAGCATGCTCTCAGTTCACTACTGATTTGCTAAATTATTCAGATGATTTAAATTTATATTTCTATGAATGTCCACGAAAGTCTACTCAGATACTTCATTGTTATTTGCTGATGACTCTTGAAGCTCTGTAATGGAGCCTAAACTCTTGCAGATTTTACTTACAGTAGAATGTCAATTCCTTGATATTTGAGATTATTTAATTTTTATCTCTGTGTCTTTAGTATCTACTTTAGTGCCTTGTACATAGCAGGCACTTGAAAGTGCTGCTTTTCTCTGAATTAAATAACAATTTGGAAAAATATTCAATTATGTCTCTGGAGATTGAATACCTACTGTCCAAGGACCATCAGAACTAAGTACTTGGAGACTAATTTCCAAGAGACTGGCCATTAGGTAATGCATTATTTGGCCACAACAACACATAAAACAAAGAATAGTTTTTAAAAATGGCTCTTAGCCATTTCCCAATTGGTAAATAGTCAGCAGGCCGTTTTTAGAAGAACAAATCAAAGTTATCAAAAGACATATGAAAATATGCTCCAGGCTCAGGCCTGGAAGAGCTTCTTTGCTGAGCTCTTGCAGTCTTGAAGCTGCCTTTATCCAATGTGTCTATTTTATCTCAGGCTTCTAGTGCAGACACAGATACTGCCAAGATTAGGATATTGGTATAAGTCGGAAATCCTCTGGTCACAAAGATTTTTACCAGTCAAGGGGCTGGGAGGAGGTGGCCAGTGTGCTCTCCTTACCTTCCCCAGGTGGCAGCAGCAGTGACAAGACCAAGAATGAAGCCCAAAGCATTGAGGAAATCTCCCCAGAAGCAAAATTCAGGCTGGCAGGGTTTCTGATCCTCTCTAGAGGATCCAGGTTTCTTAAGTTTCTTATTAAGCTACTTTCTCTTCTCACTTCTCCCCCACTTCCTATGATATTTTGTAAGGATGATTTGTTTATATAAATGAGTTTGTTCCCATTGTCTCTGGGTAGGTCTTTAACTGCTGAGGGTGAGGTGGGATAAGTTATAAGATGTTACATTTCACACTGCATATAAGATAAACCCTTCCATTCTGACTTGGTTAGAAAATGAACTCCTAGGAGGATTTTGTGAGCCATTTATTCCATATTAATTTTATAATTCTTTTAACTTCACAAGCATGGGGGTTTCACATGAATCTGGGGTCATTCACTTCCTCTATGACTAAAGGATCTAACTCCCATTATCAAGGTAATCAAGGATGGAGGTCAGGAACCGCAATGTGCTTCCTTAACCATGGAGATGCAGGGAGGGGAGATAGGAAAAAAAAAAGTCCTTACCTAAGTCAGCCCCAACAGGCAAAGTTGGAGAACTCTCAACTCTACTCTCTTTTGGTTGGGAGGGAATAACGTGAACACAAGTGTCTCACACCACAGTGACATCTAACAGTTGCATATTTATTCTCAGTAACTTACTCTTGCTTCTGTCTTTAACATTTCTTTAAAAATTTTGAACTTAAATACCAAAAAAAAGATCATAGAGCGCAACAGAGGATTATATATGAAACTGTCAAGCTGCACTTCATGCCACTTTAAAAAAATAATATAAAATAAATTTCACACAATTTCAAAATTATTCTACTGGCCTGTGCTTCCTTCTGAACTTTTTGTCTGTTTTCTTAGGTGGATTTCTTTCATGTTTCATCAGCCTTTTTTTCTGGAAGGTTCACTATTGCTAAATCCCTCTCTGTCCTCAATACCACCTCCAATTAAAAACCATGGGAAAAAAGTCATTATAACAAATCTCATAGTCAAGCAAAACAAGCCCACAATAAAACTGTTATGTCTTTCTGTTGAATCCATTACCTCTTTGTGAAGTGGGCAGCATGCCTTATCACTGGTCTCCTGGAAAGTTGGTTGGTCACTTCATTGATCTGAGTTCTTAAGTCTTTTAAAGTAATTTTTCTTTACTACATTGTCTTTTTATAAATTGTTCTCCTGGTTCCCACTTTTTTCTTCAACAGTTTACTCTATTTAGGATTTTCTAAAATTTTCTTTTTCATCATTTCTTACAGCACAATAATATGTCATTACATTCATATATATTCACATATTCCCAACCATGTATCCACATGAAACAATTTGTTATTCTATTTCCTCATTAATGGGCACTCCCTTAGATTTCAATTGTTTTCTTTTTTCCCCCTTTTCAATGACCCTTTCAGAATCAGAAAGATTGTTTTGCTTGCAAACCATTTTTTCCCTTAGTATTATTCTCTTTTAACACCCCTATCCCCATCCCCAGTTGTTTCCCTGTTTGATGAATGTTGTCTATTTCTCTGTGTGTGTGTGTTCAGTCCAATTACAGTCCTACATGGTTCAGATAAGAGTGAGATTCTATGTCTCTTTTAAATTTGAGTTGATCAATGAATTACCTGTAAATTAGTATAAGAAGACTGTTTACATTTTTCTTTCATATCACAGTCATTAGCACTTGTATCCTTAGAAGTTCATTCTCAAAATCTTCCTTTTGCTTTGATCTGACTTCCCTGATTGGAATTATAGGTATGGAATCGTTCCTTTTCCATCTCTGAAATCCCTGAAATGCACCATGTGAAAGACTGGGGCATATTATACTCTGCACTGTAATACCTTCCTTATTTATTGTGAACTCTAAAATGGCTTCCAGGTTTTCACATCAAGAAGCAAATAAATAAAAATAAATCATGGAGAATACAAGTAGACATCACAAACAAAAAATATCTAGCCAATGTATTATGGAAATACTATTTCTTCACTTTTACATGTCATGTTGCTTTTTACCATAGCTCCTATAGCAAGTACAAAAGTCCCCAGATCCTTTTGGTCTTTTCCATCTGGGCACTACATGAAGCCATGACTGGCAGCATGGAAGTGCAAAGAATTAGAAAATTTTTTTCTTTCTTAAAGTCAAGAATTTAGATTGAAAAGGTCCTAAACAAAGAGAAAAAAGTTTAAAAGACAGGTTTAAATACCTTTGGACTTTTCAAGAGATATGTGTGTGCATAGATATAGATATATCTATATGTTTAAATCTATATAGTGTTTGCAGTCAGAAAGAAAGAATTCAAATACCAAGGAATTATAGTTAGGATCACATGGTTTCTTCCATTCATTCTTCTTCTTCTATGCTACATGACCAATGTGAAAATGTGTTTAATAGGAATTTATGTTTAGATCCCATACAAGATTGCATGCTGTCTTGGGGAGGGGGACGGAAGGGAGGGAGAAAAAAATTTAAAACTTATGGAAGTGAATGTTGAAAACTGAAAACAAATAAATTAATAAATTTGAGGAAAAAGTGAACATTTTGAAAAGTTTGAGAACTCTGATCAATGCAGTGATCATTCAAGATTCAGAGGATGGATGAGTAAGCATGCTATTTCCTGACAGAGATGTGATAGACTCAGAAAATGTAGAGACATGGTTTTTTTTGGTACATGGTCAAGGAGGGAATTTGTTTTCCTTAACTATGTATATCTGTTGTAAGAATTTTGATTTCTTCCCTTTTTTTTTTGGTCCAGTGAGGTTGGTGACAATTTATTTAATTTTTTAAAAAAATCTAATTTTTAAAACCATAAAAATGTTTAAGAAGACACAACCAACACTTTCAAGAAAGAATCTATCCACTCCCAAATTCTCTGTTTTCCTTAATTAACTCCATAAATATCCTTCAAAGCAAACAAGCATTTAGTAAGTAAGCCCTTACTATGTACCAGGCACTGCTAAACTGGGGCTACAAATACAAACAAAAAGACAGTCCATGCCTTGAAGAAACTTCATTTCTAATTGAAAAAAGAAACCCTAGTCACTAAATATAAAAAGGATATTGATCACAACTACATTGAAAAATGCTCCAAATCACTAATAATAAGAAATGCAAATCAAAAGAACTGTGAGGTTTCACTCTATACCTTGGAAATTGACAAAAATGACAGAAAATGGCAACAATCATTGTTGAGGAAGTATGAGAAGATAGACACACTAATATATTGTTGGTGGAGTTATGGAATGGTACAATCATTTTAGAAAGCAATTTGGAATTATGCAAATAAAGTGACTAAAATGTCCTTATCCTTTAAACCAGAGACTCCATTACTGGGCTTACATAAGGGAGTCATTAGTAATTTAAAAAGTCCCCATCTACTCCAAAGTATTTATGGTTGCATTTTTTGTACTGGCCAAGAACTGGAAACAAAGTAAATGCCCATCATTAGGGAATGGCTAAACAAATTGTGGCATATAAGTATAATGGAATATTACTATCCTATAAGAAATGATGTGTGTGGTAAATGGAAAGCATGGAAAGACCTATATGAACTGATGCAGAATGAACTAAGCAGAACCATGGAAACAATATACATAATAACTACAACAATGGAAATGGAAAGAACAATCCATCAAAAAAATAAAAAATAAATGTACCAAAATTTTAAAGATCAAAAAGAATGCAAATGAAGAGATATGAGAAGACATCCCCAGCCTACCCCTTTGTGGATATGGGAGATCTACAGGTGTTACACATTGCATATATTTTCAGACTTTATCAACATATTAGTTGTTTTGCATTTTACTTTTGCTCTCTTTAAAAAATACTCTCATATGTAATGGCTTTTGGGAAATGAGAGGGAAGGGATACTGTTGATTTTAAATCTAAAAGGGAAAAAGTCTGAGGCACAAAACTTCCTAGTATAACAATTTAACAAAAGTTGACTCTTGCCAGTCAAATCAGGTCACTTGACTCGCCAGTAGTCAGAGATAAAGGAATGATTTACAGAATTTATTTTTATAACAGAAAAAGAGGAATTAAAAATTATAGACTCAGATTCAATCCAGCTCAGAGTCTGTCTAGCTGGGATTCTATCTGGCCCACTTATGAATACAAGCATTACAAATGCTTAGGCTCCTTAAAAGGCAACCCAATTTGGCAAATCTTTAATAAACTTTGTTTTCTTTGGCTTTAAGAAGGCTTGAGTCAAATTCATTCCAGCACAACCCAGACTGTCTGTATTTTAGGGTCCCCATCACCCCTAAATCTCATCATTTATGGTTCCCTGACTGGGAAAGCTGCTAATCTCAAGTTCTTCTGCTAAAACTGGAAGGTATGTAAGCTTCTCTCTCTTCCTGTCCCCTACTTGCTCTCCAAGTACCTTGGAAGCGGATTTTCGGACCTGCTTCAGGTTCCAGTATCAGGCAAAGTCTCTGAACTTTCTGGGCACTAGAGAGTTAGTCTCAGGTTGTTGGTCCATTGGTGAAGCAGTGGATGGGCATAAAGCGGGTGTCCAATTTTCTGGATTTCCTGGGCGCAAGGAAATCGGGGAAAACTCAGTTAATGTGTGCCTAAGTCTCTAAACTTTCTGGGCACTAGAGAGTTAGAGACTCAGGTTGTTGGTCAAGTGGCTGTGTTTGAGCCCATGGACCTGGGCATATCCTGCAAAGCACAATTCTCTGAATTTTCTGGGCGCTAGAAGGTTAGAGAAACATCAGTTAAATGGGTGCCCAATCCTCTGGATTTCCTGGATGGAAGGAAATCAGGGAAAACTTGGTTATTTTTGTCCTCTTTTTTTTTCTCTCAAGGCTTACTTCCATGTCCTCCTTTAAGGACTTCCTTAAGTGGGGGACTTCCAGCCCCACAGCAAAAAAAATGGGTCAAAATTCATCAATTCCAAGGAATTCGCCTTTGGGCTGCATTTTACAAAATTGGAAAAAATTTAACTTCTCTAAAGACTTTAAAAACAAAAAGTTGATATTGTTTTGCAACACACTTTGGCCTCAGTGTCACCTGGAGGACAACAAAGTGTGGCCCATGTTTGGGACCTTACAATGTAACATCCTTTTACAGTTACAATTATATTGCCTCCAAAAGGGAAAATGGATAGAAATATCTTACATAAGGGCCTTTGTCAAACTCTCTCAGGACCCCATTCCCAGAACAGATTGTAAGATGCTTGTAGGTAGAACCATCCCACAAAAGGGAAATGGGGGTGAATTGGATGTTTTGGATGACCCCCTGTTTATGGCTCCTAGGGTCTCAGTCTCACTTCCTTCCCTATCTCCATTCCCAACCCCCGCTCAGTTCCAGACATGGGGCTTGCTGAGGTGCCTCCCCCTGCAGCCCCTCTCACTGGGGCAATATTCACTCAGATCTCAGGCCCCACCCCCACAGCAGTCTCTACAGTATCACTGCCTGTAACCTACCCCTCTTTGGGTACTTTACCTCAGGCCCCAACTACGGGACTTACTGGGGTGCTTCCCTCTGCAGCCCCTCTTGGTGGGGCAGCATTCACTCAGGCCTTAGGCCTCGCTCCTGTGGCATTCTCTGGGGCATCTCCCGCTTTGATCCCTACTCTTCCTCAGGTACCAGCAGATCTTTCCCCTTGCCAGTCAGATCCCCTGGTCCTGCAGGCTAATCTAGTTCAACAGGCATTCCCCAGCCCCTCCCTTACAAGAAGTGGGATTTCCTATCTCCCTCCACAAGCCCCTGTCCCCACTGGGCCCTCTGGTCTGCTTCCCTTGAGAGAGGTGCCCACCCAACCCAGTGGGACAACCAGGATGCGTGTTCCATTCTCTCTTTCAGATCTCACCCAGATTAAAGAGAAACTGGGGAGACACTCGGAAGACCCCACTACATTTACTAAAGGTTTTAGGGACATATCCCTACAATTTGAACTTTTTTGAAAGGATCTGCATTTTCTTTTCTCTGTCTGTTGTACCGTTGAGGAGAAAGGGAGGATTTGGGAATATGTCCAAAAGTTTGGGGATCATATGGCTAGCAATGATCCCACAAAATACCCTCCAGGAACAGCTGCTATTCCCACGAGTGACCCCAGATGGGACTATCAAAAGAGTGAGGACAGGGGAAAGAGAGACTTTATGGTGATTTGCCTGTTAGAAGACCTAAAAACTGCATTTCAAAAACAAGTAAATTTTCAAAAAATTAGGGAAATTATTCAGGGAGAAAAGGTAAACCCTGCCCTTTTTCAAAACTGGCTAGTAGAAGCTACTAAAAAGCACACAAATTTGGATCCTGACTCCATAGAAGGGGCAGCAGTCCTTAGTACGTATTTTATGAATCAGTCTGCCCCAGATATTAGGAGGAACTGCAGAAATTGGCAATGGGACCCCAAACACCTCAGGCCCAGTTACTGGAGACGGCCTTTGGAGTCTTTAACAATAGAGGTCTAGTTGCAGCACAGGAAAGGGAATGAAAGAGAAGGGCTAAGGCCAGGGAGCATGCTCAATTCTTGGCTGCCTTGTCCAGGAAAAGACCCAGGGAGCACCCCTCCAGGGCGTCCCCTTGGTGGAAGGCTGGCTACTTGAGCAGTGGGGAAACCTGCTTTCTTTGCCACAAGGAGGGTCACTGGTCCAAGGAGTGCCCCTCCAGGGTGCCCCCCTAGAGGGATCCCTAGGAACCAATGCCTGTGGTACCATGCCCATGTGACCAGGAGGGACATTGGAGGAAAGATTGTCCCTCAGGTTGGAAAAGTGGTGGAGCCACCCCCCAGTACCCTGTGCTCCACTCTTCTCAAGACTTGGAACATCAGGAAAGCCTGGGTGCTGGCAGTGCTCCCATTTTCTCTACCTCTCTCACCAAGTCCTGGACAAAAACAAAGGCTGAAGGTAAGGTTAGCCACTTTAACAAGGCTAAATTCTCTGCTTTGACCAGTCACTCTGGCCCTACCCATCCCCTGACCCCTTGGGTCAGGGGCATTAAAGGGGAAACTAAGGAATGTCTCCAGACATACCCCTTCCCCAGACTACTTGAGAATCTGTTGTTTAAACACTCCTTCCTTATGCCCTCCTCTGACCCTGCCCCCTTGTTGGGAAGGGACCTGATGGTGAAATTGGGCAGCCAATTTTCTCTAGTTAAACCTCCCATCTCCCTTTTGCCTCTGTTCACTATATCTTCCCCAGTTTGCTTGAGAGTGTGGGAGACTGTCAAGCCAAATATTTGGGACACTGGAATTCCAGAGAGAGCTATTCCAGCCACTGTTAGTCTCCCAGACCCTAAAGTGCTCCCCCATCTCAGCCATTATCTGATGAAGCCTGAGACCAGGGAAGGACTACAATGCTTAATTGAAAAATTCCTTAAGTATAGAATCTTTGTCCCTTGTTTATGTCCATGTAACACTGTAATTCTTCCTGCAAAAAAGCCTAATGGAGAATACCTACAATTTATTTTTGCTTTTGAATGTACTTTTCCTGGGGAATCAAGTCCATATTAGCTAACACTGACAGTTTTGCCCCAAAGCTTTCGAGATAACCCTCACTTATTTGGCCAGCCTTTGGGAAGGGATTTAAGGCACCTGAAACTAGCAGACGATAGCTTAATTCAGTATGTACATGATGGTCTTATTTGTAGCCCCACCCAGGAGACTTCTTTGGCTGCTGCCACAGAAGCCCTTAATTTCTTAGGCATTGGAGGCTATAGGGTCTCTCGGAACAAAGTCCAGATAGCATGTCAGTCCATAAGGTATCTGGGCCATGAACTCAAGCCCATCTCTCTGTTCTTAACCTCTGAGAGAAAAAGGACAATCTTGTGTATCCTGGTTCCAGCTACTAAGTGTTCTTACTAAGTACTAAGTTCCAGTGTTTTTAGAAATGACTGGATTTTGTAGACTCTGGATTCCTAATTTTGGTTTTATTGCTAAACCCCTTTATGCCTCTACTCAGGGCATTAACTCAGACCAGGCTAAAGTTTTTGAAACACTGAAAACTAATTTGACCACAACCCCATCACTAAACCTACCCAACTTGGGAAAACCTTTCACTCTGTATGGATGAAAGGAGAAAACAGGCTTTGGGATTCTTAACCCATTCCTTAGGGTCTGACCCTAGGCCAGTTGATGTTTTTATTTACTCAAAATATGCTTTCCTTGTTCTACATGCCCATGGAGCAATCTGGAAAGAAAGGGGATATCTGACAGCAAAAAACTCCCAGATCAAACATGCCCTTCTATGTTTTGGCTTTGCCACAGTCATCTTTGATTCTGTCCAGAAAAATTACCTTTTATGCCAAGAAAATTGTCTTTCCTTTATACTCCTTTTGTACCTGTTTGGTGCATGTTTGCCTAACCTCCTTGCCAGGTTTGTCTTTTCTAGAGTGCAAGCCGTCAACTTCCAGATGACAGTCCAGGCTATATACTAACCTCCCTCTGAATCCAAGGTCTCCAGCCCACTGGACCGGGCACCACCCAGGTTCTGAAGTCTGACCCCTTGAACAAAACCCATCAAGGCAGGGACAGCTCTACATCCCTTGCCAGCAGAACGAAGTTTCAGAAGCTGAGACCTTAGCCCTTTACCCCAAAAGAATGGGTTCAATCTGTTTGAGGGGGGAATGATGGGGTTCAGACTCTGGGAGCCTCCTTGAGCCCCCCCTTGAATCTTCCCACTTAATCTGGCCTTTCTTACTCAAATCTAATCTTCCCATTTGTTCTGCAGCCTCAGGAAGCCCATGGGCTTTTCATTATCATTTCGGGTCTCTTGCACTCCCCACCCTTGATCCCATCAAAATGCCATTCCCCAGGCTGCTGACCACTCCCATCAAGATCTGTATCCATTTCCATACAGACCCCTATCAAAATCTCTGGATTGCCCCACCTGCTTCCCACCTAGGCGCCCCCTATTCTGCCTCCTAGTCTATCTCGTGATAGCCTTCAGGTGTTTCCAGTCTTTGACCCTCCTTGGACTTTTCCTCCAAGACCCTTCCTAAAGCCCTCCTCCCATCACCCTAGACTACCAGACAACCCCCCCCACCCCACCCCCTCCTATACTCTTTTCTATATTTAAGTTCCATCTTGCCTCCAATGAAGGGGCTCAGATTCAATCCAGCTCAGAATCTGTCTAGCTGGGATTCTATCTGGCCTACTTGTGAATAGAAGCATTACAAATGCTTAGGCTCCTTAAGAGGCAACCCAATTTGGTGAATCTTTAATAAACTTTGTTTTCTTTGGCTTTAAAAAAAAATTATAGCAATTTTAGAAAACTTGTTTTGAACATAATTCAAGAGGACAAGCAGGTCATCTGACTAGTCCACTTCTCCCAGGCTTGTCTAACTGTTGGCAACATTTGGAGTGTGGGCACAAATGGGACATAAGTGGGAGTTTCTAGGGTGGGACAACTATTAAATCTGATATTTTATTGTATTAGAGCCTGTGCCTATCAACCTGTCTGTCAAAGTGAGATTGCTTTAGAAATCTTTGCCCTGCAGGTGTAGCATTTTGCAATAAAAAATGGTACTTTTTAAGGGACCTATAGATTGACTAACATAATTTTTCAGATAGTAAAAGGATCTTATTTCAGGGAGTTCATGAAAAGAGGAATTTATCCACTAAGACTAAAAGAGGAAGTCATAGTAAGCTAGAAGTCAAATCCCTCCCTCCAGCTGTCAGGAGCTTAACCTTTAGTAAAGAGCCCTATAATATCTAACTTAATCCCCTGTTAACTTTATCCCTATAAAGATATATGTGTAATTTAAATTGTCTATGAATAAATGATAACTACTAATAAAACCTTATTAATTTATTAATATCTTCAATATATAGGATACTATGGTGATGTTAAAAGCAGAGAGCATTTATTTACCAAGCTTACTTAAAAAAAAACAAAGAAGGAACCTGGGAGTGGTCATGGTGAAAAAGTCTGAAAAATGAAGGATGGCTAGTCTGGATACTTGCTCAAGATGAAAAAGTCACCACTACAGAAGAGTGGTAAAGTCTAAAGGGGACACTCATTGCTTCTCTTTTTATAAAGATATTTTCCCTTCATTATTCAGGCCTTTGTAATTGCTCAAATAAATTTACTTTTCTTGGATTCTCTGGACTCTGGTGTTTATACTTCAAAGTTCTTACTCAGCTCTGATTTTTTCATAAAGAATGTTACATTAAAGATCCAGTTTTTTTCTTTGTAGTATCATACTCAGTTTTGTAGGTTAAGTTGCTCTGGTAGAAACTCTCTTATCTTGTACCTTTTGGAATATGAGATCCCCAAATCTCCACTTATTTATAGTAAAAGCTATCATTTCCCATGTGATCATGACTGTATGTGAACTTTTCTTTCAGATTGCTTACAAGTTTTTCTTCCTTACTGTGGAAACTCTGGGTTTGGGTTATGGTATTCTAGGAACTTTTCCTTTTGGGGTTTCTTTTAAGAAGTGATTAGTATATTCTTTATATATTTACTTTGTCCTCTGAATCAAATAGATCTGGTCATTTTAAATTTATAATTTCTTAAAAGACAGATTTTTTTAAAATTTAAAATCATTATTTTCTGAGAATTTGATGATTATAAAATTATTTCTCTTTGACTTGTTTTCCAGGTCAGTTTTTTTTTTTTAATAGCAACTACCTTACTTTTTTCCCCCTAGTTTTTCAGTCTTTTGATTTCTTGCTATCTCATGGAGTTGCTAATTTCTGTTTGGTTTATTTAAATTTTCAAGTAATCTGTCACTTGGTAGGGTTTACTAATTTCTCTACTAAACTATTCATTCTCCTTTCGGCTCTTTCTTCCAGAACTCTTAGTTGTTTTTTTCTTTTAATCTCTTGCTTCTATTCTTTTTAGGTATTTATATTTATCACTATGGACAATCCATTTTTTCCCCTTTAAGTCTCTATTTGGAGTTGTTAGGCAGTTATTCTTTCCTTCTAGTTTACATTTATTTTTTGTAGTTTTGAACCTGTCATAATTCTTTATAGTGGTCTGTATCTTTTTAGTTTACTTGTCTATCTAGTTTTTGTCCCTGGATTTGGGGGGTCTGTTCTTTTGGGACCTCATGTTCTTCTGCTGATCTTCAACTTTTATGGTCAGACCCCTTTAGAGCACTAATCTTCAGGGCATCTAATGGCATCTCAGGATAGTGTACTAACTATTTAGGAGCTGCTGGGTCTTAGATGTCTTAATATGGCCACTCCTATAAATGCAGGCTTACCATACTCACCTCTGCCACTTTGGGTGGCTTCCAAGATCCCTACTGTGGGTTTCTGATTACATTGGGACTCTCTTGGAACCTTTTCTCTCTGAATACTGCTGGATACAGAATTCCATGAGCTATGATGTCTCTGTTCAGCTTCTGGTTCTTCTGGGAGGCTATTATTTAGTTTGCTTGCCCTGGCATTGGTTTCGTTAGCAGACCCCTTTGGGAATTACTCACATATTTTTGGCTGATTTTTTCTGTACTTTCAAGTGGAAGCAGTTATTTATTATAATTGTTCATTAGATCGCTTGATACTTATTCAATCTGTTGGGATTTTTAGGTTTTTGTTGGAATTGTGTTTGGGGGATGGTGTTAGCTGTCTCCTTTCACCCAGACATATTGGCAAAAAAGTAATTTATTTAGATTTTACTCAAGCATTTGGTAAAATAGACTATTCTTGTCAAAAAGAATACTTTTCATTCTTTGGCAGAGAGGTGAAGCACTTGTTGTTTAGTTGTTTTCTGTCATATCCAACTCTTTGTGACCCCATTTGGGGTTCTCTTGGCAAAGATACTGGAGTGGTATGCCATTTCCTTCTCCAGCTGGTTTTACAGATGAGGAAACAGAGGTAAACAGAGTTAAGTGACTTGCCCAGGGTCATAGTGCATAGTGTCTGAGGCCAGATTTGAACTCAGGAAGATGAATTTTGCTTAGTATTTATAACAGGGGTATTGTTTTTCTTTGTTTTTGGAGGAGGGGGAATGAGGAAGAAGAAAGAAGAAGGATTTTTATTAATTGAAAAAAAGTAAAAATTTAATTAACACCACTGGAGTAGCACTTGTCAAATAGACTGAACTGGCCTCTTACCTATATGTGGCTAGAGCCAAACAGAGCAGGCTAGAGACAGAAGAGTCAGGAATCAAGAAGTTTGATTTGAAAGTGAGGGAAATGGCTAGCAAGCAAGGAGGCAGATTAGATACATGTACCAAGGCCCTGCCCTGGTGGAGGGATCCACTTTAGTATGGCTGAACCTTGATTTATATACCTGTGGTTAGACAAAGAGTCAAACAATGTAGTGTAGCGACAGTAGTGGGGCACGAGAGCAACAGTGTGGCAAGGTTGTCTAGTGATAAAGAGTCCATTTGTCACAAGGCTTCATCTCTGGGCCTGTTAGGGCTTGCCTGAGCTCAGACACAATCAGTTCCAGAAGATGAGTGCAAAGGATTGTTGTTATGCCAAACTCAGGAAAACAGGGTGTCTCCTAATATCTTGAAACACTATACAGGGTAGTCTTATGCTAACTTTTCTTCTAAATCATGTTTTGCTCGTTAAAATTTAAAAGTCTGAATGGAACTCAAAATTTAATTTTTAGATATTAGGCAGCATTGTCAACAACAACAAAATTATTTAAAACTGAAAGCTGCAAAATTATAATGACCAAGCTTGGTCTCAAAGAAAAGCTACGAAAGAGCACTGTCTCCTTCTTGCAGAGGTGTAGGACTGTAGATATGGAACAATGAATCCTATTTTTTTTTGAGACATTTGTTAGTTTTGGTGAATTCTTTTTTCCCCTTGTTTTAATTCTATGTTATTAGAGATGACTCTCTGGGATGGGGGTTAGGGAGAAAGAAAGGATACATTAAGAAAAGTAATGATGTAGAAACAAAATATTTCAACAAAAATTCTTTACAAAATTTTTTTTAAAGATATGGTTTCATCAACTAGATATAGCAAGATTACTACCTCTCTGGTTCTGACATTATTCCTTACTCTTTAGAGATGATATCAGTGTATTTTTTTTCCTGCCACCTTTTTCTAAAATGCAAACTATTGTCTAGATATACTTGGGAAAATGATTTTTTTGAATCCCAGGCAGAACGTCATATTTTCTCTATTAAATTTTACCTGGTCAGCCATTCTCCATAAATAAGAAGTAGATCCAGTCAACAAGATCGTGAGATTTTCTCTTAGGCTATTCAGCAGGATGAAAGTAGGAGTGAAGAAGGAGGATGGTCCAGGTAACTGAGGTGGAGTGATGAGGAAGATTACAGGAATTAAGGAGGAGGATGTATTGGAAGTACAGGGTTTTTGAGGGGACATCAATCTATGCAAGATTCAAGTCTGAGGCAAGAGTTTATGGTGAAAAGAAAGTAAGACTATAAGCTAAGTGCTGGATTCCTTGAGATAGAGAGAATGACCTGGAAATTAGTATTTAGTAGAAACAACATACTAGTTAGGGAACTATATAGATAGATATCGAGTGAACCTGAAAGTAGTAGAAGTCATATATTGTTAGTAGAAAACTCTTCAAGTAGCATTGAGGTAATAAGGAACATATCTACTCCTTCTTCTAAGCCAGTGTTTCTGAGCTTGTGTGTATTTGGCCAAGAAGTGATGAATTGGGGGCAGGCTGAAAGAAAGGACATTCAGTACCTGAGAGGGAACCAGGGACATCATCTAAGTTGACCCACATTTGAATGAAGTCAAGTAGATAAGGATTGTGAGAGAAAAGGAGATTTGTTAAATGCAAAATTCAACATTAAACTGAAATGTCCTTGAAGGCGGGTATTATTTTCTTTGATTCCATGATATAGTAGAGATTATTCTATACTTGGAGTCAGAAGACTTGAGTTCAATGTTAGTTTTGATACTTGCTAGCTATACAGTTATGGGCAAGTCTCTTCATATAATTATAGAACTTCATAATTGGAAAGGATTTGAGAGGCATTTTAGTTCCGGTTATACCCAAAGAAGAATTCTCTCTACAACATACCTGATAAATGGTTAACTAGCCTTTGACTGTGTAAGCCTTATTTGTAAGATGGGAATAATAATACATAAACTCCCTCCTTTATAGGATTATTTTGAGGAAAGTGATGTGTAAATCTTAAAGAACTATATAACTGTGAGTTATTAGTATTCTTTTGGATTGGCACAGTACTAACACATAAAGTAGGCAACGAATAAATGCTTGCTAAACTGAACTGATTGAATCTAATTGTTATAAATCAACTTGTATTTCAAAGGCAGTAGGAAAAATATTTAAAGGAATTCCGTGAAGGATATTTTGGTTCAGTGCCCAGCACATAGAAAATGCTGACTATACATTTGTAGACTGATGGATTTTTCTATGGGGGGGGTGGTACAGGGAGTTAGCATTTATATAGTGCCTACTATATGCCAAGCACTATGCTAAGTGCTTTACAAACAAAATCTCATTTGACCCTTACAATAACACCTGGTGGTGTTATTATACCCATTTTATAGTTGAGAAAACTGAGGCAGACAGAAGTTAACTGATTTGCCCAGGGTCACACAGCTAGTAACCGAGGCTGATTTGAACTAAGATACTCCTGGCTCCAGGCTCTATGCTCAGTCTACTTTACCATCTACCTGCCTTTATGTTAGGCAGCAATTGATATCACCTCAGTCCATTTAGCCCAGATACCTTTTTCATCTATACATCTTGATAGATTCACATCAGAGATGTGAATAAGGTTTACAGCTCAGTATTTAATTAATCAATCAAAGACTTGAGACTAAGTACTTGGATGGGAACTAGAGGGATATTGACAAGACATGCTCAGAATGGATTGACTGATGAATCTTAGTCATGTTCTGTGGGTCCTTTATAAAATATCAAACCAGTTCAAGACCAAGATTCAAGCAAGCACAAAGGAGAAATTGCTTCAGTCAAATCCTAGGGAAGGGGGTGAGGAAGAGAGCTCTGGGTTTTGGTTTCAGATTACTCCACGCCTCTCCCCCCTCCTCTGTCTCCCGCCCCACCACATCCTACCAGCTGCCCTTGACCCAATAAACAATAGCCTCTGACTCAGATTCAAGGCTGTAACAAGCGCAGAAGAAAAGTTACTTCATACCTAAAGGGAATAGCTTGAAGATTTTAACAAAACAGTTTCCACAAGCTGGGTTTGCACCCCCCACTCTCCCCCCCCATGCCTTCTAGGCCACCAGCAAAAAGATTAGAACTCCGTGAAGGCTCGGATGATGTTTAGCATTTTTTAGGAAAAAAGTATTTTTTAATTAAGATACGTACATTGGTTTTTTCTTAAAGACATAACACCACTGCATATTTCATAGGCCATAGTAGAATGTAAACATAGCTTCCCACTATATCTGGGGAACAAAACAATCATCATGACTCGTTTTTTGATGCTTGCTTCATTTGGGTGATCTGGAACCTACCAGCGGTGTCTCCTAGGCACGCCTATACCAACCATACCACCTCAGTTAACTTTTCTTTTCTAAGAAAACTAACTGAGCCTGCTTGACTAATATCATAACCAACCTGCAATCATGCAGCAATGGGTTGCCGGCTTGTGAGGTAGAAAACTGGAAAGATACCTCTCAATCCTCAGGGCTACCCCTAGCTAGAGCCCTGAGGAGATACATTTCAGGAGCTCAGGGGTTTGAGCCTGCCAGTGTGAAGGGGTGTAGGGTGAGGAGAGCAGAGCTCCAGGGAGACAAATAGATAAAATCGTTTTTCACTGTTCTGTCCAAAATTAACAAGTCCAAAATGGAACTCATTATTTTTCCGCCCAACTTTGTCTCTTTCCCCTCTTTCCCCCTCTCCCTCATTACCATAGGGGGCAGAACATCCTCTCAGTCCCTCAGGCTCCAGATGGGACACCTCTGACTCCTCACTGTCTCTTACTCCCACCATTTTATTGCCAGTCTATTGATTTTACTTTTGCAAAATCTCTCTTTTCCCCTCTGACCTTGCCACCAAGGTAGTGCAGGCTTCATACTGGGACCGGCTGCAGCCTGCTGGTGGATCTGCCCACCTCGAATCTCTCCTCACTTCAATCCATCTTCCATTCAAAGTGATTTTTACTAGAGTATAGGTCTGATCGTGTCACCCCCTAATCAATAAACTCCAGTGGCTCCCTATCACTGCCAGGATCAAATATGAAACCTTTTGCTTCACTCCCCTCCCACCTTTCCAGTCTTTATTACACAATACTTGGAAGAGAAGAGAGGTTTGTTGGTTGATAGGTATTGAAATAGGCCTGAAGTCAGGAAGACCTGAGGGCACATCCAACTTCTTGTACTTTACTAGCTGTGTGACCCATGGCAATTAACCTCTGCCTCAGTTTCCTCACCTGTAAAATGAGGATAACAACACTTACCTCCTGGGGCTGCTGTGAAGACCCAATGAGATTTTGTACAATGCTTTGCATCGATACTTTATTATCAGTACTTATATTATTCTATCCCTATGTATTACCAATATTTATATGGCATATACTACTTTGCGAAATACACCAAAGCATCGTTACTAGCTGACAACTGATGGGCCTCGTGAACTACATCTGTAAAATGAATGTATTAAGTACTTTGCGCACACCCGGGCCTGAGAGCGCTCCATAAACACGGATCATTGCTAACTATATGATATCGTTATCCACAACCACTACAAGCATCTCTCACACCGCGTGAGGAAATTGTAAATTCCTCCCTTGGACTAAGACCCCGCTGGTCCAAACAAGGAGGCTCGCTCCCCCTCCGTCTGTCTTCTCACGCTGCTTGCAAAGGCAGCACTTAATTTTTCTCAGAGCCACCATAATGTTTCACGTGGCCAGCACAGCCGAGTCCTCGTAATCACAGAGGGCAAGGCGGTCCGAGCGCAGCTATCCGCGCATGTGCAAGAAGGTATCCTTCAAAAAGAGACGTTCTCGCCAAGTGCGAGCCATGTGCTGAAGTGCGCAGGCGCGGAGGGCGCGGCGCCGCAGCGCACGGCGGGGGCGGGGCTTGGGTTCGGCGACGTTACAAGTAGCTGCAGCCTTTGGCAGCGCCATTTTGAAAGCGCTGTTGCCGCGGGTCGGGTGTGGAGCGTTCCCTGAACGTCCGTTTCGGCCCTGCGGCTTGCCCTTCCTTCCTTTCCATCCTGCGGACATTTTTTTTATTTTCCCCAGACTTCGAGAGAATTTGGGGGAGCGATCATGTTGAGAGGAAACCTAAAGCAAGTGCGGATCGAGAAAAACCCGGCCCGCCTGCGGGCCCTGGAGTCGGCGGCCGGGGAGAGCGAGACGGCGGCCGCGGCTGCCATCGCCCTGGCTCTGGCCGGGGAGCAGGCGCCGCCCCCCTCGGCGCCCCCGGAGGACCACCAGGAGGAAGAGATCGGCTTCACCATCGACATCAAGAGCTTTCTGAAGCCGGGGGAGAAGACCTACACTCAGCGTTGCCGCCTCTTTGTGGGGAACCTTCCCACGGACATCACGGAGGAGGACTTCAAGCGGCTCTTCGAGCGCTACGGGGAGCCCAGCGAGGTCTTCATTAACCGGGACCGCGGCTTTGGCTTCATCCGTCTGGTGAGAGAGCGGGACAGACCCGGGGCCTCGGCGGCCTCCCCCTCCCCCTCCCCCGCGCCCCGAGGGTCCCTGGGGGCCGGCGCCATGGCCGCCCCTCCGGTACCGCCGCGTGCGGCTCCGCTCCGCGGCGCGTCCGGCCCCTTCCGGGCCTTTCCCACGCCCGGCTCCCCCGCGCTGGGCGGTTAGCCCCGGGCTCGAGTCCGTGCGGGCCGCTGCTGCCGGCCTCGTCCCGATTTAAAATCCCGTTTTCGGTCTGTTCTAGATTTCGCTTTTCCCCCGGCCCGAGGGAGCCTTTGCCTCCGCTGTCCTGTAGGAGGCGCCTCAGGACGCGCTCTCTTTGTAGCTGGTGAAAAGAGGTCTCTGGGAGGCTTGACACAGAAATAAATCACTGAGGAAGCCGCGCGGAGGGGTGAGGGCCTGGGGAGGCGTCATGCCTTGAGTGAGGTTCACTCAAGACCCGGGCTTGACCACGAAATGTCTTAATGAGGAGAAAAGGGCCATTTCTTTCTTGTTTCCACTTGAAATACCTTTCTGTGTGACCGTCTAAACTGCTATTGGAATGGCCAAGACACATTATTTCACAGGCTCATAGATTTTAAACGGCTCTGTCCTCCAAATATTTTGTCTTAAAAGTAAATAGATCCAGGCAGTAGCTTATGTAGTGTTGAACAGCTGTCCATGGTTCCGCTGGGAGCTGCCAGTGGTTGAGGGAAGCGGCTGATACAGTTAATTTGGGGGGAGGTGGATGCTATTTTAACAAACACAACTATTCATCGAAATCTCCAGTAGTTTTAACCTATTGTACAAATAAAGACTTAAATTTCTAAAGCTTTAGACCATGAGGTTACTGTTTAGTACAGTGCAGGCATGAGGAATGACGTAGTGTTATGAAGAGTTGGAGGGGAAAAGCAACTTGGGTAAGGTTCACCATTTAAAAAAGGCTTTATTAATGCTTTTCTTTTTTATGGTTGTTCATTTTCACTCATTCCCTCTCATCTCATTTTTGTGCATTTTTCAAAGATAGAAAATTGCTCAGTTGGTTTGAGGAGGGCGTTCTGTTTTTAAGCTTGGTGACTGTCAATATTAGATCTGTAGCATATGGTTTTATAATTTAAAGGTTTGTTGAACGTGATCTATTTCCTGCAATATGGTGCTTTTTTAAGTGTACAACATTTTAAAATATTATATTGTGTTTTCCCAGTATTATCATAGATTGCTTTTCAAATAACCTTTCATTGTCAATTCTAATTGCTGCTAAAAGCGGTGGCATGCAATAATGGAAAATTCGTGATACAGAGTGAATATATGATGAAACATACATGCCCTGAATATATTTAAATTTATACTTTCAAATAACTATCACAATAGGAGTCAACTGTTAACCAAACTAGTTGTGAAATTTAAAAAATATGAGTTTATTTGATGTCAAGTTGGAGTTTTGTTAGAAGTAGTTTTAAAAAATAAGTTTAACATCAAACAATGTATAAGCTTGCTTTTACATTATGCAAACCAGACCCTGTCAGTTTATGATACTGACGTTAGAATTTTGGGAAAAACTATGTTTGTAGAATTAAACAATTAAAATTTTCCCTTCTCCCTCATTTGTTGTACAGTGAGCATAATTGAGTGTATGAGCTATCTGAAGACAAGATGGCAAATATTTCATGTTTCTTTTTTCCTTATGCCTACCCTCATCACTGAGGTTACAGTTTTGTTTTTTTTTTTTTGAAAAGTGGAACTGATGGTATTTTCCACTGTGCTATCCTAGAAATCACCTTTTTTTCCCCTTAAAAACAAATTTTGTTTAGATGAATGGAGATAGAAAGACTCCTGCTTTTTCTCACTTCTCCACCTTGCCATTGTTGCCTGTTCCTCACATAGAGTGAATCATACCTATTATTCTTTCTTTTCCTCTGGATATTGGGAGAGGGCAAATAAAAGAGCAACTGGCAATCATGAATTTATCATAACTTTTTTGTTACACTGTTCTATCCTTATATGTTTTTTATATTTCAAAAATCTATTCCTTAAAGCCACTTTAAAAACACCTTTCTATGTGATCATCAGAACTGCTATTGGAGTGGCCAAGGCACCTTATTTATTTAATAGGCTCATAGATTTAAAAAGGGTCTGTCCTCCAAATATTTTGTCTTAAAAGTAAATAGATCTAGATATAGCATATTTAGTGTTGACCAGTTCTCTATGGTTCTGCTGATAGTTGGCAATGACTGGGGGAAGTGAAGGGTATAGTTAATTTTGGGGGAGGTAGATGTTAATTTAATAAATATTTATTATGGGAATTGGTCCCATTTTCATAATGAAAGTCATTGAGAAAATTTGTTTGCTTAGAAACACATTTACCTTTATAAACAAAAAATGCTTGTATGAGTTAACAGACAACTACCTTGTATTTTGTTAATGTACTAAGAAAAATTTTGCTTTTTATATAATTGATTGTGTCCCACTACATATCATCAAACTCATTTCAATAATATGATTGCATGGAAAAAATATCACCCATTTTACAAATGAAACTAAAATTCTTACGTTTGGTGAGAGGTAGCATTGCATGGAAAAAATATCACCCATTTTACAAATGAAACTAAAATTCTTACGTTTGGTGAGAGGGTAGCATGGTGCAGTGGAATAATGTTCTGGATTTGGAGTCAGGAAGCTTTAGTCACACTTGGTCACTACTTCTGGGACTAGACAAGTCATTTAACTTCTCTTGGCTTCAGTTCCTCATCTTTAAAATGAAAGGATTGGACTTGATGTCCCTTAAGGTATTTTCTTGCTCTTAAGTCATGATGGTACGATTGAAGTATAATGTATGGTTTTTGTTCTCTATGCCTTATCTTGGAAAGTGTTAATAATAGATGTAAAATAAGAATGCTAGACTGGTCTAAATTGTACAGTTATGTGAAGTAATTTTTGGTGGGGTTAGTGTTTATGACTCTGCTGGTCATTTTTGTGGTAGGACTTTGAGAATTGTGGAAATGTGTAAGGGCCACCTTAGAAAATTTCTTTTATTGGGAAAGGAATTGAAGTGATTTTTGTAGCTGCATTTCTTTGTTGGGAATGGAATCATTTGAAAGAAACAATCCACATATTTGGTATGTTATTGATGAAATATTCAGATTTTTTTAAAAAAAATTCACCAAAAAAATGCAAAGCCAAAGCTAGGAAAGAATTGGATAGTATATTAGTCTCTTGATTAGCTCAAAAACCAGTTTTGGCCAGATTAGCTTAACTAAACAGTTGCAAGAAGTTTTAATTCAAGTTATTTTAATCCAACCCAAAACTTTTTTGTTGGTATTAAGACAAAAGTCTTTGTTTTATTGTACATCTGTCAAATGAAGCAATTGATTTATTTATTTTTCATCAGTCTATAGGGATATTTAAACAACTGATGTAAAGCAAAAGTCTGGGAATGTGTACTGGAAAGAGCTTTGCATTAGGAGATAAATATGAATTGCAGCCCCAGGGCTTTGTGGCTTTGGTAAGAAGGAGAGGGTATGAGGCTATAAGGACAACATTTGAGAAAGGCAGTTAGCCTGGATAAGGGAAAAGTTACTGAAATAGGAAATACTAATTTTCATTGTAGAAGAGAAATTAGTCTTACATAGCTTGGACCCAGAACATGAGTCTTTGACTAGTGGGTAGAATTTAGTCAAGTATTGTTTCAGTATTAGAAAACTTACTAAAATTGATGTTGCAAAAGTGGAATGGGTTGTTACTTTTGATGAAATGAGTTCCATGTTTTTGGGGGAGTCTTTCAAGTGCTCTGTAATCCTTTTAACTTCTGCCCTTCAGAATCCTTAAAATAAGGTTTAGATCTATAATAAAGATTATAAATGAGATCTAGATGATCATTAGGACCATTTAAAACTGAACACTGAAAAACGCCTATTTTTTACCTAGACTAAGCAGAATAAGCAAACAATGTGAATTCTTTAATAATTGCAGATACTTATAAAATTCTAGTTTGAAGCTCTGAAAGTACTGTCCTGATTTTTATAAATGGATTAAGGTTCATCCAGTTTGCAGCTCAACCATAAGGGTCATACATTGGGTAAAACATTGGAATCTTGACTTGGACTTGAGGATTCTCAAGTCTAGTACATTTTAAGACTTTGTTATAATGATTTTGAAGGCCGTAAATGGATTAAGTTCATCTGTTTATCCTAAGATAGGTAGCTTCCACTCCAAATACAGTCTTCCTTCCTCCCTCTGCGTTTTAGTAAGTTAGGCTAGAGGGTGTAGAAACATTAGATAGAAAAATAGAAATAATGGCTAGAGAGTGATAACTACTCTTCATAAAACTGTCCTTTATATTAAGCAGACAAATGTTGAATTGGGTGTTTGTGTATGCAAAATAATTTTTTTTAATATTGCCTTTTCAGCGTGACTATGGTTTCGGAATATATACAATCATTTGTAAACTCTCTTTTTCCCCCCACAAGGAGTCTAGAACTCTGGCTGAAATTGCAAAAGCAGAGCTCGATGGCACTATTTTGAAAAGCAGACCACTCCGAATTCGATTTGCTACTCATGGAGCTGCATTAACTGTCAAGAACCTTTCACCTGTGGTTTCTAATGAGCTTCTAGAGCAAGCATTTTCTCAGTTTGGCCCTGTGGAGAAAGCTGTTGTAGTAGTGGATGATCGTGGACGAGCAACTGGAAAAGGTTTTGTAGAATTTGCTGCAAAACCTCCAGCACGAAAGGCCCTGGAAAGATGTGGTGATGGAGCATTTTTGCTAACAACGTAAGTTAATGTTCTCTTTTATATCAGTGAATCTACTTTCACATAAAGATAGTGTGATCTTAGATCACTAAAACTCCGTGTGGATAGTAACCAGTTCTATATCATGTCCTTGCATCTACCAACTAGTGGAGATACTCAGTACAGTTTTTTTTTTGTGAGTGAATAAATACAAATATTTAAAGGTGAAATTTTGATTACATATAACAGTTCACAAAATAATTGTGTACACACCAGATTATTGAAATACTATAGTTCTGTATTGCAAACAAGGAAGTCTTAATGTTGGGTGGTATTGCAGTGGAAAACCACTACAATAGCAGAAGAGCCACCCAACCATTTTGTGGTTCCAACTTTATCCTTATCTTCCTCTTTCTTGTCAGCACAATGAACAGGAAGGACATTTGGATTATATTGTATCATCAGATCCTTGTCTAGGAAATTAATTTTTTAGGAGGCTTAGGTTTGAAGTCTAGAACTCAGTTGGGTTTTATGATGATGCAAGGTTTGCCACTTGAGTAGTCAAACATTTCATCCAGTAATCCAGAGCGATTTCTTAGCCATTCCCCCTTGAACCTGCAGGCTCTCTTCTTTCGTTACTTGTTCATTATTAAAATCGCCTTGATCTTTGTAATCATTTGGTACATCACCACAATCCTCAAATTCTACTTCATCCTTCTGGATGGCTACTGAATAGCGTCAGTTAATTTTTGATGCTTAAAAAATCCTTTTTCTTCAGTTTTCAGAAAATGATGAATCTGTGGGTAAATTATACTACTGAATTCAGCATACAGTTATTTTAAGTGTCTGTTACTTGCAAGATATTACTAGGAATATAAAAATAATCTATTATCCTCAAGCTTATCCTCAAATTGAGGAAAGGATGCACACATCTATGATTTAAGGTCGATTTTGTTGAGTACAGAAAAGTTCAGATGAAGTACTCTAAGAAACTCAGCATAAACAGGGTGAACTAAATGATCTCTGTGTACCCTTCCAGTTATGAAATTTTGTGAGATTTTCAGCTATGATAAGGGTTCTTAACTGGAGGTCTCTTATTAATTTGTTTCATTTTGTCCAATGTGTATTTTGTTCACTTAAAAACAGTGTCTTGAGAACGAGTCCATAGCTTTTACCAGTCTGTCCAAAGGTGTCTGAAAGAAAAAAAAATTCAGGAGCCTTGAGCTTGGAGAGGATTAGATTAAGGCGTCCTGTTGTCTTTAAGGTGGCTCCTTAATTAGTCCTTAAAGGAAGGGGAAGGCATATTTTAACATGTGTCCGAGATTTTGGTAGTAGGGTCCCATTCTAGCCATGAGTAATAGTATAGGAAAGCAAAAACTTGTTAAATGTCAGTGAGGTGTGGTTGAGATTGAGGAGTAGAATCCAATTTAACTAAAGTTAGTGGAAAGGTTGGAACTAGATTATTGGCAGCTTGGAATGTAAGTCCAAGACATTTTTTGTCAATAGTGATAGGATCAGAATCACACACAAATACCTCCTGGTCCCCCACCCCTAAGATTGGCGGGGAAGACGTGTTAGAGGCCTGAACTAGAGTGACATAAAGTTGGAGTCCCACAGATTGGAGAGAGATTTTTAGAGATAGAATTGAAAGGATTTAATCACTGATTGTATATAGGGCATGAGAGGAAAGTTGAAGTAGTTTTGGTTTTTAAGCTTTTACAAAGGCATATTTACTGAAAAAGTATATAGCTAGGACAAAAATAAAATAGCATTCCCAAAACTGGGAGGTTTACTCTACCACCTGCACATTTACTGGTTCCAGGGGAGAGTTGACTCAAAATGTTAACAAAACATTCTCCACCCTTTCCCCAACATTCCTTCTCTCTCCCACCTTAGGTGTGACATAACCCATAGGTGAGTTGTTCCCCTCGATTACAAAACAATTGTACCTTATTTCTTGAGCTTTCAAGGGAGGTAGACTATGGAAATATGGTCATTAGCAGCATTTTGGTGATTGTAGAAGCTACAGAAGTGGATTAGTTAAAAAACAAGATCTCTTGATAGGCTTTGGAAAAACCACATTTAAGGGCCAAGGGAAAGATTAGGAACCATACACTGAGAGGAGCAATTGATCAATAAGCCATGTCCCACCAGGTACCGTCTATACAAATAAAAATAATTCTTACTCAAGTTTATATTCTGTCGGAGGAGAGGTATATGTATGTTTATATGTGTATGATATAAGATATTTGGTAGGGATAGCATTAACATTTTGGGTATCAAGAAAGGCTTTGTAAAGATATGTAGAAGTGATTGTTGAACATTGAAAACATAAAATAATTTAATTAGAAAAAGAGAAGAAAGACTTTGAGGTGGAGGTGAGAAAGGCAGTATATTCTAGACAGGGATAGCCAGTGTCCTTGAGGAACAGGGAAGACTAGTTTATAGCTGAGTAGGAAGAGTAAAGGAAGGGGAATAATGTATGAGATTGGGAAGATAGATTGGAACCAATTTTCAAAAGACTTTAAAATGTGCAAGTTTTACAGCTAACATTTAGTAGCTAAAAGTGTTAAGTTGGGGGAAGGATAGAAAGCTTAGGCTCTCCTTTTGAGAATTTGATAGCTTAGTAGTAAAAAATATGATCAACATCAATAACATTAAAGTGCATTAGAAAGTTAGCAATAGATCTGTTTAAAAACTATGTGAAGTCTAAAGGATCTATTGGTCCTTTCATTTCCTAAAAGAAATGGCATTTTTCTTGGGATTTAAAAGATAAAGAGAAGAGGATAGCATTTCTGCTATAAGGAATGACTTGAGCAGCGGCCATGGAGGTAGTATGAGGACATAAGTCTCAAAGATAGAACTATGAAAGGGAATCAACAGCATCTAATGCTGAAGTGAGATCAAGAAAGATTAGAACTGAAGGAAAGCTATTGAATTTGTCCTTAGAGTTCTTTTGTGATATCCAAGGTGGAGAACCCAAAGGGTTGAGTTGAATGTGACTGATAAGAAAATGGCATAAGTAAAAGTGAGATTAGACAGATCTAACTGGTTTTAGGGATAGCAAGGTAAAAGGGAACTTTTTTTGACTAGCTGAAATCTGACAAGTGCAGTGTGCTGAGTAGAGGGATCCAGGAAGACCTGAATTCAAGTGTTGTTTCTGTCATCCTGGTGATATAACCCTTGACAAATCACTTAACCTCAGTGCTGT
Organism: Potorous gilbertii; assembly: GCA_028658325.1. Classification (NCBI taxonomy): domain Eukaryota; kingdom Metazoa; phylum Chordata; class Mammalia; order Diprotodontia; family Potoroidae; genus Potorous; species Potorous gilbertii. The sequence goes on along the minus strand of CM053771.1, from coordinate 152,126,666 downwards.
AATAAACCAGAGATGTCAGACGTGGCAACTGAGCTAACAATCTGATTTAGATGTTGGGAAATGTTTAATAAAATAAGTAAAAATTCGGTATGACATAGATAATGTTAATTTGTGGTTTTCTAAGTCAGTACGTGTTCAGCAGGGATACATTTCCATCTGAGTTTTACATCACTACTCTGGCAGCCTTAATACCATATATTTATTGTTAGTGGGATTTATTGACTTTAGAATTACTTTTATTGATGAAATCAAAGGTACAATCCCTAATCCCCATCTCTTTTCTGAAAACTCAGCATGTTTTGTAGGAAGATTGGAAGAGGAGACATTTAAGTGAAGATGAATGAAAGCAATGAGATAAATGACTCCAGAGGAGGTTTCATCGAAGGTTGTGGTTCTTTAGGATGATACAGCTTTGTGAAAGAAACAAAGGAATTAGTCATTATTAAACAATGAAAATGAGATGATTCTGTCAGTAGCTCAGTAGTGCAACAAATCACTGAATTTATTGATGTGGCTATTTCTTCCATTGATACAGAGGGCATACTGTCCATTCTTGTCCCTTCTTTTCCTGGTCTAAGTTTTCCTATCTAAGTTTCCACTCACCAAGGATAGCATCTTTACTTGTAGGGGAGCTGGCTGCTGTGATTTTCCCTTACTCCTACTGTTTGACTGCCCCTTCTTTTTTTGTACAAACACTACTTTTATATCCTTTGTATCTTTTCTGTAAAATTTTGCTTTTTCTGTAATATGTAGCTGCTAGCTCAGGTCCATCATGTACCTTTCCATTGCTCTTAAGGTTCCATAACTTAGAGATTAGGTTCCATCTCTAAGTTCCATAATTTAGAGATAAATATCATCAGAAAAATGCTGATATTAAAAGATGATTCTAAGTTTTTGGGAGAAACTTTGGGTAATTAAAAGATTTGTCCTTAATAAGACTTGTCTTTAATAAGTGTTTATTGATAACCAACACCTAATATTATATCTAATGGAGAAACACCAATTTTCCCTGTATGTAATATTAAGAATAAAGCAAAATACCAGTATTATTTGATGTTAGGAATTCTAGCTGTAGCAATGACAGAACCAGAGCTAGAGTATAAAGATTAGAGAGTAGTGGTGTCAAACTCAAACTCCACCAGCTGCCTATTGACTTAGAATACCACAAATTAACATTGTTTATGTTGAATTTATATTTATTTTGTGAAACGTATCCCAGTTGCATTTTAATTTGGATAGGGGAGTTTAGCCACAAGTTTGATGCCTCCTGGTGGAGAGGAAGCAAAATTATTTTTTAAAAAAAACCTATAGCTAGTTGATCAATAATTTTTTAGTTAAATAGATGAAAATTATCAACTTCAGTAAGGTGGGAATAGGGTAGATAGTAGTAGTAAGGCTGCCAAAAACAAAACAAAGGAAAAGGAAGTTCAGAAGGGAACATAGACAAGCAGGGCAGTGTTGGTACTATCGTGTTAACCTCAAAACAGACTATATATAGTAGAAATTAACGGTTTCATATATAATCCTCTTTCTATTTTATACATGGAAATGCTTGTGCTAGTTTAAATTTATTTAAAAATGAAAAATCAGTACAGAAAACATCACTAAATGTCCAAAATCTTACGTCCAAAATATACTTATAATTTGCATAAATGTGTAAGAATGTGCATATCTTTTCGAACAACTTGTATGTGAGATTTTAACCGGCACTATTTTAACAGTAAAATAGTATTCTGTGGAGAAATTCCTTTATTTTTCATTGTACAGAATTCATTGTAGCCCAGAACAATGAATGGCAAGCTATTTTCTGTAGCCTTTAGAATAGCCAAATGATTGGACTCTGGTGAGATTATAGGTAGGTGGTTTTCCTTTGTTTCTAAAACTTAGAGATTCTAGAACTAAAAAATCAAGAGATAATCTGCATTAGCTCTTTGCTTCTAGTGGTGAATGGCAGGAATTTGGAAAAATCAGTAAGGTACAGTAGAAAGACTGCTGTCCTGCATTCAAATCTACTTCTTCACAGTTATGGTGACTTTGAACAAGTCTTCTGATCTTTCTAGGCTCCTAGGCTTTTGTTTCTTTCTTTGGAAAATGAGAGGTTTATACTAGATGTTCTCTGAGGTCTTTTCCAACTCTTCTGTTCAGGTCTTTCAATTTTATAATTCTAACCTTGAGGGAAGAAAATTGTGCTTTCAGTAGTTCCAAATTGATTGTGGTTTGGAAGTTTGTTTTTTCAGTATTAACTATACTCTTGCTTTGATTTAAGCACAATTCATCTTATAGTTTTTATATCAGTTGAGTATTGTCCTTTGATTTGCCCCTTTTAAAAATTAGTTATTTTCATAATTAATTTTCTCCTTTTCCACTCTCACTTCCCAATTGGGAAAAAATAAGAATAGCAAAAATGTTGTAACAGTTATTTGTCGCTAAGTAAAACCAGATTTTCACATTGGTCATATCTAGAAATATGTGTTCCTTCTGCATCTTGAGTTCATTATTTGTCCTCTGGGTTGCCTTTTCCTTCTTGGTTAAACAATCTTTATCCCATTTGAACCTTACTTTGGTAGTGTGTTATCATCTATTTTCACTTTTTGCTTTCTTTTGATCTTTTCTGTCTACTGCTAGAGAAGGCTAAATGAGGCAGGGGAAGGATACTTAGGAAATCAAACAAAACCATTGTGTAGGTAACTAATTTAGTCTTTGATGGAAAAAGGACTTGCTGTGTACTCTGGATTCTACACCCTGTTCTGTTCCCTTAACATTTCTAATGCTTTATCCATTTCAAACTATTTAAGCCCCATTCTGTCACTCCCACCAAGTATTTATTGTGCTCCTCTTAAGGTGTCTTATTTCTTTCTCCTTCCCCTTAGCATTTCTCTTTACCTTTTGTTAACATTTCTACTCATCTCAATACTCTGTGTTCACATATTCACACCTCAGCATCTTTATTTCTTGTTACACTGTGGATTCCTTTTATACAGATCTCATGCATATTCCTGTTGTACACTGTATATACTAAATCTTTTTTTCCCTATTTTTTATGCACTTCCATTAATTTGAATATATTCCATATACTCCAGATCAACATATGCTTGTTCTGTTGGTATTTAAAATTTAAAATGATCTGATCAACATTATCCAACTTGGTGCACTTGTGTTTCCTTAACATGTTGTGATGATCTGCTTTCTTTCTTTTTTTTTTTTTTTAAAATAAATTTATTTAACTTTTTACATTCATTTTCACAAGATTTTGGGTTCCAAAATTTTCTCCCCATTTGT
>CM053771.1:152109463-152123287 GCA_028658325.1 Potorous gilbertii | reverse complement strand
TTTCCCCCCTGCAATTGACCTTGTCCCTTCTCAAAAGTGTTTATTTCTAGTGATTCCCTTCTCCCATTTGCCCTCCCTTCTAACATTCCCCTCACCCCACATGTCGCCTCCTCTCCTACTTTCCTGCGGTGTGATATAAATTTTCATATCAAATTTAGTGAGCATGTTATTCCCTCCTTTAGCCACATGTGGGGAGGGTAGCTTTATTTTTCCCCCTCTCTCCTTCTCCCTTATCTCCTCCATTGAATAAGAGTTTTCTTATCTCTTTTAAGAGTTATAGCCTGCCCTGTTCCATTACTCCCTTTCTCTTCCTGGAATTTCCCTCCTTCATCCCTCAATTTTTATTTTATTTTATTTTTTCGTGTGTGTGTGTATGGATCTCATCTCTTCTGATATAACACACCCTGTACTCTCTATCTATCTATGTGTATGTGTGTGTGTGTGTGTGTATGTATGTATGTACAATCTCTCCACCTACCCAAACACTGAGAAAAGATTCACGAGTTAAAAATATTTTCATTCCATGTAGTAATGTAAGCAGTTCAGCTTTAGAGAGTCTTTTATGATTTTTCTTTTCTGTTTACCTTTCCATGCTTCTCTTGATTCTTGTCTTGGGAAGTTAAATTTTTAAATACAGTTCTGGTCTTTTCCTCAATATGAATTCTTGAAAGTCATCTATATCACTGAATGACCATTTTTCCCCTTGAAGTATTATATTCAGATTAGCTGGGTAGGTGATTCTTGGTTTCAATCTCAGTTCCTTTGACTTCTGAAATATCCCACTCCAAGCACTTCAATCCCTTAATTTTGAAGCTGCCAGATCCTGTGTATTCCTGATTGTATTTCCACAGTACTTAAATTGTTTCTTTCTAGCTGTTTGCAGTAATTTCTCCTTGATCTGGGAACTCTGAAATTTGGCCACAATATTCCTAAGAGTTTCTCTGTTCAGGTTTCTTTCAGGAGGTGATAGGTGAATTCTTTCAATATCCATTTTGCCCTCTGATTCTATAGCATCAGGGCAGTTTTCCTTGATAATTTCGTGGAAGATAATGTCTAGGCTCTTTTTTAAATCATGATTTTCAGGTAGTCCAACAATTTTTAAATTATTTCCCCTGGATCTATTTTCCAGGTCAGTTGTTTTTCCAATGAGTTGTTTCACATTATCTTCTATTTTTTCAAATTTTTGGTTTTGTTTACTAACTGCTCAGTTTAACTCACAGTCATTCATTTCCCTGAAGTCAGTTCTCTCTTTCAAGGAATTATTTTGTTCAGTGAGCTTTTGAACCTTCTCCACCATTTGGCTAATTCTGCTTTTTAAAACCTCCTTCTCCTCGGCTTTTTGGACCTCTTTTTCCAACTGAGTTAGTCTCTTTTTAAAGCTGTTATTTTCCTCAGCATTTTTTTGGTTCTCCTTTAGTAAGCTGCTAACTTGTTTTTTAAGGTCTTCTATTGCCTGAGCCCATTTTAAGTTCCCTTTGGAGGCAAAGGCCTTGACTTCCTCTGACAGTATACCTTGTTCTTCCTTATCTGAAAGGATGGGGGAGACACCTCTTCCCCAAGAAAATAACCTTCTGTGGTCTTATTTTTTTTTTCTTTTTTGGGCATTTTCTGCCTCCAGCTCTGCCAAGCCAGCACTTGAGGGTTGAGATTCAAATGAGCTGCTCCCTAGCCTCAGGGGCTTTTGTTAGGGGCAGGGCAGTGTGAGATTAAGTTCAGCTACTCAAGTGGGGGCAGGGCTACCACACAGGGCTCGGTTCCCTCAGGGACTTTGTGATGAGATCTTCAACAATGGATGTGGGCTACTGCCTGCTTTGGGAGCCCTGTCTCCTGCTGCCTCTACTGCTACCTCCTGAGGAGACCTGAGTTATGGGGATGCCCCCTCCCCTCTCGGCCAGCCAAAAAGACCCTCTCACTGACCTTTGGTGCCTGTGGCTTGAGGGACCTTCGATGCAGCTGGAGATTCTGTCCCTGAAGCCTGCTTGGGTCTACTCCTCTCAGTGCCACGTGGCCAAGTCAGGGCTGGGCTCTGTTCTGCATCAAGTTCGTGACAGACCTTTCCTGTTGGTCTTTCAGGTCTCTCTGGGACAGAAATCTCCTCCACTCTGTTGTTCTGTGGCTTCTGCTGCTCCAGAATTTGTTGAGAGTTCTTCTTTGCAGGTATTTTATGGGCTGTGGGGTAGGAGCTAGCATATGTGTATCTTTCTACTCCACCATCTTGGCTCCTCCCTATTTTGACAGTTTAAAAAAAAAGCTAGTAATTGTGGTAATTCAAGAGAAGAAATTATAATGAAAGGAAAGGTAAGAGAAAGACATCCATATTTATTGTTTTTATGCCTCATTTATTTAAAATAATATTTTATTTTTCCCCAGTTACAGGTAAAGATGATTTTTAATGTTCATTTCAAAATTTTTTTGAGTTCCAAATTTTCTCTTTCCCTCTCTCCCTCTCTCCCTCCAACCTATCCTTCCTGAGATAGTAAGCAATTTGATATAGGTCATACATGTTCAATCATGCAAAACATTTTCATATTCGTTTTGTGAAAAAAGACACAACAAAAGGGGGGGAATCATGAAAAAATACAGGAAGTGAAAAATAATATACTTCAATCTGCATTCAGACTCTGCAATTCTTTTTCTGGTGGAGGATAGCATTTTTAAACATGAGTTCTTGGAATTGTCTTGGAATTGTTGAGAATAGTTAAGTCATTCATAATTGATCATCATACAGTATTGCTATTCCTGTATACAATGTTCTCCTGGTTTGTCTCACTTCACTTTGCATCTCATATAAATCTTTACAAATTTTTCTGGAATCAGCCTGCTTACCATTTTTTATAGCATAGTAATTTTCCATTACAATCATATACCCAGTTGATGGGCATCCTCTGAGTTTCCAATTCTTTGCCATTATAAGAAGGGCAACTATAAATATTTTCATACAAATAGAGTTTTTCTTCTTTATTTGTTTAAAAATCTCTTTGGTATATAGATGTAGTAGTAGTAGTAGTAGTGCTTGATCCAAGGGTATGCATATTTTTTATATATCTTTGGGCATAGTTCCAAATTGCTCTCCAGACTGGTTGGATCAGATCATAACTCCACGAACAGTGCATTAGTTCCAATTTTCCCACATGCCCTCCAATATTTATCATTTTCCTTTTCTGCCGTATTTGCAATCTGATAGATTTGAAGTGATATGTCAGAGTTGCTTAATTTACATTTCTCTTATCAGTAGTGACTTAGAGCCTTTTTTCATATGACTATAGACAGTTTTGATTTCTTCATTTGAAAACTGCCTATTCGTATCCATTTGTCATTGACCATTTGTCAATTGAGAAATGACTTATATTCTTATTAATTTGAATCAGTTCTCTGTATATTTGAGAAATAGGGCCTTTGCTGTAAAAATTGTGTCCTGGCTTTCTGCTTTCCTTCTAATCTTTATTGTCTTAGTTTTATTTTGCAGATATTTTTTAATTTGGTATAGTTAAAATTGTCCATATTACTTATAGTAATGCTCTTTATCTCTTGTTTGTTCTGTTATAGCTTATTTTTCAAAATCCTAGGGAATTAGCAAAGAAATTACTTTATATCTTTAGGAAAGTTGAAGGCCATAAAATAAACCCAGAAAAAATCAACCATATTTCTACATAGTAATAACAAAATCCAAGAAACAATAATAGAAATGAAATCCCATTCAAAATAACTATAAAATGAATAAAATATCTGGAAATCAATCTTCTAAAATGTACTCAGTTGCAGTTACAAAATGCTCCTTAGAGAAATAAAGAACATCATATAAATGGAAGAATCATCCATTCTCATGGCTGTGCTGTGCTAATATAATAAAAATGAAAATACTACCAAAGTTAATTTACAGATTTAGTACTATATGAATCAAATAATCAAAGGGATACTCTATAGAGATACACAATAATGAAATTCATTTGTAGAAACAAAAGATCTAGAATTTATGGTGAATTATGGAAAAATATTAGAATGAAGGAAGAGCAGCACAACCAGACCTCAAGTTATTATCAAACATCAATTATGAAACCATTTGTTTGGTACTTTTTTTTTAGCATTGTCTTCAGAATGGTTGAAACAATTCATATCTTCATTCAAAGTGTATCACAATTGACTGATAATTTATGAAGTTTAAAAAAAATTCTTGCAGAGTTCTCTCTTGTGAATTCAGCTTTAGTTACTTCATTTCTGGGATATAATTCTCTCCAACTTTCTACCCCCATTTTAGTTTTTTTTTTTTTTATTTCTGAGAAGACTGTGGAAATCAGCTATTAAATTGTCTTGACCCTCTTCTCAGCACTTTCATTGAGATTGTCATGCATATGATGTGACCACAGCTTCTCTGTTTTAGGAGTAGAAATACTGTTACCCATCACTAATACTATTAGACAAGTTTAAGAACTTTTGAAAAAGAGACCTTGGATTTCAGTGTCAATGTTTGATAATCATCACACTGAAAAGTAAAGACCACTACAGAAGGATGCATAAGCAGTAAATTTCCTTTGGTGGGGTTCTTCATCAGACTGTTAACTTATTTGTTTGTTTTCAACTAAAATGCACATGTAGATAACAAAGACCATTTCTCAGTACTACAAAAAAATATGTATTCAGAAGAGCAACATTCTATTGATTAAAATGATGATTTTGATTTTGTAGAGAAAAACTTTACCATAACATTATTTTTTTAAACTTTCTTTTTTATTATGAACATAAGAATCAATAGCAAACACAAGCATTTTGATATACTATGAACAAAACAGAATTTTTGTCCAAACCTGTGAAGTTCTGTTTTATACTGCTTTTTAAAAGTGTATACTACATTTAACAAGGCAGTAATAAAATTACACAGTCTGATTTTATATCTAATATTTTCTTTTTCCTCAGTGTCTTTTTAATATTATTGATTTTTTCTTTAATTTTTTTGAATGTCTTATGATTATCCACTAACTTTGTTCCACCAACCCCTTGTAACTAGTTAAGTAAGTATAGCCAAGCAAAACAAACCAACATGTTGGTCATGACTGCATATGTATTTGTTCTTCACTTCTAATGTTACCCATCTGCCAAGGGGCTTCATGTAGGTGTTATTATCAGTGTTCTAGGGTCATGACTGTTTGCTGAATTTATCAGAGTTTTGGAAGGTGTTTTACTTTATTTTATTGTAGTTTCTGTTTTATACCATTAGTTTATATCCAGCCTGTATTCAAATCAAGCTTCAGTAGTGTACCAATGTTCAAAGATAATTGCATAATGATAACAAAGACCATGTTCTCAAAATTAATCTCTATAAGGTACATATGGTCACATGTTGTATCTAAATGTAGGTTTTTCAGCTTGAGGGAGTCAAGATGACAGAGCAAGAAGTAAGTCACTCTCACCCTTCCCTACTGACCTCTGAAAACCCAGAAAATATCACCATAGGAAAAACCCTGGAAAACCTGAGCCAGCAGGAAGACAGGGTATAGCAGTCTTATAACCAAGGAAGCTTGGGAAACTAACAGGAAAGCCACTTCTAGGGGAGGGAAAGCAACATGGGAAGCATCCTAATAAACCAGTCACAGGCCTCACCTCACCAAACCAGGGGGAGATCCTGAACCCAGGGTGGTGGAGCCGGCAAGTGCAACACCACAATGCTCCCAAGTGCACAGGCAGGGGAACCAACAGATATTAACTCAGAAAACCACCTGATGGGCTGATGTCCTCCAGCAGCCAAATCTCCTGGGGCTTCAGCACATCTTCAGGAAGCACAGCTCCAGGAAGTACAGAAGATATCCTCCAGCAGTCAAACGTTCAAGTGCAAAGTCCAGGTGAACAGGTTCCAGTGAAAGGATTGGATGAGCAGGTGTCCCCCAGGCACCAGACTCCCCAACCCCACCTCAAGAGCTACAGTGTTGCTGACTCCAGCTTAGCACCAGGTAAGCTTCAGGATCCCTATGGCCTCCAGATGCCAGCACCTGAAGCCCAAGCACACAAATCCAGTGACCGGGTCCTGGGCACCCAGCACAAGAAACTTGGGTCAGTGTCCCCAGTGCCCCAGCAAGACAGCTCAACTCTAAAAGGCAGGAATTAAGTGAACGCCAAGAACAAAAAAATAGAAATGGACAATGATCATAGATTTTTATTAAGGGGAGAGTGAAGATCAAAGCACAAATTCAGAAAAGAACAACATTGTCAATATACCCACATCCAGTACCTCAAAAGGGAATATGAACTGGTCCCAAGCCCAAAAAGTCTTCTTGGAAGAGCTCAAGAAGGATTTTAAAAGAAAAATAAGAGAGGTAGAAGAAAAATTGGGAAAAGAAATGAGAGATGTGCAAGAAATTGTCAATAGCTTGAAAGAGGAAGGAGAAAAATTGACTCTAGAAAATAAGTCTTTAAAAAGTAGAATTGACCAAACAGAAAAGGAGGCACAAAAAAAAATCTCTTAAGAGAAGAGCTTCTCAAAAAGTAGAATGGGTCAAAAGGCAAAGGAGATACAAAATCTAATAAAAGAAAACAATTTAAGAATCAGTCAAACAGAAACAAAAGAATGAAAAAATAGAAAAGGGGGTGGAGCCAAGATGGCAGAGTAGAAAGAGGCTGTAGAAGCTCCCCAACATAGTTCATGAAATACCTGTAAAATATGACTTTAAACAAATCCTAGAGCAGCAGAAGTCACAGAACAACAGAGTGAAAGAGTTTTCCAGCCCAGGATAGCCTGGAGGGCTGACAGGAAAGGTCTATCAAAAAGACATGGAGCAGAGAGCAGCCTAACCTGGGCTGCACAGTGCAGTGGGGACAGGACCTGGAGTGGGCTTCAGGGAGCTACAAGGCGGCAGCAGTAGTTTCCAAATTGCTCAATCTATGGATGCCGTAGACAGCTACAAAGGTCAGTGAGAAAGCTCCTTCACCCAGAAGGGATGGTGGTCTGGACCCAGGGCTGGTGCCACTGAAGCAGCAGCATCCATTTTTGGATCCCTGCACCTGGAGCTCCTGGGGGAATAGAGCAGCTGATCTGAATCTCAGCCCTGAGTGATGACCCTGCCCTCTACCTAAAGACCCTGGGGGAATTCAGCAGACTGATCTGAATCTCAGTCCAAAGTGGCTGCCCTGCCCTCTGTCTAAAGCCCCTGGGGGAACTGAATAGTCGACCTGAATCTCAGGCCTGAGGGTCACCCTGGGGTAAGGAGTCCTGGTGTGCTGGAGCTGGAGGTGGTTGTGGAGAAGGAATTCTACTCCCAGATCCTGGGTAGAAAAGTTTTTGGTTGCTCCCAGGCCAATGTGCAGGCCAGGAGAGGAGTAAACTCCTCTCCCTTGATTATGCCACCCTAAAGGAACTGAGAACTTACAGATCCCCAGAGTATATCCTCCTCTTGACAAAGGACTCAAAAGTCAAGTAAGTGGGTGGGAAAATGCCCAAAAAGGGGGAAAAAATAAGATTATAGAAAGTTACTTTCTTGGTGAACAGGTATATTCTTCCATTCTTTCAGGATAAGAAAGAAATATGCTTACCATCAAAGGAAGTCAAGGCTTCTACATCCAAAACCTCCAAAATAAATATGCAATGATTTCAGGCCATGGAAGAGCTCAAAGAGGATTTTGAAAATCAAGTAAGAGAGGTAGAGAAAAAATTGGGAAGAGAAATGAGAGAGATGCAAGAAAATCAGGAAAAGCAAGACAACAGCTTGCTAAAAGAGACCCAAAAAAGTGCCGAAGAAAATAACACCTTAAAAATAGGCTCATTCAATTGGCAAAAGAGTCCGAAAAGCTAATGAGGAGAAGAATGCTTTAAAAAGCAGAATTAACCAAATGGAAAAAGAGGTTCAAGACCTCACTGAAGAAAATAGTTCTTTAAAAATTAGAATGGAGCAGATGATAGAAGCTAATAACTTTATGAGAAATCAAGAAATTACAAAACAAAATCAAAAGAATGAAAAAATGGAAGATAATGTGAAATATCTCATTGGAAAAACAACTGACCTGGAAAACAGATCCAGGAGAGACAATTTTAAAATTATGGGACTCCCTGAAAGCCATGATCAAAAAAAGAGCCTAGACATCATCTTTCATGAAATTATCAAGGAAAACTGCCCTGATATTCTAGAACCAGAGAGCAAAATAAATAGTGAAAGAATCCACTGTTTACCTCCTGAAAGAAATCCAAAAAGAGAAACTCCTAGGAATATTGTAGCCAAATTCCAGAGTTCCCAGATCAAGGAGAAAGTATTGCAAGCCAGGAAGAAACAATTTGAGTATTGTGGAAATACAATCAGGAAAACATAAAATCTAGCAGCTTCTACATTAAGGGATCAAAGGGCATGGAATAGGATATTCCAGAAGTCAAAAGAACTAGGTCTAAAACCAAGAATCACCTACCCAACTAAACTGAGTATAATACTTCAGGGGAAAAAATGGTCATTCAATGAAATAGAGGACTTTCAAGCATTCTTGGTGAAAAGATAAGAACTGAATAGAAAATTTGACTTTCAAACACAAGAATCAAGAGAAGCATGAAAAGGTAAGCAGGAAAGAGAAATCCTAAGGGACTTTCTAAAGTTGAACTGTTTACATTCCTACATGGAAGGACAATATTTGTAATTCTTGAGACTTTTCTCAGTATTTAGGTAGTTGGAGGGATTATGCACACACACAGACCCACCCCCACACACACATATACACATGCACATATATAGACAGAGAGCACAGGGTGAATTGAATAAGAAGGGATGATATCTAAAAAAATCAAAGTAAGGGGTGAGAGAGGAATATGTTGGGAGATAAAAGGGAGAAATAGAATGGGGCAAATTATCTCTCATAAAAGAGGCAAGAAAAAACTTTTTCAATGGAAGAGAAAAGGGAGGAGGTGAGTGTGAAAAAGTGAAGCTAACTCTCTTCACATTTGGCTTAAGGAGGGAATAACATGCTCACTCAATTTGATATGAAAATCTATCTTACACTTCAGCAAAGTAGGGGAGAAGGGGAGAAGTGGGGTGGGGGGATGATAGAAAGGAGGACAAGTGGGAGGAAGGAGTAATTGGAAGTAAACACTTTTGGGGAGGGACAAGGTCAAAAGAGAGAACAGAATAAGTGGAGGGCAGGATAGGATGGAAGATAATATAATTAGTTTTACACAACATGACTTATGGAAGTCTTTTGCAAAGCTACACATATATGACCTATATTGAATTGCTTGCCTTCCCAATGGGGATGGGTGGGGAGGGAGGAAAGGAGAGAAGTTGGAACTCAAACTATTAGGAATGAATATTGAAAATTGTTTTTGCATACAACTGGGAAATAGGAAATACACGTAATGGGGTATAAAAATCTATCTTGGCCTACAAGAAAAGACAGAAGATGGCAACAAGGAAGGGCAAGATGTGATAGAAGTTAGGGCATATTGAGGGAAGGGATAATCAGACTGTAAGGCATTATGGGGTGAGGGGAGGAGAGAGATGAGGAGAAAATTTGGAACTCAAAATTCTGGGGAAATGAATGTTGAAAACTAAAAATAAATAATAAAAAATTAAAGAAAAAATAGAAGAAAATGTAAAATACCTCATTGGTAAAACAACGGACATGGAAAATGGATCCAGGAGAGATAATTTAAAAATTGCTGATCTACCTTAAAACCATGATGAAAAAAAGTAGCCTGGATAGCATCTTTCAGGAAATCAAAGAAAAGTGTCTTGCAGTCCTAGAACCCGAAGGTAAAATAGTCATGGAAATAATACACTGATCACCTCCTGAAAGAGATCCTGAATTGAAAACACCAAGGAGTGTCATAGCCAAATTCCAAAACTGACCAGATTAAAGAGAAAATATTGCAAGCAGCCAAAAAGAAACAATTTAAATATCATGGAACCACAATCAGGATTATGCAGGACCTTGAACCTTCTACATTAAAAGATCATAGGGCATGGAATATGATATTCTGTAAGGCAAGAGAGCATGGATTACAACCAAGGATCAACTACCCAGAGAAATTTAGCATAAGCTTTCAGGGGAGGGAATCAACATTTAATGAAATACAAGACTTCCAAACCTTTGTGATGAAAAGATCCGAGCTCAACAGAAAATTTGACCTTCAAATACAAGAGAGGCATAAAAGGTAAACAGGAAAGAAAAAAGTCAAAACGTGTTATTAATCAGGGCAAACTCTTTACATCCCTACAAATGAAGATAACTCTTAAGAACTGTATTGTTATTGCACCATTTAAAAGGGGCATATATAGATAGAGGGAGTGGATATAAGTTGACTTTGATGTGATGATAAAAAAAAAACCTAATAAAGTAGTGAAAAGAGATTATCTTAGAAGAGGAAACAAGGAGGTAGACAAGGGCAAATTATATCACATGAAAAGGCACAAAAAGCTATCATAGTAGAGGGAAAGAAGAGAGGGAGAAGAGCATTGTTTGAAACATACTCATTAGATTTGGCTTAAGGAAGGAATAACACAATCAGTTAGGTATAGAAATATAACTTACCCTATAGGAAGTAGGAAGGGAAAGGGGAAAGAAAAAGGAGGGTGTGGATAGATGGGAGGAAAGAAGTAGTAAGGGTAAAGGGGAAAATAAGGGAGGGGGATAATAGATGGGAGGGCAGACTGAATGAGGCAGTGGTAAAGCAAAGCTCTGGTGAGGAAGGAAAGAGAAAAAGGAGAGAGAAAAGCATAACTGGAAAAAATAGGATGGAAAGAGACACAGATAGTAACCATAAATGTGAATGTGAATGGGATGAGCTCTTCCATCAAATAGAAGCAGACAGCACAGAGGATTAAAAACCATAATTCTACATTATGTTTACAAGAATTTGAAGCATAGGGATACACACAGAGTAAAAGTAAAAGACTGTAGCAGAATACATTATGCTTCAGCTGAAGTAAAAAAAGGAAAGTTAACAATCCTGATCTCAGACAAAGCAAAAGCAAAAATAGATCTAATTAAAAGAGATAAGGAAGGAAACTATATCTTGCTAAAAGGTACTACAGACAATGAAGTAATATCAATACTAAACATGTATGCACCAAGTGGTATAACATTCTTAGAGGAAAAGTTAAGAGAGTTACAGGAAGAAATAGATAACAAAACTATACTAGTTGGGGACCTCAACCTCCTCCTCTACGAACCAGATAAATCTAAGCCCAAAATAAACAAGAAAAAAGTTAAGAACATGAATACAATTTTAGGAAAGTTAGATATGACTGACCTCTGGAGAAAACTGAATGACAATAGAAAGGAATATACTTTTATCTCAGTGTACATGGCACCTACACAAAAATTGACCACATATTAGGGCATAAAAACCTCACAATCCAGTGAAGAAAGGCAGAAATGTTAAATGCATCCTCTTCAGACTACCATTGACTCTGGGGACCATGAGGTTTGGGGTGCACAGGACCCCAAAATACCAACACTCCAGGTCCTGGCAAATGAATTAGACTCAAGAGTTCTTCCAGCCAAAGTATAACAAAGTTTATTAAAGGTTTGCCATATTGACTTAGACTCTTTTTTTTTAATAGTCTACAGAAGTCATTTATTCAGGAAGAAATCCCATTAAATTCATTTTGCAAAAAAAAATACAATATTTACTACCTGCTGATTCAGAAATAAGTGAAAGAACTATATTAGGGATGGAAAAGAAGGTGAACCAAAATGAATAAAAAAAAATGTTAAGATACAACAAAAGTAGCATGAAGCAGATCAGCTGTTAGAATTAAATTGGTGCTATTGACTTTTTTCTTCACAGGAGTACATTTAAAATAATATAGTTGATACACTTTATGCATTGGCAGCTCGTAAACAAAGTAAATAAACTGCAAATGATTAAAAATGTAAATTTATAAAGTTAATCAAACAAGAAACTTACATTTAAACTTAGATTTTCCTGACTTAGAAAGTTTAACAAGTATCACTTACAGTCATAGCAATATGCCTATTCTAATTCTAGATTCCAATAAAGGGACACAATTTGCACTGAAAAAAATATCTTTAATTACATTTTCAACATGTACCATCTATTGATCTTCTCATTTTATTTCTGGTTTCCATTGTACTTAAGCAACAATTGACTGTATTCTCTAATTATTTTAGTTTGTAGTTTGTATTGTATTGTAGCTAGTACTGTAGTTTGTAAGCTATTTAAAGTGGGCATTCAGTTTAGCATAGACAAGATTACTAATTTGAATGAGGATTCTGTCATGTCCTAAGGTAATATTTACACACTTATACAGTAATAAACATTGCACAATAGTAGTGGCTGTGAACTCAAATATTACAGTATATCTTTTTGGGAGAGTAGAGAGCTGAGAATTAGCAAAGGGGTAAGCATCAGTCAAAATAACACATTACTGGCAGGATTTAGGAACTTCAACTGGGGGAATTTTCAAGTCCATTGCACCATTCTGACTCAAGTTGATTACTTTAAAAAGATTTGCTTCTTATCTGTATGTTACACTTTTTACATTGGAATAAATAAATTTTATTTTGAGTTTGGCATGAGTTTTATTTCTCCTTTTACTCCCATGTGTCATTAAAGGATACTCATACAAATTATCACACTCTGAAGATATGTGATTCATGTAATGTTTCTATGTGTAATTTATATTGCATAATAACTTGATTCTCCTCCACTACAAAGGAAGTAATATAATACTCTAGTGGGATACTAGCAACAGTTAGTGGCTATAAATGTCTATTGCCTTTAGTAAATTTATTTTTTTCAAGTATTTCAATCCATTTTCATTTATTTCCTAGATCCTAAAGTATTTTCTATTTTAGCTTGAGCAAGTTTCTTTTGGGGGGGGGATGTATTTAAATTTATTTATTTAAGTTTTCAACATTCATTTCCACAAAATTTTGAGTTCCAAATTTTCTCCCCATTTCACCCCCCCCACCCCAATACACCAAGCATTCTAATTGCTCCTATCACCAATCTGCCCTCTCTTCTAGCATCCCTCTCTTCCCTTATCCCCATCTTCTCTTTTGTCCTGTAGGGCAAGATAAATTTCTATACCCCATTACCTATATTTCTTATTTCCTAGTAGCAAGAACAATACTCAACAGTTGTTTCTAAAACTTTGAGTTTCAACTTCTCTTCATCCCTCCCTCCCCACCCATTCCCTTTTAGAGGGCAAGCAATTCAATATAGGCCATATCTGTGTAGTTTTGCAAATGACTTCCATAATAGTCGTATTATGTAAGACCAGTTATATTTCCCTCCATCCTATCCTGCCCCTCATTTGTTCTATTCTCTCTTTTGATCCTCTCCCTCCCCGAGTGTTGACTTCTAATTGCTTCCTCCTCTCACTGCTCTCCCTTCCATTATCGCCCCCCCCATCCTGCTTATCCCTTTCTCCCCCACTTTTATGTATTGTAATAAGATAGGTTTTCATACCAAAATGAGTGTGCATTTTATTCCTTCCTTTAGTCGAATGTGATGAGAGTAAGTTTCATGTTTTTTCCTCTCACCTCCCTGCTTTTTCCCTCCACTGAAAAGTCTTTTACTTGCCTCTTTTATGAGAAATAATTTACCCCATTCCATTTCTCCCTTTCTCCTCCCAATATATTTCTCTCTCACCCCTTAATTTCATCATTTTAAGATATGATCCCATCCTATTCAATTCCCTGTGCTCTCTGTCTCTCTCTCTATGTATATGTATGTGTGTGTGTGTGTGTGTGTGTGTGTGTGTGTGTGTGTGTGTGTATGTGAGTATGTGTCCCTTATGACTTCTCTTTGCTGTTTACCTTTTCATGCTTCTCTTCATTCTTGTGTTTGAAAGTCAAATTTTCTTTTCAGCTCTGGTCTTTTCATCAAGAATG
>CM053771.1:152066879-152108963 GCA_028658325.1 Potorous gilbertii | reverse complement strand
GTGAGCTTTTGCACCTCTTTTTCCACTTGGCTAATTCTGCTTTTGAAAGCATTCTTCTCCTCATTGGCTTTTTGAACCTCTTTTGCCAATTGAGTTAGCCTATTTTTCAAGGTGCTATTTTCTTCAGCATTTTTTTGGGTCTCCTTTATTAAGGTCTTGACCCATTTTTCATGCTTTTCTTGCATCTCTCTCGTTTCTTTTCCCAGTTTTTCCTCCACCTGTCTGACTTGATTTTCAAAATCCTTTTTGAGCTCCTCCATGGCCTGAGCCCATGGGGTATTCTATTTCAGATATTTGGGATACAGAGGCTTTGACTCCCATGTCTCTACCTGATGGCAAGCAGACCTCTTCGTCGTCAGAGACGAATGGCGGATTTATCTTCTCAAGAAAATAACCATGTATGATCTTAGTTTTTTTCCCTTTTCTGAGCATTTTCCCAGGCAGTTACTTGACTTTTGAGAGTCCTCTCCACTCCCTGGCCTAGAACCGCCCAGGTAGTGCTTGGGGTCTGAGATTCAAATGCTGCTTCCCAGCCTCAGGGCTTTTGGCGGCAGGCCTGACTGCTCTTCAATGGGAGCTTATCTGCTGGTTCTCAAGTGGGGGCAGGGCTGCCTCTCAGGCTCAGTTCCCTCAGGGGGTTTATGCAGAGAACTTTTGTAATGGAGCTGTGGTCGAGCTCCAGCCTGCTCTGCCGTAGCTGCCTCTGCCACAGTGGCGGCCTCCCAGGGGGTCCGAGTCCCGGAGATACCCCGCTCCCCTCTCAGCCCGTCTCTCTCACTGACCTGTGCGTCTGTGGGTGGAGGGACCTTTGCAGCCGCGGGAGAATCAGGTCCCTGACGCCTGCTGGGCTCTGCTGGCTCCTCTCAGTGTCGCGCGGCTGGGGTGGGGAAGGGGAGCGCTCCGCAGGGCAGGGCTCTGCTCTTGTCTGGGGTACCTTTGTGGTCGGTTTTTCAGGGCTCTCTGCAACGGAAATCTCCTTCACTGTGTTTCTGTGTGGCTTCCACTGTTCCAGAATTTGTCAGGAGTTCTTTTTACAGGAAATCTATGGGCTGTGGGTTTGGACCTAGCATAGGTGAGTCTTTCTATTCCGCCATCTTGGCTCCTCCTCCTGCTTTCTTTTTTTTGTATTTGGATCAGAATCTACTTTTCTGTTTTGCATTTTTTAAATTTTTTTGATCTCAGACATACCATCCTGTGCTTGTATTATTTTGACACTTTAAAATGGTGACCAAAATTGAAGTCCTTTCTGAAACTACCAATTTAAAAAATGTAAATCGGTTATTTGGAACTGAGTTCTTCTGAAAGAATAGTTTATGAGGAAGGAGGGAAGAGTTTTATTTGTTGGTGTCCCTAATAGGCACAGGCAAAACAAGCAGAGTGAAGATGTGCACATTTTAATGCTTACTTTGCCCTTCTCGGTCTTCAGTATGACTTTTTACTTAAAATTTGCAATGGGAAGACGATGTCAGTTGATGCATGTATAACTCTTGCTGACTGGAAATTAGAGTCAGCACAACAATTTGATTATCATGTAACTTAACCTGTTTAATAAAATTTTTTTTTTGTTTAGTTGTTTTTTCAGTGGTATCCAACTCTTCATGATCTCTTTTGGGGTTTTCTTGGCAAAGATACTGGAGTGTTTGCCATTTTCTTCTCTATTTCATTTTATAGATGAGGAAACTGAGGTAATCAGGGATAAGTGAATTGCCCAGGGTCACACAGCTATTGCCTGAGGCAAGATATGAACTTGGGTTTTTTGTCTCCAGGTTCAGTACTCTATCCACTGTGCCATCTAGCTGCCCTTGCATAATAAAGTTGTACTACATTAAAAGTAAATTGATTGTCTTTGGAGTTGTTGGATGGAATTTCCTCAATATTTACTTGTATTTTTTATTAGTACTTAGTTTTTCAGAATTATAAACAGTTCTTGATCTAGCCAAATGGTTATCTTCCCTTTCTTCCTCTTTATGTTTAAAGATTTAACAGGTCCCTTAAAGTTCTTTGCCTCTTGTCTTATGTTTTGTCAGTTGGCTTTCCTCATAGGATCTTTGTTAATTTTATCTAGTTAAGTCGATTGTAGCTTCTATGATCATTTGCCATCTTACTTTTCTAACTCTTACCTACATGCAAACATTGTACTTGTTTGCTCAGCTGTTGATCATAAGCATTTCTTAATAATCATAATAGCATGTTTGTAAAGCTCACCTTCACAACTGTCCTCTGAAATAGTTACCATTATTTTTCTCATTTTTATAGATGAAGAAACAGTTTGTTAAATGTTAAAATGACTTTTCCTGAGTCACACAGCTAATAAATGGAATTGATTCCCAAGTCCAACACTGTTATGTCACCTAGCTGCCAGTTGTCATTGTCTTCGGAACCAGAACATAGCACTAAAAAAATAAATAATAGTACAAACAGGATATGTTATTCAAAATAATGATGTAAAGTAATCGTGCAGATTAATAAATGAATGCTATAAATAAATGTTAGAGGATTTCACGGGAGCATCTAGATTTATAGATTTGTTGAGTTAAGTTTCAAGGAGAAGCGTTAACCTGACGGATAGATAATGGGTAATGCTGTCATTCTAGTTGGTTTGGAAGAACATTTGATAAATATCTTAGATATGCTATTGTAGAAGCTGCAAGTCTTTGTGAAGAAAGCGACTTAAAAGTTTGGAAATGAGTTCTTTTTCCAATTTAAATGTACTTAGCATAGTGCTTTGCACATAGTAGGTGCTTAATAAATGCTTAGTGGCTATTGTTACATGTGGTATTTAGGGCTCCTGGACTAGCTCGAAAGGACTTTTTAAATGCTCAATGTATTAGAGTTAGCTTATAGTTCCAGTTTGAGTTCTAGACCTTGGGAGAAAGTGGTTTTTATGAGGAAAGAGGAAAAGACTTTGTTATGCTGTTGCAGGGTTAAGATAGAAATCAAATGATAGTATAGGGCCTCCTGTTAAATATGTGTCATGACTTGTATCTGAAACAGAATTTTATGTCCAGAGAATTATTACCAGTCATTCAAATGTTTATTGCTTGCTTTCCTGCTATACATAAGATTGCTTGGTTTGTATTGGAGATTCCTTGATTTTTGTTCTACAGGGGTTTGGTCTTTGAACAGGGATGTGTAGATTTAGACTTAGGAAGGATGCAGAGGTATCATTACTCAAAACAACTATTATTAAATATGCATTTGAGTCTGGTTTAGGGATGGGGAGTTAGGAATATGGAAGAGTATAAAATAAATTTAGCTTTCTGGTAATCCACTTAGTTACTCCAAATAATTTTTTCCATTACACATAAATGAAATTATTACTATTAACGTTATGAATAATTATACACAGTAAAATCAGCTGACCAGAAATGGAAAAATGAATTATTTTTAGCCACTTACTCTGAATTTCATCAGTGAGCTGTGAAATGATGATAAAATTTGCTATCGTGGTGGATTAGGACAGCCATGAAAAAAGAATATATGTCCTTATTATAAAAACAAATATTTAATGCTAATTGTAAAAAAACTGTAATAGTTATTACAAAAATATGTTTCTATTCCAACTTGAAGAATTTATACCCATATAAATTTGAATAATTTTTAAAAAAATTCTTTAACAATTTCTTCTGAGACACTAGAATAAATGTGTTGATAAGAAAATTTCCGTAAAACAAAATAAATTTCTCAGAGGAAGTTCATTTTAGGTACCTTCAGTTATATATTTAAAAATGTTTCCTGCCCCCAGAACACCTCGGCCAGTCATTGTGGAGCCTATGGAACAATTTGATGATGAAGATGGACTACCAGAGAAACTAATGCAAAAGACACAACAGTATCATAAGTAAGCTAATAAAAGCAACTAATGATGTTTTTGTTACACTCTTTGACATAATGCAGAGTTGGTTAGTATGGAGTTATTTACGCATCCCATTGGGCCACCAAATTTTCAGAGAACTAGAGTAGTAATTGATTAAGTACATTTAACACAAACTTATTGAAGGCACCTTAATCTTTATTTGATTCAGTCACTTCAAGATAATAGAATGCTTTGGTCATTATGAATACCATTTTGCATATTGATGTGCAGGTATACCAATTAATAGGAATTTCCAACTTTCAGAATGCCAAGTAAATCAGTTATCTTACTCTTGTGTTCCTGTTTGGTAATTTAAATCGGTAATGCATATCTAATGAATAGAAGCTCTAGTTTAACTTAGATCTCAGTGAGCTGAACAAATATATAAACCAGTCAGGTCCCTCATTCTGCTCCTAGGGTGGTTGATGGGAGTAGTTTCCATTTTTGCTGCTAAGTGAAGTGGAAAATGTCTTCTGCCATACTTACTTGAGACAGGACATAGGTCTTCACGTAGAAATAGATCATAACTGTTGGTACTTGTTGAAAAATAGGCATTATTTTCAGGGTATGTTATGATTAATTAGGTATGTGTCAGCCACCTTAAAATCCTAATTACAATTTGTGACTTAGTTTCTTTAGAAAACCTTTTCCAAGTTTGAAAATCAATTTGTAGAAAGCCAAAATCAATTCACAATTTAAGAGCTATCTGTATATAAATGAATTTGAATTAAAATCAGAAGTAGCATATTTAAGGAAGTCATTTTTAATAGTACAACCCTTTATTTTAAGCCTTTGCTTGTATATTTTTAAATGTAATTTTATTTTAGGGAAAGAGAACAGCCTCCCCGGTTTGCTCAACCTGGAACATTTGAATTTGAGTATGCATCACGATGGAAGGCACTTGATGAAATGGAAAAACAGCAGCGAGAGCAGGTTGACAGAAACATCAGAGAAGCCAAAGAGAAACTAGAGGCAGAAATGGAAGCTGCTAGACATGAACATCAATTAATGCTGATGAGGCAAGGTAAAATACTAGTTTTTTCCTAGTTTCAGTATAGTTAGCTGTGTTTACCAAGGTTCAGACTTGTGATATTATCTGGCAAACAAAAGGCTGCTTAATGTTTACTTTATACCTAACTTGTACAAATCTTTTAAGAGTATGGGGCTGATGTCTTACATTATAGGTTTTTTATTCCCTGTTTAAACCACTATATTATATTAAACATAAACTATATCCCTAACTACAGCTGGTCTTACACTCATGCTATTTGTCATTGACAAGAATATTTTAATGTATTGATGCAAAATCATTGCTTCTTGTTTGGAAAAACTGATGCTGTGTAGATTGATAGAAACATTTTAATTTGTGGAAGATGGTATGGCATCTGAAAGAGTAGTACATTTTTATATTTAAAGATTGTCATGTTAGAAAGTGAACTTTTGAATTATTTTGCCTTTTAAATTAAGGAGTAAAGCACTCCTTTCTTTATTTTGAGTCCATGGCAAATGGCACAGTTATTGTGTGGAGGGCTGGATTGAAGTTGACTTCAACTTTTTCTTCATTTTGGGGTATTGTGCAGTATTTTAAATCTATTTTACTTCCTTCTAAGTATAGTATTCTAAATCACTTGCCTATTACTACCCATAAATAAATAGAAATTGGTTTGATGAAGTAAGGGAATCTCAGTCTGGAGACGATTCTTGCCTTGATGTGTGGTTTTGGGGTTGGGTTTTTGTTTTTGTTTTTGTTTTTTTTGTTTGTTTGTTTTTTTGACATGCCTGTATGTTTCACTGGGAGAGAAGCTGTTTGCTTAAAATGAATTGCTGTGTGGGGAGGAAAATGAATATTTGCAAATGAATTTGATGTAAAAACAAAAGTAATAAGTAAAAGAAGAAAAAGGAGAAGCCCAAAGGTATATGGGTAACTAGCAATTTTAAGATCTATCTTTTTTTTTTTTAGCTCATTGACACATGACCAAGAAGACTTTACTCACCTCAGAAATTAATTTTCTCTCTGTCTCTCCTTCCATTTCTTTCTTCATTCTTTCCTTCTCCTCTACCTACATTCTTCTCTGCTTTTGCCTTTTTCTATATCTCTACTGCCTAATCCTCCTTAATTGCTATGGAATAAATATATTCTTATTAAACTGTTTTATTATTTTATGTTAAAAATAATTTTCAATTTAATGTTTTATATTTGCTCTACAACATTGTGATTGAGTAGGTAGAGGACCAGCCCAGAATCAAAGAATGTGTTCCCCTTTTTGCCTCTGACACATATGACTACGGGACCCTGGGCTAGTCATTGAGTCTCTCAGCACCCCAGGAAACTCCTTATAGTGCTGAGTAGTGATTCTCAATCATTGATAGGAGTATTTTCTCCTGGTGAATTCCTTACCCCAGGGAAGAGCCAAACACCCTTTCCCTCTCCGTCCCCTCCTACCCCCCAAAAAATTAGCATGCTTTTTAACTCTTTGAATGTGACCTTCAGTAGAAGAAAAAAATTCTGAGGGCAAAGTTTACTGTATGAGCAGCCTTGCAGGGAGTATATGTTTTTATGATATTTGAAATGACTGATGCACAACTAGTAGTGATTTGTAACTGCTTGTGGATAAAATCTATTCTTTAGCCATTGTAGGATGTAATGCAGTTTGGGACAATTTCTTTTTGCTTTTTAGTTAGGGATACTTGTACTTGACAAAAACTAAGATCTTTTTGCTGCTTTATAGGGTATTCTAGGTTCTGATACCTATCTGATTTCTTAAGTAGTCAAATGCCTGTGTCACAGTGGTAAAAAAAGTATTCTGGATAAATATGTAGAAGATAATTAAATTAAATGATTGTTCCCACATAGCAGGTGTTAAATTGTGATGGTCTTATACTTTTGACACTTTGACTCTTATTTTAGGTAATGTTTGAGTGTAGAAACTACTTTTATAAGTACTTTTCCTATGGAATTTCTCAGTTGCTAACCTAATGTGAATTTTTTTTGTAGAAGATTGCTATGATATTGCTATCTTTTTTTTTTTTTTTTTTGGTGAAATGGGCTGTATTCAAGCACAGGTAGACTTCTGTAATTCAAGCAATCCCCAAACCTGCAACCTGAGAGGGTTAAATGTGCTTTCATTACCTAAGGTGACAGTACTATTTTATTCTTCATCTTTGGAATCCTTGTGGCATAGAAGAGATTGTTTTATTTGGCTTTCCTTGTAAGGGGCCTTGCAGAATAGTTACAATAGGAAACATCTGCTTCTTTGTCTTAAGTGGTTCTGATTTCCTGTCTTTGTTACTTTAAGTCATTGAGCTTATTTTATTTTTTTTGTATTTCCAGGACATATTTCTGAAAATAACCTCAAATTGGTCTTTCCCGTTTTCTAAAAATATTCCTAAAAGCATATTCTATGGTTTGCCTTAGTTATTTTTGCCTCATTTTTGATATCCTAAATTATTTTCTTTCTTCAGTCATATAAGGTATAGCTACTTTGGGAATGTAACTCTTTACTTAGAAGTTCATTTTGGTAGTTAAAAATGGTTGCTTCTCTATGACAACTGTAAATCACTAACTTTACAGGATAGTGCTACTTCTTCATCTGTTTTAGTCTATGATATATTTTTTTATGATTGATTTTTCTGTTTATTTTATTTCCTTTAAAACCATATAGTTACAGCCATCTTTGCTTTTCATCATTTCTGTAAAGCATCAAGAATTATAGATACAAAAAGCAACTGTAAAGATCATATTTTTCAGGGTATTTTTAAAAATCATGAGGATAAAAATAGAGTTTATAGGTCAATTTAGAATTACCTACAGTGGCCTTGAAATTTTGATGTCACCATTAGAGGGAGAGTTTAAATTATACAAGGGTTACTTTTAACTTGGTTTTACTAATTTGCATTGTTTGATCAGCCAGCAAGAAAGGGGAGCTGGTGTCCTGATTTGATATGGAATATGTATTTTAATATTGCCCTGCAGTGAACATATCTTCAATATGTTAGAAACATTCACACTTAGGGAGTGAAAATTCGACTGGTTTTGATTTGCCATCACCATTAGCACGTGATATAGCCGTAATGGTTCCTTTCCATATGGACTTGAAATCATGAACCTGTTTAATGAACTCATTAATAACATTCTTAGGGGTGGCTCATATTGGAAAAGACCATGGCTACTGCCTGACTAATCCTTTATGTGTACTGACAGATGACCCTTTTTTTACTGTGGTTTTTAAAGGATTCTGGAGACTGCCTCTGTATAGAAGGAACTTTTATTTTAATTTACCTGTTTGGTAACTGCCAGCAGGGAAAGGAGATGGTATTGATTGGCTTCATTTAAAGTGATGTTCCGTTTTTCTTGTCTGTGGGAATTAAAACTTCTAAGAGTTCACCTTACCAGTGACACTCCACATAGAAGCATAATCTTCAGTGTTTGGAGGGAGCAAAAGCTGAGCTCTGTCCAAAAAAGAATCAGGGAAGACAGAAAGCACCAGGATGGGTATCTTGGAAACCCCATAGAGTAGGGAGCAACAACAGCTGTGGTGGGTGTTTAGAAATGAACAGGCCAGGCTCCAATGACTGTTGTTTTTTGTCTTGAAATGGCATACAGTGCCCTAAAAGTCCAGGGCTGTGAATTTCAAAAATACAAGGGAACAAAATCCAAGTAGGTGGTTATCATTACAGAAGCTCAGTTACACAGGTGAACCTCAGGTCCAATCCCTCCAACACAAAAGCCCTGCACGGAGGAGAACTTGACTTTGTCACAAAAATCCAGTTCAGGAACTAAGGCTGGAGAGTTAAGTCAAAGAAAACAAGCAGCATAAAAATTATTGTAAATCTAGAGATTTCCAAGCTACTCAAAGGGGAAAGTAGATTTTTTCGATGCAGACTACATGACTACGTAGATGCATGAAACAAGGTTAAAAAAATAATATTTAAAGCGGTGGAGGAAAAATTGGAAAAAGTGTGGCAAACCTTATCCAAGTAGGAGATTTCTGTAATACTAGAATAGACTAAAGAAATAAACTACTAGGGTAGAGAAAGAGAACAAAACCATAAGATTTAAAAAAAAAAAGATGAATATGTAAGATACCTGCTATCAAGAACAACCAACCTGGAAAGGAGAAAAAAAGAGTTTAAGCTCATTGCACACCACCTTTAGCCCCCTGAAAATTATGGTCACAAAAAGGCTGACCAACACTATTTTAGAACATAACAAATGAAACCTGCCCAGTTCTTAGAACTAGAGGGAAAAGTGACACTTCTAGAAAGAAGTCCTCAGAGATGTTCTAGGTAAAAACCAGAGCTCCCACATCAAAGAAATATTTCTGTAAGCATCTTGTAAAGAAGACATAATTCAAGTCCTCTTATCAAGTCAGGATCATAGCCTGGAAGTTCGTACCATAAATTCTTGGAATATAATAATTCTATTTTTTCTGTTTCTTTTTATTTTTTATACTTAATATTATTTCACCTTTTTTTTTTGTTTTGCACATATAGTTTTCAACATTCATTTTTGTAGGTTTTTGGATTCCACATTTTTCTCTTTCCCTCCCTTCTCCCCAAGACTGCAAGCAAGCTGATATAAGCTAAAGTGAAAATAATGTACTTGGTCTAATCTGCATTCAGACTCCATAGATCTTTTTCTGGGTGTGGATTGCATTTTCCCGCAGAAGTCTTTTGGAATTGTGTATTGCTGAGAAAAGTTAAATGTGTATAGTTGATCATCAGACATGTTGGTTGTGGAATCTAATATTCCATAAGGCAAAAGAGATAGGCTTAGAACCAAGAATAATTTCCTCTGCAAAGAGGAGTATAATCACAGGGAAGAAAACTAACTTTTAATGAACTAGAGGACTCTTCAAGGATTTCTGAGGGAAAGATTAGAGCTTAGTAGAATCTTTGAAATGTAAACAGTATTCAAAAGAATTCAAGAAAGGTAAATTTATGTGAATGATTAGAAAGGGCTTTATTAGAAAGGTGCCAGTATTCTAATGGGATTCTTCCTTCTATTTCATTTACAGAAGTTTGAGTTTAACCCATTCACCTTCAAAATAGTGATTTTTTTTATATTAATAGCTTTTGTTTTTACATGACTTAAAGGTTTTCCTTACTGTTTTCCCTTCCAGAGAGCCATCCCACATCACAATATTGATTCTAATTGTGTCGCTTGTATTTTTTTCCTTTTCCTCAGCTCCTTCTTTACAAAAGAGCATGGTGTGAGCAATATTTGATGCCATGTGTTTCTGTGCCTTTACTCTAATCACAATTTAAAAAAAATTTTAATCATCCCTTCATACCTCCAACTTTGTAGTTTGTAGTTTTGCTTAAAACTAATCCAACCCTTCTTTCTCCCTGTCTTGTCTACTCCTATTTTTCTGTTGAGTTTAATGTATTTCTACACTACACTTGTAATATATGAGTACATTCAACTCTTCCTTTAGTTCATATGAAAGTGAGATTCATACTTTCCTCCATATTTGAATATTTTTTAAACTTAGGTACTCCATTTTGTGAGATAATGAACATCTTCCCTTTCCTTTTCCTTTGTTCCCTAATATATTTTTTTCTTCCTTTTATTTTCAATACTGCCAAAAAGATTATCATCACACCTCTACTTGTCTCTCCCCCCACCCCAATCTTATTTAACTTTTTAACTCTTTGATCCTGGATGATATCAGGGTTCTAAAGGTACACTTATTTCTTCTTATATCAGAATATAAGCATGTCTTCAGTGTATAGATGTAGTCCCTTTTAATGCTCAAATGTATTTGTGTTGCTAGTTTTCATTTCAAACTTAAGCTAAACTCTACTCTTTTCTAGTAGGAATTATAGATAAGCTTTATATAGGTCAACTTTAAAGCTCTTTGGAAAATTTATCTTATTTGATTCTCATCCCAACCTTGTGAGGTGGGTCCTATTATTACCCTAGTTTTGCAGGTGAATAAACTTAGTCTGAGAGAAGTTAATTGACTCAAGGTCACATAGTTAAATGTCCAAAGCTGGATTCAAGCTTAGGGCTTCCTGAAGCTAAGTCTCATGCTATTTATACCCTGTAATGCTTCAAAGAATGATTGAAAGTTCTCTCTGTTAAAGATCTAGGCTGTGGTGGGGGCGGGGTAGATTTTTGGTTCTGTTTTGTTTTTCCCCTGGTAGTATTATGTAGTTTTGTGTGAAGTAAGATATTTTTGGTTTTAAGCTTTTCTCTTTTGGAATATTGTATCCCAAATTCTCCTTTCCTTTTGGAGGGTTAGCTACCAGTTTTAGTGTAATCCTGACTTCTTGGTGCGTGGGGTCTTCGTTTTTGGTTGTTTGAATTGTTCACCCGGAGCTCAGAATTTTGACTATGATATTCTTGGAATTTGCATTTTGTAGTTCCAGGAGGAGACTGGTAGAGTCTGTTTGTTTTTACTTTGCCCTCTGGTCTTATTAGGTTTGGGCATTTTTCATTAATTTCTTGAAATGTGGTATCTAGGCACTTTTTTTTTTTGCTTTTGATTGTACCACCTTAGCTAGAACTTGTGTTTTTTATCAGTGGATATTTCATACCCTTTCCACCATTTACCATTTTCACTTTTTGTCTTCTTCACCAACGTAATGCAGGGAAAATGTTGAGTTATTTGAATTTTCATCTGTTGTCAAAGCTCTTTTTGAGCCCCCAGATTCCATGCTTTTCTAGTTTGTTCTTAGTTGCCCTTTGGTGGTCCCTACAAGTATGGACCAAGATATACTAAGTACAATGAATCCAGGGAATTTTATGTCCTCTGGCTTCCTTGATATAACTTGAAATCTGTCTGATTTCTTTCCCTATCCCTCATTTGATCCCACAGTCTCTTAAGCTATTCTCTATAGTCTTCTTAGAATCAAACTAGTTAAAAGACCTTTCTACGTTCTATATCCCTGCTTCTCTGAATCTGTTCTAATCCTATTACAAAATGGCTTTTAATTTCATTGCTCAATTGAATCAGCTTTTTCCAAAAGAGCTTACCTTATGCATACTCACTCATCTCTGGGTTGTGTCACATTACTCTCTCTTGGTGTGTCCCTGTCTTTGCTGGTTCATTTTCTATATCATGCCTCCTGGGTGTGGGTACGTCTTCAGGTGATGTCCTAGACTCTCTCTTTCTTGCTATACTATTTTCACTTAGTGACTTCATCAAACTAGTCACATATAACCAGCTGCCTTTTGAACCTTTTCAGTTGCATATTCTACATGTATTTCAGATTTGACATACCTAAAGCAACTCATCTTTTCCCTCAAATCTAACCTTCTTCTTAACCTTATTACTATGAAGGGTGCTACCACTATCCTTTTAAGTCACCCAGAAGTGAACCTTCTAGTTATCCTTAACTGCCCATTTTCTCCTACCCCACATTTGCAGTCATTTGCCAAACTTTGTATTAACTTTCATAATATTTCTTATTCATACCCTGTGAATACTCTATTTACACAATCACTGCCCTAGTTTAGGCCTTTTATCACTTTTTTCCAAGATTACTGAAATAGTCTCCTAATTGGTCATACCATGGGTATCTTCCTCTTTTTGATCCATGTACATAGAACATTATTTAGAATGATGATCACATTGGAATTGAGGAGCTCTGCACACAGTTCTCTGTTGGTCACTGGCAGAGATGCTTCAGTTCTACAATTCTCTTCATATTTTACTAAGAGAACTGGATTTGGAATCATGAAATAGAGGTTTGAATCCTCTCTCTGCTATGTAGGTGCATGATCATAAACAGCTTACAACTTCTCGCCCTCAGTTTATCTATCTTCAAAAAAAGGATGGTATTTTCACTGCCTTGTTGATTGAGTATTTTTGAGAAAAATTTTTTTCAAATCTAGCTTTAAGCTATTTTTCTTAGTTATTCCTAAGTTAATTTGCCTTAAATACTTACCTTATTTTTTATAATTAGGTGTCTTTTTCTTTAATACGTATTAATAAAATATTTGTTTCATGCTAGTTTTATAATCACATAAAATAGAAGCATAAAATGAACTAAACAGTATGACTGAATCAAAGATGATATTTTGCACTTCTTGCTTTCTTAAGTGAGGTGTTTGTAAAACACTTGTTAAAACCTTAGAGTTCAATAAGAACAATAGCTGTTACTGTTAGTAATCATTCAACAAGCATTATTAATCACCTACAGTGTGCCTGGGACTGTTCTAGATAGTGAAGGTATAAAAATGAAACAGTCATTGCCTGGGACTGTTCTAGATAGTGAAGATATAAAAATGAAACAGTCATTGCCTTCAAGGTGCTTGTATTCTGTCAGAGAACAAACCTTGGGAAAAGGCACAATAGCTGGGGTAACCAGGAAAGACTTCTGGGAGAAGGCCTGGTTTGAGAGCAGAGCATTGAGGAAAGTAGGAATTCTAAGAGGCATTGGTAGAGAATGCAGTCCAGGGATGGGGGTAGTTGTCATTTATCCTTTGTACCAGAGAGGATCAAAATGATAGGACAGTGTCAGGGTCAATGTACAGTGTGTCCAGCTGTGGATGGTCATACCAATCTGAGTTTGGAAAGCTTTACTGCAGTTCTGGTACAGATAGTCTGTGACCATTTGAAAGGGAGATGTCTCTGAATTTGTGCATCTCACACTTCTTTTGAGCTACTGCAATTCTGCTTTCCTCCAAGCACATAGCACCTTCTTTGATGTGGGTACACCATGCTGGATGATTCTCTACCAGCGTTTCCCATGTCTCTCAACCAATACAGAGTTGTTCAGAGAGATCTTGAGAGTGGCCTTGTATTTCTTCTTCTGATCATCATGTGAGTGCCTAGGAAAACTTGTATTTGACATTTGAACAGTGAGGCCAGCCAATTCTAGTTGTGCTCTCTGCAGAAGGGTTTGAGTGCTTGGCAGTTCAGCTACAGAAAGGACTTCAGAGTAACTGAGGTTTGAGTAATGGAATGGTGTGATGTGATCTGTGCTTTAGGAAAATTACCTTGGCATCTGTGTGGAGGACAGATTGTAGAGGGGAGAGACTCCCAAGTAGAGAAACTGAGTAGGATACTGTTGTAATAGTCCATGATGACTCACCAGCCTTTAGGTGATGAGAGCTTTGAACTAGACTAGTGACTATGTGAAATAAGTAATGAGAGAGGCTGTGACTTTGAATCTGCAACATTTAGAATTTGATTTGGTATATGAAGTGAGGCAGCTCGGCAGCTCGGTAGCTTAGTGGATAAGAGTACTAGGTCTGGAGTCAGGAGACCCAAGTTCCAATCCAGCACTGGACCTCTGTAAACGTGAGCAAGTCGCTTAACTGTCTTTGTCTCAGTTTCCTCATCTGTAAAATTAGTTTGAAAAAGAAATGGCCTCCAGTGTCTTTGCCAATAAGACCCCATATGGGATCAAGAAGAGTTGGGCACAACTGAAATGACTTCAGCAACAACAAATGATAAATGTAAGTGGATGCATTAGAGGTTACTTTGTGTGAGTACTGTTTTCAGTCATCAGTACATAGAAAAATCCTTTTGTTATAGCAATAAAATCCCTAATTGTATTAAGTTCCTCATTGTTATGAATGTTGGAAGTTTTCTCATTCTGAGGAAGAGTTAAATTTGTTTTCATGAATTAACGATGCCTGTTAGGCATTCTGATCAAACCAAACTTGTCCTTTTCAAACCATTCTGTTAGAGCATTTGAAACTGGTATAGGTTATTTTTAAGAGTTTTATAAATAACTATCTTATGTTGCTATACTTAGGAAACTCTCAAAATAGAATTGAAAAATAAGGTACTTTTAAAGTAAATTTTAAATTCATATGGATAATTTGTATTATTAATTGAAAGTATAAAAAGTGTTTACTAGTTTAGTTATTAAGTGAATGTCAAGGTTAAACGAGTTTGTCTTGCATCAGGTTTATTGATGCCATATCTTTCCTGTATTATTACATCATTTAATCATGAAATAATTGTTTTGGGAGGTAACTTTTTGTATTTAGTTATAGAGAAAAATCTTGATTGAATGTGAAAAGGAAGACAAAATTATCCTTCTGTGTGATGGTATTTTATATGTAAGAAGAAAAAAATTTTTTTTTTGCAGTTTTTGTTTTTATATCTCCTGCATTTCACCCTATATCCCTTCTCTCCTCTTCCAGGTAGTCATTGCTTGTAACAAATATTTTTTTTGGAGAGAAAAATTTAATCGAACTAGTTGACATATCAAAAAAAAAAAATCTGACTTTTATGTAATAGTGTATGTTTTTGTATCCCCACCTTGGCAAAGGTTGGGGGATAGGAGGAGAAAACTTCTCATATTTCAATAAACAAGTATTTATTAAATGTATGCCAAGCACTAGAGATAAAAAAGTAAAACACAATTCCCTACCCTCCTAGAGTTTACATTCTAATGGTGGAGATAACATATAAACAGCTAGATGTACGCGCGCGCACACACACGCACCGCACTTTCTTGAGAAGGCAAGGCATTAGCATCTAGTGGGACGGAAAGGAGGAACCCAGAATTACATAGAAGATGATATATATATGTGTATATATATGTGTGTGTGTGTGTGTGTGTGTATACATACATACATGTAATATATAGATGGATTGGTATAGAGGGAATGGATAGAGAAGAAAAGGCCAATAGTAGCTGAAGTGATGGGAAAGACCTCCTGAAATAGGTGCAATTTTAGCCAAATCTTGAAGGAAATCAGGGAAGTTTTAAGAGTCAGAGGTGAGAAGGAAGAGCATTCCTAGTATGAGGCACAGCGAGTATCAAGGCATGAAAACTGGAAATGGGGTGTAATGTTTGAGGAAATGTAAGTAGGCCAGCATTCTTGCTATGAAGATATGGAAGAGAGCGGAAACTATAAGAATTCATCTCTTTTGGGGGGCCATATTTCTTCTTTATAATTTCACAGCTTTTATGTTCAGGTGTTTTATGGTGGATATTCTTTTCATTTAAGTTTTTCTGTTACATTTGTACAGCATAGTTGTTGTTTTGTTTTTTTTTTTTTTGCAGTACTGATGAGCATCTACTTTGTTTCCAGTTCTTTGCTACCAGAAAACAATGCTGCTGTAAATATTTTGGCATATATATGGAACTTTTTTGTCAATAGGTTGGGAGTAATATCCATAGCATTGGACTGGGGATCAAGGGGTATGAATGTGTTAGTCACTTTTTTTTTAGTCATTTATCTAATTCCAAAAACTTTTCCTTAATGGTTCTATTAACCCATAACTCCACCAAGAGTACATTGATATATCTTGTCTTTTCATAATCCCTCCAACATTAATTAATTTATCTTTTGTCTTTGCTACTTCACCCAAATGTGTCAGAATTATTTTGTTTTGCGTTACCTTATTAGTGATTTGGAGCATTTTTATAGGATTGTTAACAGTTTGCACTTCTTTTGAAAAGTACTTATATTCTTTAACCATTTCTTTCTTGGGAAATGACATTTGGATTTATGTCTATTGTCTGTAAATCTTGGCTGTCAAGCCCTTATCAGAGATACTTGTTGATAAAACGATTTTTTAGTTGACTTGTAAAATAGGGATTTGCATTCTTGCCTATTAGGCAAGAATGCAAAAATGTAAACTATTGGCTGATAAGGTAAGTTTAAGAGATCCAGTCAAAAATACGGATATTTAAAAAATACTTTATTTTTCATTCATGGTAGGGTAGTTTTCAGTGAAAAGGTCAATTTGGTTTGATAGTATATAAAGGGAATTGGACGTGAAAGAACTTTAGGAAGTCATCCAGTCTTGTCTGTTATTCTTATTTCATAAAAATCGATTTTATGTGAGGTGAATATGATTGAATCTTAAAGCTGATTAGAATTGAGATATAATTCAAGTTGAGCTATGGGAGAGAAAAAAATATACTAAAGTACTTCTGCTTCGTGCAGAGCATCATACTGAGAAAAATGAACAAGAGTGAAGTTTGCAACATAACGATTTTTAAAAAATTTCTAGTTGCTTATTTTAGTGCTTTCAAATGAGAAAACTGATTTTATATAATTAACTGTATTCAATTTAATATCATTTCCTGATTGTACATAATTGATAATTTTAAAATGAATATTTTGTAGATCTTATGAGGCGCCAGGAAGAACTGAGACGTTTGGAAGAACTTCGAAATCAGGAACTTCAGAAACGCAAACAAATACAGTTGAGGTAAATGATGATTTTTTTTTTTTAATGAATACTAACTTCAGCATAATGTTTGAACTTTAAAATATGATTGAAGATTTTTAGAAAGCAAAAATACTACGTAAAGTCTGCTTGCAAAATTTGGGTGATGGTTTGATGGGTAAAGGAATTATATAGTTTGTAATGAGGTCTGCTCTTGATTCATTTTCTGGCTTGGAAAGAAATGAAAAATAAATGAGAAAAGGATGAGATTCTCAGTGTCTATTCCTGTTTGTAAATTGAATAATTTCCCAGATCTTTGAATTAAAAGTTTAAAATAGTTTTTTGTACTTCAACAAATGATGTATATGAAATGTATGTGAAAGCACTTTCTAAGACTTTAAAATACCACAGGAACATTGGCTGTTATGTCATCATGTTATTTATTTGAAAGATTTAAAGAGATTTTGATATCTCTTTGTGTATTTTGACTTTTCAGGGAAATTGGCAAAGACTGAATTTCATTGTATTTAATACATAGTTGTTTTCAGTGATGACAGAAATAAATAATACATGTTCCCTGTATAATAATATCTTAGAAGTTTATATGGGCAATTGTGAAGTAAATGAATATATTAAGTACCATTGGCCAAGCAAAAAATGTTTTGAGAGGTAAGGGAAAGATTATCAGTCTCAGGGCTTGGTCTGGAAAAGGCTTTATTTGTGCAAGTACTTGAAAGGACAACTAGGCAGGGGAAAAAGAAGGGAAAATACTTAAGCAAAGACATGGAGGTATAGAAAGGCACAGCTCCTGTTTACTTCATTTTGGCAAGTGTGAAGTTCTTAAGAGTCTCATGATGGAAGATAAGTCTATAATTAATCTTAAGCTACATTTGCTTGCTACGTTTCCCTTAGGTCTCTGTTGGTAGTTGATAGTTCTTCCACTTTACCTCTGTGACCCTTCAGTCTTTCCCTGTCTTTGCCTTCATTCATGTCATGTATTGGGAAATACTTGAAAGAACATTATTTTAATAACTGGTTGACTGCTTCCATAATATACTTGCCACATATAAAATCCAACTTTTTACATACTAAGTCACAACAAATTTAACCAAATATATGGAGAGAAATTTTTAGTTGATGACTGTTACGATGGAAGATTTGCTTTATCCCTGCCTGAACATTAGGGAATCAACTAGTGTATAACAGGCATATCAGTAACTTTTTAAAACATCACATGATAGTATCAGTAGGTGTCATGATAAAAGAGAACATAGATTTTTGCTGAAAATCTCAAAAGCAAAGACCTGGAACCTATTTAAAATCAAATAACCTTACGACCAAGAGTTAATATTATTTTGTACGTGTAAGTACTAGGACAAACTCTCTTTGCTTTTATAGAACTAAAATTCCTAGCTAGTTAATAATGGGAAAGAGAGGAATAACCACAATGATGTAGAAATGTAGTATAAATCTTAGATACTGATTATATTTTAGTTTTGAGGGAGAGAGTGTGAGTATTGGGGGATGGTGGTAGTGACAAAATAAAGATTTTTGAGAAATTGAGAATGAGAATAAGCATGTATTTTCCACCTTCAGGAGGGCTTCTCTCTGAGTTCAAATCCAGTCTCAGACACTTACTAGCAGTGTGACTCTGGGCAAGTTACTTAACACTGTTTGCCTCAGTTATTTCATCTGTAAAGTGAACTGGAAATGGCAAATCACTCCAGTATCTCTGCCAAGAAAGGGTCATGGAGAGTCAAACATAACTGAACAACTGAAGGGAAGGCTTCACGGAAAGGGTCAAATTTAGGTTGGATTCTGATATGTGGTGGGAGGAATGTGATAATAAGGGGAGCTCAGGGATGGGAGATCATCAGAGGAAGGATGTGAGTGATAGCAGAGGCAGGAAAGCAGGAGGCATGTTGGGTGGGTGGAGGAGATTACAGCCTATAATCTGACTCTCCTAGTTTTCATCTCTTAGGTGTGTAAGTAGAGATGGCATGTATTTAGTAGTTCTATGCTTAATGAGTTTGTTATAGTTCCTTTGAGTCAGCAGAGTGAGGGCATACATGCCAAGTAACAGAATTGCATTGCTACAAGGTGTATTATTTAGATGAGATGTTAAATCATGAGATAGAATTCACATTATGAATAGATTAATATGCGAATCCTTTTAGACATGAAGAAGAACATCGCCGTCGTGAAGAAGAGATGATACGTCATAGGGAACAAGAGGAACTTCGAAGACAGCAAGAAGGATTTAAACCAAACTACTTGGAAAATGTAAGTAGAATACTATACTAGTTAATTAAAATGGCAGTCATCAGCTGATGGGAGGATACACTTGATGCAAGCTATATAATTCCTGGTTTATTCCATGAATATATATTCCAGTACTTTATAGCTAGAAGCAGATTTTCTTTCCAATATTCTTACCTTAGTATTTCTTTACTCGACTTCTTTATTTCTACTACAAGTTAGATTTACAACATTTTACTGATTTCTACTATAATTCATATTAATCTTTATGTAATTGTGCAGAGAGGCACTCTTTTCTACTTGTTTTGCCTATCACTTACCAGACATAACGTGGATGAAAAGTCCTTTTTTAAAGGCTTCTCCACTCAGCAATTGCTGTAGGCTAGAAAAGTCACAGAAAGTGACAGAATTGAATAAGAATTAAAAAGTATTTAAAACACATTTTATATTTTGACACTTTCAAACTACCATTTATATCTTAAAAGTCAAATTACTTCATACATTGCTAATTTGATAGAAATAAATTTTAGAAGTTTTAAGTTAAAAAATACTGGCTATATCATGGTTTGAAGACTTTGCTAATGGACTGTATAAATTTAAAGGCAGCTTGGGGCTCTTTATAACTAAATATATAATTAATGTCCTACCAGTTCAGCTTTTTTTCAAGTCCAGATTATTAAACTGAGGTAACATTTTGATAACTTTTATAGTTCTTTTTATTGCATTTTTAAAAAATATATAGCATCTCTAAAAAGGAAGCTTTTAAAGTAGATAACTTACTGGGTTTTTCAAATTTTTGTTTTTGGTTCATGTGAGGAGAAAACAAACTTGTACAGTTAAGTGGTTACTTTTAATAATTTTAAATCAAAGTAAAGATAATGTATAAGCAAGGAAAACGATACTTTTTTGTCAGTTTTTTAAAATTACATTTTGGAAAAGTGAGTGCTGTCTTTTGAGATAAACTTAACAATCAGCCATAAACCACTTAAAATTTGATTGCTACTTGATATGTATCATTTTCCTTTTTATTAGTTTTACCTCAGTCCTATCTTAATGCTTTTGAGAAGTGATAATACCAATTAAGTTTGTTTTTATTGACAATAACTGAGTTTTGAAGATACGGTTCAGCATTTGGAAAGGATTTCAAAGCAGTATTTGAATGTTGCTTAAGAATAGAAAGCAGTGATATAAATAGTACTTATATCATGTGCTTTGAACTAATGATAATTTATTCAGCTTTAAGCTGGCTTAATGTATTATGACTAATAAAATCTAGAATTTTAAAAATAATTGTATACTTAAAATTTCTTACTGATGTCAGTGTTTGCCAAATACCTTATTTCAGAGAGTATATAATTTTGATGTTTTGCTAAAACAATAGTTAAATGAGGAAATAGTTTTACATTTTTTCAATTGTATTAAGATTGAAAAAACAAATTAGACTATTTGAAATATTAAAGCATAATAATTTAAACATTTGAAAATCTAATATGGCATTAACTGTCACTTCTGTTTTAAAGAAGAAATTTTCCTATACAGGTAATTTAAATAGTAATTTTCTTCTAGAGATCATATTCATTTTACTGTTTTGCCTATTAGCGTAATTTTGCCTTAGTGTATGTGTCTTTGTATAGCATAGACATTCATAAAAACAGACTTTCAGAACCATATTCACTTTTTTAGCCTCATTCATTTTGTTGACTAAAATAACTTCATTTGTGAGTATGTATAAATACACAATCATGCGTAGTCATTGAAATGTTTAAAATACATTCCCATAAAAATTTGATGGCTAAACATTATTTTCTGTAGTATGTAATTTTAGTGTTATATTTTGACTTTAGAATTAAATTGGAAATTATGATCTTAATTTTTTCTGTATTATTAAAAGTGAATATTTAACTTCATTTGGGTGATTTTTCTCTGCCTTTGAATGGAGAGTATTTTCCATAGCTAACAATAGTACTAGATCTTCCAAATTTCTTACCAAGAAAAAGATGTGTGATTACAATTTTTATATCTACTGTTGACTCGTTATGGAAAAATTGTATTTCAAAAGAATTGGTAAGTGTTTTGAATGTTTTTATTTTTTAAAACTTTGAAAATAGACCCTCATGTGCCCTCTTATTTCTTCATTGTTCAGTTTTAAAAGGAGAGGAACCAAATGGTAAGTCCTCAGATTGAGTTAAAACCTCCAGGCTTAGGTGCTTTATTTTTTTATAATAAGCCTCTTTCCCTTTTAAAAAAAATTATAACTTATTTCTATTATAAAGTAATACTTTGTACTTTTTATTTGTACTCTGTGGTTCAGAAACATCTATAGATTGTGTTTGTTGTGGTATTAAACTTTCTCCATTGCTATAAGCTTTTCCACCAACTATATGAGTAACTGAAACCTAATTTCTTACAGACACTACCTCAAATTTGCCTAATTTTTTTCCTTTTGAGGTAATGAAGGACAATAAAAATCCTCACAAATCATTCCCCCCCATTTTTATTTTTGATGGCCTCCAGTGTTGGTCTTTCAAAGCCACTGCTTCATGTTTCTCAGTGACTTATTTTGAAAGGTTATCACATATGTTTTGAAGACTTGAATGCTATCTCAAAGATAAGTAAAAGCTTTGTCCTATTCCTAAGTTATGATTCATATTTTAAATTTTACTATGGAAGAGTCCAAGATAACTCTTAACTCTTGAATGTAAAGAACTTTAGGAACTATATATAAAACATCTCAATTTCTCTTGGGCAAAAAAAGTATAATTTTAGGTTTCATGGTGTTTGCTCAATGATGAGAATTTTTCCCTTATTTTGTATTCTCTTACAACTTTGCCCATAGTGATGAGTGAATTGCATCAGATGTCTAATTAAATTTTAGTAGTTTCATATGATTTTGCAAAAATATAGACATTCTATAAATGTAAGATCTCTTAAAGAATGACTTCCTGTCATATTAATCTTGCAGTATACTAACTATATTACATGCTTATTTATACCCAGTATGTTTGAATCATTGAATCTATTTGGAAACTGGGGGCCTTGTGGTGGGGAATTTTGGGTATTATAAAGGGAAAAGGGAAGAAAGGACATTTTGGTCCTGAGAAATGCGCATTCTTGTAGTGCCTTTTTATATTGAGCAAAGTAATGTTAGCAAAAGCCATGTTAACAATAAAGATAATACACTTGTACATTAGCATTTTCACATGAAATGCTGGAATTGTATGGATGGAGCTGTGGTGCTTTAGTTAAAAGGGGGTAGAGGGAGTAAGTGTAGTTTAGTTTTGACATGATAAGAGTAGTTTGACATGATAAAAGTTTATGATGGAAATACTCCTATCATTTGTTTTTTAGGAGTGAAGAGAATATTAACTCATCTTCAATTTACAAGTGTCTTTGTTTTAAAAGTTAAATAAGTTACTGTTTTGAATGTCTAGCCCTATTTGTTGGTAAGAGATCCAAACCTTTTATTAGTGCCTATACCTTGCTTCATCTGAAATGATAAGTTATTTTTAAGAAATCACCATATTTCTTATGTGGACAGGTCAGTTTAATTTATTAGTTATTTTTATAGATCTTAGAACCTATAGCAGTGGCCATCTTTGGAGAAAATTTGAAAAAACTTTCTGGCAAAATAATCATCTTTTATGTCCTGTTATGTCATTGAAGGTTGTCAAGAATTAATTAACTATATACAGGAATAAGGACCAGTTGGACCTTTTTCTTCTGCATTGTTAATTATCAGATAACTATTGTGTTTTTAGATGTTAATTATTCGACAATCTAATGTCATTGATTCTGGTACAATTTCCCATCAACCTCATCTTCAGAAATTTCATTATTTTCCTACCATTCATCTCCTTCAAAAATCCATCCCTTCATAGTTAATTTTTATGCATTAGTAGAAACTTTCAAAATGATGTTGGATCTTAGGACCTGTGTTTTTCTAAGGTTTATGTTGTGATAACATAGGCTCTCCATGTAGGCTTTGAGAGCTCTATCAGTTTCTTTGTCATAGTAAGTTAGCCATTGAAATAGAATTTAAATACAGGTATGCTAGATAAGCAGTAAAACATTTTTAGATGTATTTTCTCAGAGATTTGGAGAGAGCTACCTATTATTCAGGAATGTTTTAATATGCATACCTGCTATTAGAAAAGTTTAGTTAAGGGTAAGTATTTTTTTTTTTAATGGTTTACTTATATGTGAAACTGATAACTGAAACTTAATATTTTATGATTTTCATTGTTTATTGTTTCTGACATTCATATACCTAAAACATTTTTCCTTAGAAGTTTTGAGCAGGAAACATTTTTAAGAGGATTATTATTGAGACAAATAGCAATTTGACTTCAAACGTAATTTGGTAAAAATTATTTTTGAGAACTTTTTGTTTTCTGTACAATTTGAAATATTGAGCATTGAGAGCAATTAGTAAAGCAATCTTTTAGAAGTGTTGTGTCAAACTTTTATAGGTTCTTAACTAATAGAATAGTTCATTGTAGGTTTCTAACTTCAATTTGTAATTTGTGGTAAATAAACTTTAGTTGGATGTGTAAAATTTCAAACTAGTTCTTAGAAATGAAAAACGCAGGCACCGAGCCTAAATTTTTATTGTAATTAGTATCAATATTTCTGTCATAATAGTCATTAAGATCCTAAGACTCAAGCCATATTGCTACAAGTCTAATTTTGGCGGTGGGTAGGTAGAAAAATAATGGTGCTAACATTACACAGTAGAATTGTTGCCTTGCACAGTCTTGGTCCTCTGATCCCTCTACCTCCTAAAAAATGTTCTTATTCTTGCTGTAGTTTTAAATACATTCATATACATATATATGGATATATGTATATGTATGTATATAGAGTTCATATATTACTGTTTGATCTCATGAAATGCCTTTCACATGTTAATACTGACCTAGAAGAAAAAATCAGTATATTTAAGTCCAAAATAATAGAGTACCTATATATCTTTTCTTTTATTCCCAAGTTTTTTACTGGTAGAATATCTGTTGCTAATTTTTGAAATTCTTAATGATGTCATCTGTCTAATTGTGAACTTTAATATAAACCAGGATTTTTATTTAGTCTTAACAGGAGCTGTGAGAAAAGGACTTCTCTGACCCAATAATTACTTCCTTTGAGGCAAGAGATGAATCATCAAATTTGTGAGAGAGCTGTACTTTGTTCCTATGGTCAGCAGTGATCCTAACCACTTTTAGTTTGGGTTGGACAGCATGGTTGAAGGATTCATAGACTTTTACATTTGTCACTTCATTTGCTTGACATGCGTAATTTCAGAACACCCAAATTGTCTTTTTCCCTACGTCTGGTTCTACTGATAACTTATTCAACTGTCGTAACTTAATAGTAAATTCTGCCTATTAGGGATTTAGGAAGACAAATGAATGGTCTCTAGAAATTCTGAATTAGGAATATTTAGATTTTTGACACTGTTAATTATAACAAATTCGTTGCACAAGAGGATATGTATGTTGAAGAACAGGAGAGTTTGGTTTGATTTGATACTTGTTGATGACTTTGGCAATACTTGGGGAAAGAAACCTTATAGCAAAAATGGAAAGTGCTCATCCTTTTTTTTCTTTAACTTAAATTTTTAGTTTTCAGCAATCACTTCCATAAGATTTTAAGTTCTAAATTTTCTTCCTCCCCTCTCCATGATGACGTGCAATCTCATATAGGCGCTATACATGTACGCGTATATTGAACATATTTATACATTAGTCATGTTATAAAGAAGAATTAGAACCAATGGGAGGAACCATGAGAAAGCAGAAACAAAAGAGAGCAAATAGTATGCTTCAATCTGCATTCTGACTTCATAGTTTGTTTTCTGGATGTGGATAGCAGAAAATCATCCTCTTCCTTTCTGTGATGTAGCAGGAAAAACTATCGTTAAAAATCCTGGACTTCGAGCTTTCTCTTTAATAATTTCTGTCAAATAATTATTTGACTTGAGCTTGTGATTTAAAGTCTCCTCTTTTTCTTTTCATCATTTTGTAAAATGAGATGGTAGGAATAAGTCATCGCAGTTCTATATCAGCTCTCAATTTTCTGATCCTATTAAAAATAATGGACAGCCCCGAATCTCACCTTGACAAGAGAACTAAAGGGGTGTTCTTCCACAGTTGTAATATGCAGGTGTATGTAGTGCATAAGGAACAGAGTGCCATAGGAACACCTTGAAATAGGTGAATGAAAAAAAATGAATAAGAATTTGGCCATGTGCTAGCTTCTTTAATTTAAATGAGTTCCTTAAAGCTTTCCTAAATTCTTGTGGGTGACCCAAGCTCGATGCTTTATATGATGATGATAATGAGGATGATGTTAAAAATACATTTGATTGAACCTTGTGTACTCTAACTTGTAAGAGCCTAGAGAAGATGCTGAAAGAGACAAAATAAGAAACCTAGACAATTTTCAGATTTATTAGTTGAATTGCCTGTAATCCCAGCTATCTAGGGAACTGAGGCTAAAAGAGATGCAGTGAGCTATGCTCATTGTGTGTCTGAATTAAGGTCAGCTTCATTATGGTGAGTCTTTGTGACTAGGCCGTCCCATCAGATTTGCTTCTGAGTAGCTTCTACACATCTATCTTGGATGAGGTGGGGAAACTTTGTTGTAGTAAGGCAAATTCAACATAATTATTTTCCTAAGACAAAAAAAAAATTAATTTTTATGCTCTTTTTTTTAATTATCCATTTGACTCCATGGTAAAAATCTTGAAGATTTGATTACTTGGCCTTACAAGATATGATTGTTATTTTCTGTACTGTTAAAAATAATTTATAATCCCAGGAAGAAAACCTCTCAGGAATAATTGTTACACTCTTCTACCTTTCTCATTCTGCTTCTAAGCTTATACCATATTTCATCAGAATTCTCTCCTACACTCCACAATATTCATAGCAGAAAATCATCCTAATAACTTCCCTTGTTAATTTAAGTAAAATATATTACATCTTTAAAATTGGGGTATATTTTTGGGGGGGCGGGCGGGATTATATTGAAGATTCCCTCTACCAGGCTTTATAAAGGATCAGAAAGGCAGTGTGACAGTGCAAAGAGTGCTGTAGTTGGACTCAAGCAGGAGAGATTTAT
This sequence comes from Potorous gilbertii, assembly GCA_028658325.1. NCBI lineage: Eukaryota > Metazoa > Chordata > Mammalia > Diprotodontia > Potoroidae > Potorous > Potorous gilbertii. Next base: position 152,082,638 of record CM053771.1, on the reverse strand, counting down.
GTCTCCTGACCCTTAATTTGTTTGTGATCATGGACAAACTGAATAATCACATCATTTCTTGTTCTTCAATTGTGTCATTTTTACAATGAGATTTTAATACCAGCCAAGTACCTAGTTTACAGGTTGATTCTTAGAATGGATCTTTCAAAAAGCTAAAGATTTTCTGTGTGCCTGGGTATATATATTTATAAAGAGTAAAATAATCCCTATTCTTACAGAGTTTGAGAAAATATGTAAAACTCCCAGATACTGAAAATCTGTGAATATGATATTTCTGGAACTTTTAATGAGAATTCGGAATGACAAAATTTATTTGAGACCATTTGGAGCTATATTTAAGGCACCACCAACAGGACTAAAAGATAATAAATTTATGATATTTTACTTGAAAACAAAGCTTGCATAAAAGTCTGATTTATAACTTAATTTGACTATAGGACTGGAACACAGATAATAAATTTTTCATTAAATTGAAAATGGTGTGATTATATTAGTGTATTAGACTTTTACTTTCGGTTTATCAAGTAACATAACTTAGAAGACCTTAGTTATCCATTTTATTCATTTAAATGTGCCAAAAATTAATTAAAATACCTTCTTTAATAAAAGGTGTCTAGAATTTTAAAACTTAAGTGGTGAGCCTGATAAAAAAGAATTATTAATAGACATTTCCACGTTTGTTAATTGTGGTAAAAATTAAAATCCTTGAAAATTAGAAAGAAATTGGTGGGAGCTAGGTAGTTGGAGAAGTTTCATGAAGGTAATAACTTAGATATTGAATGAAGAATGTTTTGCAGCAACCCAGTGAGGAAGAAGGTTAGCGGTAGAGCCAGTGGTTATTAGCAATGGCACCGAGGGAAGAAACAAATACTATAGTTCCAAGAAACTGAGGCGTCCAGCTTTATTGGAATACATGTTTTGTCTTGTAAAGTAGTACAAATAGCTGTATTATGGAGTGGATGAATTATTGAAGGATTTGAAATGTAGGAATTTGTACTTGATGTAGTTTATTTACAATGATGAGTTTAACAGTCTAGTATAAAGGCTGCCAGAACTCTTGTAAACAGTATAGACCTTGATAATCAGTGACTTTGGAAATTCATTTGTATTTTATTATTAGGCCCACTAGATTTTGCTTACTTACACTTGCTTATAGGGTGAATATGGTTTTAGTTAAGTAATGTAGAGTTCTAAGAGAATCTTGGTTCTAGTCCTAACTGGGTATTTCATTAGTTGACTCAGCTAATTGAATTCTGTGAACCCACATCTCCTGTACAGATTCAGAATAGATTTTATAGCTAGGAAAAAATGGAAATTCTGAGACATTTTGGTTCATCTTTCTTTCCTTTCCTTCTCCAGTGATCTCACTTTCACTTTTTCTCTTGATTTTAAATTGACTCACAAGAACTTGGTTAAACTTGGATGAGAAAAAGTTTTTGCATATTTTAATTACTTTTTGCCCCACGTAAGTCCTGATTTTTTACCTCTTGAATGAATCTAATATTTCTGTGATATGGAATATATTTATGCGGAACAAGTTAAATATCATTAAGTGTCTTGGAAGGGACTTAATTGTATATAACAGTAATTTGTCTGAGAGTGTAGTAACAGTAACATAGCCAGGAAAGATTTAGAACTTGAGAAGAAAGAACTTGAGAAGAAAGAACTTGATTTAGAACTTGTGAAGTTTCTTGAACAATAGCTAGTGTACATGAAGCTGAGTTAAGTGATACATATATATATATGTTGTTGTTGTTGAAGAATGGTAATCTGGGAATAATTTTGGCTGTATACTGAAATTTTCCCCAAAATAAGAAATGTTCAAGGGAAAATTTCCATATTTTTCTGATTTTTATAATTCATTTTTTAAGTATCTGAAATGGAAGCTCTTATTGCAGACATGAATGGTGCAGTTTTTATCTTGTTTTCTGGACTGAATTTTCTTGGTCCCTATGTTTATTTGAGCCATTCTGTTTTGTGTGAGTTCCCTGCTTTAAGGTAAGGCGTATGTTACCTATCTCCTAAAACAAAAATCAAAACAGTCAAACTTTTTATAGTGTCTTGTGTTCTTTCATGTATTTTAATTTGTTTTTCTCAATTTAAATAAATTTTAATGTCCACTTAAATTGAAGAAAATTGCTCACAAAACTTGTATTTAATTTTATTTATCATTAAAAAATAACTGGCTACTGACTTTTTCTGGGAAATCAACACTATAGTTATTTATATATAAGTATTTCCTAAAACTGCAGTTTGATATATTAACGTTATTTTAATGAAGAATAAAGACTTGTGTCACTTTCAGTCAGTCAATCAAAATATATGCTAATAAGGGCCATTATCTGGTATGGGTAAAGGTAAATTTTTTTAATGGTTTTGTTTTGGACAGTTTTTTTTCCCCTTTCATAATAGACATTTTAGTTGGTAATCATCAGGGTTCAGTACTGGACTTTAAGCTTACTTTTGTCATAGTTTGAATCAAGTTCTGTAGGTAAGCTACTTAAAATTTTAATTTCATAGATGGTAAATAAGCTTTAATAAAGTGCCAGGCACCGTTCTAAACACTGGGAATACCAAAAAAAAACCCAGACAACCACTTCCAATTCTTAAGGAACTCATGTTCAAATTAGGTGGATGAGGGCGAGGTAGGCAGCATGCAAGTAAGATACATATAAAAAAGATGGAAGGAATTCTAAGAGTAAAGCACTAGCTACTTGGGGGACTGGGATAGGCTTCCTACAGAAGGTGAGATCTGAATTGGGTCTTTAAGAAAGTGAGGAAATATATTAAATCAGTCAAGATAGTTGAGTTGTAGAATGTGTGGAAGGGAGTAAAGTATAAGAGTGAAAAAGGTGGTCATGGGGTAGGTTAGAAAACTGTTGAAATGAGGAGGAATTGATATTTGATCCTGGAGTCATATGGACACATTTGCATTTTAATGAGCAGAAGGTGAATGGTGAGATTTGCTGCTGTTTATCCATTCTCAAAGAGGGCCATGACAACAGCGGGGTAATGCTATGACATGCAGATGAATTGGATTTAAGTGAAGGAAGGCTGTACAAAGTCACCAGGCTCGCTTTCTCCTCCCATCTCTACCCAGTGACCAGATATAGATCAGGACCCCTGGAGACGGCCTTCCATGCAGCTGGCCTCAGTTTAATTGGTGCAGCACCCATTCAGTGATTAAGGGCTTGATAAGAAATGAGGGGAAGATCCTCAGGATTTCTGGCCAAAATAGAAGCAATTGTTGTTTACATTCCTTCTGAGCCGGTAAGGGCCCATAGAGTGACCAAGGTGAACTTGGCTTGATCGTTGGCCAATCAAGAAGAGCCATAATGACTTGGGGTTAAGGCTGATCTATGAGAGAAAAAGCAAAAAAAAAAATTCAGAAATTAAAATTTATATTCCCTTTGGGCAGAGCACCTACAGGTAAGGGTATCTCCCTTTATGGAGAGATAGAGAAGAAAAAAAACTGAATAGCCCATATGGAAATTTGGTCCCCAGTAGGCAATGTTCTTTGTACTTAAAGAGGACAAGGGCATCAGGGAGGTAATTTCCATGACAGACAAGTGAATTGGATTTAAATGAGGGAGGACTGTTCAAAGTTACCAGCTTCACTTTATTCTCTGAGCCCTGTGGTGAGATATATAGATCAGGATGACAGGAGCCAGCCCTGGATGAAGTGGGAGGCCTTGACCTTTTTAAGCTAAGGTCTTTACTAGGTCTCAGTTTGACCTGTAAGATAAGAAATGAGGCAGAAAAATGACCTCTTTTACCTAGTTTTTAAAAAATCAATGTATGAGATCTACACTTAATGGAAATCTCATTGGCAATCCAGTGAAAGATGGATTTGGTAGGGAAAGATGAGTTAGGGAGGTCACTTATAAAGATGGCTGTTGTAATTCAAGTGAAGTGTGATAAGAACCTGGACTTCAGTGACTGTGTGATGATACAAAAGTTTGCATACTTTGAAGACTTTCAGGAAAGATGGTAGGCATCCTTGACAAAAATAACAAATTCTGTTTTGAAAAAGACCAATTTAATGTTCCTACAGGACAGTCAGGTCAGAGTGTTGAAATGCATGGGGATGGATGCATGACTGTAACTCAGGAGAGGGACTAGGGTTGTATATCTTATCTATGAATTATCTGCATATTTAGACAAAAGAGAAACCCAGAAGCAAGGAGTCCAGAACATCCTTTGTGGATTAAGGGACATGGCATGGATGAAGAACCGGAAAAAGACCTAACAATTTTATGTAAAGTGTATTTTCTGCTGTTTGAACATAGAGTTGCTCAAAACCATATTGCCTTCTGTGCCCCCATACAGTCTACACAAGAAAACCAGTCTTTTTTTATTTTAATAACATCATGATTTATATTTAAAACTTGCTTAAGAGTGTATGCTTCTGAATGGATTTTAGCTATTCCTAAACTTTCTCTTACCTTTGCTTACCGCCACTGAAGACAACTCGGAGAACATTGTGTAGATTCAGGTTATATCAAAAAGTTGGAAACATATTTTTAGTGTTTAAATAATAACTGTGAAAGTGATACAGTGAAAGGGGAACACCTGCTAACCTCCTTTTTGAAATTAGGCTTTTTAAATAAAATTTTAAAATTACTTGGTCACCTTTGAAAAATGTAGATATTTACATGTAAATACAATATAGTAGGATTTCATTTCTTTAATATTTCATTTAACTTGGTTTATGATAAATGTTGCCTTATAATTTGAAGTTGTTTAGCTTTTTGTGGAAATGTTGCAGCTTTTAACATAATTCATGATATATTTTTTTCCTCCTAAGGCTGTTTCAAGTATAACATCTTTTCTTCCGTTGTCAACATTATCCACAGCATTTAGAACTTGAAGATGTTTAGTGTCACTTCTAATGAGTCAATAATGAGATTTAAGAGGAATAAGAAGCTATATTGGATGATTGTAGATAGTGGATCCCTTGTTGATGGTATAGTATTATCCTGTTGTAATTTGTGAATAATATCAAATCTTAGGTGGGAAGGAGTAGGGGGTTGACTTTTTAATTATACTTAAGAGTTATTGTCTTCATAAATATCCCATGATTATGAACAAGCATTTGTCAATATTGCAAATTCTTGTTAAATAATTCACTTCAGGCAGATATAGTTAGCTGATGTTATTTTGTAATGCTCCCTCCTGTGCTTGTAAAACATATCAATATATTTAGTAATTAAGAGTTAATTTAGTTTACAAAGTTAAAAATTCTGATTTATCTTTTAGGAAAAGTCACCTTTATTGCTGTAGTAGTAGTATCCATTAATTTACTTTGGCAAGTGTGCATTTTACATTTTTATGCTTTTGGCGGACACTGGAATTTATCAAATTAAGAGGCAGTGTTGTATATTTAACCAGATTGGGAATCAAGAATACTTTGAATTCAAGTCTTGCCTTTTCACTCATACTGGCTGCATGAGCCCGGGCAAGTCAGTTAACCTCCAATTGCTCCAAATTGCTCTCTAAAACTATTAAGTTTTAGTAGTGACAATCTGCTTTGGCACAAGGAGTTTCTGTATTTCAATGAATCCCAAATCTAAGACACACCCCCTCTCCCTCACAAATGTATCTATACACACACACACACACATATATGTATGTATCTATCTATAAAACTTAATTTACATAGATTGAAAAATTTTCCTACCTTTATAAGCTAAATGAGAAATTGAGTTGTCCTGTTAAGTGTCTTTTCTTATACAAGCAAAGGTAATTTAAAAGCCTTCTGGCCACTGCCACCTGACTTTGTAGGTAAGAAATGAAGAGAATAGATGGCAGTCTAATAATATTAAGTGGGAAGATGGCTAATAAATTTGGGGAGGGGAACAATGAGCCAATATTCGTAGTAACAGCTTAAATGAATAGGTGCTATTTTAAAATGAAAATGGGTAAGAATGTGTTTTTCCACTTAAACATTTTGTTATTTCCTAAGATGTGGAGAAGATTCATTAAAAAAAAAAGTTTTACTATTATCCTTTCTCTCTCCTTCCCTAGCGTACTTGTGTGAGAAATCTCTTTGTGAGAAAATAAGTTTTAGTCACATTTTATAATGTGGGTGTGCACTTTGTTTCATATGATTGTTTTAACAGTATTTTTTTAAATCACTGAAACTAATAGAATTGTAATTTTGCTAAAAATCGCCATTTATTTGTTTTATGGTATGTACTTTTCGCGTATCTATTAATATTTAGAAATAATTGCTAAGAACAAATTTCATATTGTTAAGTAAAACAAACATTTATCGTTCAATTCCAGGTACACTGAATTGTGTATTTCTTATAGCAGCATTACTCTCATTTCTTTTGAAAGTGGTCTAGAATAAGCTACCCCCAAGAGTTTGTTTACAAACCTACATCCTCATTAACTGGAGCAGAATAATTTTATTCATTTACATTATTACTGTGTGCTTACAACTTAATCCTTGCCCAGACATCTAGTAATTCAGTGAAAGAAGAAACTGAGTATTTTAATCATATGCAGTCAGCCACTTCTACATCAGTGATATAAGGAACATATTGATCTCTTTGTCTTTGAAACAAGCCATTAATATTATTCACTAGAATTATTTTAAAAATCAGGAATTTGCTTTTGAAATTGCTTTGCTTTAAATCTTTGTTTTCCTTTGTGATATGAAATCAATTGTTTATATTAAGATTGATTCTAACTCATAATTTTGCTAAAACAATTTTTTTTCCTGCTCTAAATTTATTTTGGTAACTGGGACCTTAATATGCAGCCTTCAGAATGCAGATTGATACATAATTTTCATATTTAGAAGATATATGCTCCGTGTTTTAAAGAACAGCTTATTTTAGTAGTATTAATTTAGCTCTGTCAGGAAGTGGATGATTTTATTTACTAAACTCAATTGACATAATCAAAGGTTGGAAGAAAAATCACCACAAAATAGCCTTAGTTTTGTCTGTAGAAATGCCTATACATTTCTAATATTTTTGAGTATTATTTTAATAAATATGAATTCTTAATGAAGAAATTTAACTGAGGATAATAAATATATGAGGGCTTTTTCCTGAAAGAAAAAGTGTATTTTTAGTCCAAGTAACATTCAAACGTGATATTTCTAATTATGCCCACAACTTAATGTTACAACATACTTAATGAGCTTATTATTAGCCTTCTCTTTTTGGTTTATCACTGGGTATGAAAACCTTACTTTCCCTATTTCTTCCTACACTAGATTCTTATTTTGTACAATCAAACATAATAGCTGACTTCGAGCTCCTTAGTTCTCTTGTGCTTCTTTTCTATTGGGTAGCTTTATTTCTCCTTCAGGGTGTAACAAGGAAGCAAGTGGCAAAAATTGTAGATGGGTAAGTAATTATTTTCGAAGGGGTGGGAAAAGATGCAGTTCTGCTTGGTAGAATTGTCCATTTCTACTCTTCCATTTTGACAGGTATGGATTTTAAAACCTTACTTTAAATATTATTTTCAAGACATGGGCTTTGTCTAGAGTTATTATTTTATAGGGTTTATGCATTTTGTATGGGGTTATTTTCCAGTGGTTCTTTATCCTAGTAGATAGAATTGCTAGTACAAATACAGAAATCAGGCATTAACATAGTTTCTTAAAATTTTTTTTTTAATGGGGTGAGACAATGCTAAAGTTGGTGGAGTGTTTTGTTTTTCAGAAAGTTTGGCTTTATAATATTCGAATAATTTTGGATGTACAATTTTGATTTGGCTAGAAATAGGCATATTATTTGACTTGTGCCCATACAGTGATTTTATTTTACGTAGATATTTTTTAGTTTATAAAACATTACCCACAGTTTAATATTCATTATCTCTCAATTTTCTATCCTTTCTGGTTACTTCTAATGAGAAAGGTGAGTTGTGTTGATGATCCACCTGTTTTTTTTAAACACAGAATAATAACAGTTTTTCCTTGACATAGATGTAGAGTATATTATAGAGTGGTACCTTTGCTCTTTTCTGATGCACTTTTTTTATTAGTTTTTTAAGTAGGTGGTGGAGAACATTATTTATTGGTTTGGTCTGCAGGATCTTGTTTAGTATTAAAGACTTCCGTTTCTATTCCTTGACTTCAAATTCCTGATACAGTCCTAATGCTGTTTTCCTCCTCTTAAATTTTAATTCCTTAAAGAAGAAAAGACAAGGAGATTAAATACAGTAAACTTACTATATATTTTACGTAAATGAAGGTCATAGTAATTGTGGGCAAATGTATTACTTTTGAAATATTGATAGATTTATTAATGCAGGGTTTTTTTTTAAAGTTACATAAAAATTGGACAGTTCGAGTTTTCCTAGAATTAAGCTCTTACATTTTTCTTCTGTTATCAAATATGGAATTCGTATAATTTGTCCATCATTTCATCAATGTTTTGACTTTATTTTGCAGTTGACATTGGAGACCACTCCTAGTCAGAATAATGTTATAGACAGGCTTCCTATAAAGTAAATAAAAAGCGAATATTGTTCAGAGTCCTGTAATAAGTAGCATTGAGAGAGTTTTTGTTAATAATAAAGGCTTGAGGATGAGCAAAATCTTTAATAACTACTCAATGTAGTATTAATGATTTGCTTGTGATATTTTGTTTGGAAAAGGAGCATTTTATTTGAAGTGTTTTGGGTTTTGTTTTTTTTTTCTATTTTCAGTTGCTTGACATGAGACTTGTTATTCAAATTGTGATTTTAAAATTGCTATAAAATAATGTTTGTGTAGCCTTATTAGGGTATCCTTTCTGTATTCAGTAATTTGAGTTAAAGTGGAAAGAGATCTTTAGTGATTCTGAATCTTTCTGATACAGTCATACCAATTGCAGCCCCTTTATTATAAATTCCATCAATGTAGCAATGTTAACTGCCCTTGAAAATAATTTTTGAGGTCCCCTCCACCCCCATTATTTTCAGATACTGTGTTGCCTGGTAAATAACCTGTCATCTCGAATTTTCTTCTCAGCTCGTTATTTCAGCATGGATTTTATGTGTCTGTTGGAACTATTTTTCTTTTAATTGCAGCTTTCTTAACTATAAAAGGGAAATCTTTTTGGTCTGATTCTCACTGTTGAGAATTGGAGAGATGGTGAAAACATTAAATAGTTTGTTAGTCAATTTTTTATTGTAAAAAAAAATTGCAGAAAACCTCCTCATTTAATGTACTTTGAAAAGCGTAAGTACCAAAGGGAAAAAATGATGGTAATGGCCTGAGAATTTATGTATTGCTTATGTGTCATGGAGGGTCCACTACTGAAAATAGAATTGTTTCTTTGCCTTTATATAGTTCACATTAGGAAGAGCTTTGACTTTAAATTCCTACATGCAATGAAAAACATTTTAAACTCGTACTTGATAAAATTTCCTCTTTTATAGCTAGATAGTTATTTATCCCAGATGAAAAGCACTTCAACTCAATACTTGTACTCTGTCCCCTTTCCAGGTTACCAAAAAGTATCCTGCAGCAATCCACTTAGAGAAATGGCCCTTAGCCTTGAAGAGGACTAATTAAATGAGATTAGCAGAAGGAGGATTGGCTTTTTCTTGGTTTTGTGGATATTAAACAAGAATAAAATGATTTAGATGTATTACTATTATATACTATTGACTTTGCTTAGGGTGATTCTCTGTAAAATAGATGCCATTTAAACTTTTTCTTCTCAGTAAATTTTTGCCAGGAATTGGGCTTATTTACTTTGAAGACTTAGTTTTGTACATACTTAGATATAATGGGGCATAATGTTTAAGGTTAGCTATTTATGTCAGCATTGAAAATAAAATGTTGAATTTCATAAGGAAATGTTATTGTGAACAAACCAGTTTGAACACCTTTATGAGAAATCTACATTGAGATGATTGCAGCTTGTTTACCATAAGAAAAATGTATATCTGGAAAATGTGAATATAACATTTCTAGATCTTATCTACGTAGGTAGAAAGTAAAGGTGGTAATTTCGAAGTTTAAAAAATTTAAGGAGAAAATGAGTTTTTTAAGATGTGTAGCATACGTGTAAAGTTTGACAAGATTTTTCACAAAATTCAATACCTGTCATTATGAGTCCTTGATAATCGGTTTAAAATTGGTTAAAAACAATATTAACCTAGGAAATGAATGTGAAATTTATTTCCCCCCAAAATTTAATACATTTTAAGAATAGCGTAATAAAATTAAATGGAAAATATACTTCCACCACTATATCAAAATGTTTTTTACTGTTGCTAAACTGTAAGTGAAAAAGCTTTTGATTCTTAAAAAGTTTGTTTTCATAAGGCCCATATACTTTATATTTTTTGGAGTGCAAAAAGAGTTGATTCATTTATCTTGCAGTTTATTTCTTTTCTAGGTGACAGGAGTAGCTGATATAGGTGTAATATAAGCAGCACATTCTGATTATAAAGCAAGTGTTTTTTTTTTTTTAAAGTTTTTGATCTTTTAAATAATTTTTAAATAAAAATGCCAAAAGTCTCATATTTTTAGTCACATATTGTACCCTACAATGTTTAACAACTAATGATGACTATGTTTTTAAATAAATGTTAAATTTTGTTCAGTGTACCCAAGGAAGTAATTAGAAAGGAAATAATTTAAGAAAGTTATCATTAAAAATATTTCTTGAAAAGTTCTTTACTTTATTATGCACTCTTGAAAAATGATGACTATCTAAATATATTTTTCCTCTATGATGCTAAATAAGTGATTTATTAATCATGCTCTTCTGCCAATAGACGATAACCCTGGTTGGAGTCCATGCTAAGCTCTATTGAGTATTTATTTGATATATGTTACCTGTGTATTTTTATGGGAAGAAAATGTCTGCAAATTAGAGCATCTTAAATGCAGTGACTCATATAGTACCTCACTGGAAGTGTATAAATAGCTGTGAATGACTGATCTTTTAAGCCATTTCTCATAAGAAATGGAATTTTGGAGGGGTTTGCTTTATGGAGAGTGGTTTTCAAGTATTTTGGCCCCGTGTAGCCACAGGAACAAAAATATAATGTCCATCTGATTGCCTAATATGAAAGGGCTTTATAGGTAATTGTTCTGTAAATAGATAAATGACACAAATTGAGCATCATTGGTTTGAAATGGAAATGTTTTCAGTGTTTTGCGGCTGACTGAAAACTAGCCCAATAAAGAATGGTGTTCTTAGACAGTTTACTGCATATTTTGAAAGGAAAAGTTGCTCTGGAGGATTTATTTCTGTCATGTGTCTAGATTGGTCCAACAAAGCTGAAACACAGCAAGAAAGTGTGCTGGCTGCTTCCTTCTTTCCTTGCTTCCATCTAGTGTTCCTTTTGAAGGGTTTTCTGTTTGGTACCTGTCTTGGACCTTTCAAAATTAATCACATGTTTCTATGACTTGCTCTGCAATAGCTGAGCGCCCACAGACTCCCATGTAACTAGAGTTGACTACATTATTTTAGTGCTGCAAATAAAACTCAGTAGGTTGAGGGGGGAATATCCTCAAAAATCTGTCTTTAAAATATTACTCATTTGACTTTTTACTAAAAGGAAAAAACCATTATTGTCTTTAGCTGAAAAAGATAGTTGTAGTAAAGCTAAGGCATAAATCCCCTGTAATTTAAAATTTCAAGGGATTTGGTTTTCAAGTTATTTTTTAAGTATATTTTTGTATATCAATTTTTTAAATTTAAGCATGGAACCAAGGATTTCTAATTTTACTACTGTGACTTGGAATGGAAATAACTACTAAGTTACAGTTGGTTTGCCTTGTATGCAATAGAGGGAAATAAGTTTTGGAATGATTAGAAAAAGTGAGCATTGTAGTAGTAGGAAAAATAATTGAGAGGATGTTGACATTTTCATGAAATTACTGTAGTGTGAACAATATATTGACATTTGTAATGTATACTAAAATCTTGGAATTTTTTTTTTAGGTTCACTTAGTAATTGACTGCAAATATTTTTTGTACTTTAATCATGGAAAATGCTGTCCCAATTTAATCTTTTGTTTTATTTTAGATGGGAAATATAAAATCATAAGAACGATAGGTTGACTGTGACAACTATGTTTACTTACAGAGAGAACAGGAAATGAGAATGGGTGATTTGGGTCCCCGTGGAGCAATAAACATGGGAGGTAGGGATTTGAAGCAAAAGGCTTCTGTAACTTATTTAAAACTTCTTTGGGACTGTATATGTTATTTATGGTGTTTACTTTTTAATGACAGACTATTTAATAAGTTTATGGAATTAGTACTTTTGTGTTGATAGTGTAAGCAGATGTCAATTGCAGTTAAATATTTTCAGGTAATAAATATGCCCAGAAGAAACCATGCATTTTGCTTAAATTTAAAATCAGTGGCCAGTTTTTTTTTTGGAGGGGGTCGTGTCAGTAGTTCTTACAAGCTTTCATTTTCATTAAAGTTTAGTTCATCTAACCTTCTGGAAGCAATTAAGTTGACCATATAACTTTGCTAAAAATAGAAATTAATTATAAATAATAAATCTTCATACATATTTTCTGGTATTGTTAGCCAAGCTTTCCATGGTTTATGAGATGGGGTTCAAATAGTTTTACATTTACCCTCCTTTTTATTTGATCTTTCCTATTGGTATCAGCAGGTCCTACTGTGATCCTTTTGAGAATTTGTAAATTCCTTCAATTTCAAATTGAATTAAATTCACAGTAATTTGAGAATTAACCTTGTTGCTTCTTTTTGAGTCTTAAGTACCCTTGTATCATAACATTATTGCTATTGCTTATTAAAAATCTGCCATCCAGAGTTAATTGACAGTCTGTTATTGGACCCTTCACTCAGGGAACTTTGTTTTCCAGTTAGAACTTGAGAGAAAGAAGAATATACAATAGCAAAAAATTATGTTTTACAAGTATTAATTTTGAAATGGAGGCTGATTTCACAATTTGTTGAGAGATCATTATGGACCTGGAGTACCTTAAGATGAGACTGCATTATAAATTCAAGTTTTTAACATTAGATAACCTTGGAAAATGTAGAGGTACCTGAAACAGTGAAGATTTTGTTTGAAATTGTTTTTAATAGAAGGGATGAGTAGCACAATTTATAAAATATCTAGATAAACATTAGTACCAAAAATCTAAGATCCTTTCCAGAAAACTTTTCATCTTGGATATTAAAATTTTGATTTTCTATCTTTTCAAGTAAATAACCTCTCTTAGCACTTCTAGTTCTTTTTTTTTTTTTTTTTTTTTTTTTGTAAACCTATATGGGTTTGTCAGAATTCCTCTTGAAGCGTTCATAATATTATTGCCCATTAGCATTGACTAGGTTGACAGGATTAATGGAAGGGGAGTAGGAAAATACCAAGTAATTTTGACTTAGGAATTTCTAGAATTCAGTTTAGATGGCCTTTTTAGACAATATGAATTGCTGATTATGTTTCATATCAGTTTCTAGTTAAGGAACCTTTCTTTCTGACTATTTGTATCTTGTATCTGGTAGAGATGTGACTCCTGACTACTTTTTAATCAATCTTTCATCTTTACTATAATAACATTCTGTTACTTTAAGTGAAACTTTGAATCAAATTGCATTTGATTCGTTGAATAGGTGATAGAAAATACTGGGCTCACTTTTATAGAAGAGCTTTTTATAAAAATATTTGTTTTTAGTTACATAGGGGTAAAATAATGTAGAGATGGAGATAATATTGTTTATCAGGTCTTCCGGGTTTTTTTTTCAATTCTTTCATTTCTTAAATACCATGTAGGTTGACTGACTGATCTTTGCTATCGTAAAGGAGAATCTTACTTCTTAAATTTTTCAGTACTAGTATTTAAAATTAATATAAGGCAGTCCCTAAGTTACTTGTAAATTAGAAAGAATAATCCATCCTGAATGTATAACCTAATCCTAATGTTTTAGGAGACCTTCCTACCAGTGCCATTTGACCTCTACTGAAAATAATTGGCTATGTTAAAGAATCTTTGTTCTCCCCGGTGAATTTGAGTGAAAAAGTTGAGGAGAGTAGTAATAATTTAAGTGGAGTTGATCTGATCCTATGGCAGGTTTAAATCATGTTTTCTGAGTTTTTATTTTTTCATTTGCTTTACATTGCCTGAAATATCTGTTGCTTCATTTAGGTTAGCCATTGTATTTTTAAAATGAAAATACCTCTAGTTGGATTAATAGTGTCTGCAGTCTTTCAGGTCATAAATTTGTAAATTAGTTCAGGTTACTGTTGCTATATTTTTGGGGAAAAAGGGGTGGTAAGTAATTTTGAAACATAGAATGTTTTAATAAGTCTAGGAATGAGAAAAATTCAAACTAAAAGTAGTACCCACAATTAATATTAATAACTTGAATTTATATCAATTATACATGGAGACTGTAAGGTTATTTTGAAGGACTAGCCTGACTACTGCTATTCATAAAGGAAAAAGCATATCACTATCATTTGATTGACTAATAGACCATTGTCTGTAAGTTGAGAATTGCCTATATGGTCAATACTTAATAGAAGTCTCTTGATTTATACGTTTTACAAAAGGAAAGGATAGTAAGCAATATTATATTTGTAGTCCTTGTACTTAACAGTTGTGGGGCTTAATTATGCCTCACTTATAGATTAAATTCTATGACAGCATATGATGGCAGTAACTACGTAATACAAAAATTAGAAATCCCAGCTTTTAACACATTTCTAGTAATATGTGCTATCTTGAATTCCATGAAAAGAAGAGAGTTTGCAAAAATGGGCCCATTGATGATTTGGTTTTATTAATATTTCTCGCCTGAAATGCTTGTCAGATTTTTTTTTAAGCTTTATGTAAGATTTTTCCCCCCATATCATTCACAAAATCACTTGTTAGTTTTGAACTCTGGTGTATCTGTACTTAAAGATTGTTTTCTAATAATATTATGTAATTACATAGAAACAGCATTATTTTTGGTGCTTTCTAGTCAGAAATTTGTCTTGGCAGTTAGATATCTTAGAAAGGTAATGGGAATTTTTTTCCCAGTAATTTGCCTCCATTGTTATGCTTCTAAATACATATTTCCTATGTAGTAGGTAAGATGTACAAAGTGGATACTTGATATTATTTTAAACTATTTAAACTTCCTTAACTACTTTTAGAAAACTATGTTGTGCTAGTTGGGGGAACTCATGTAATGCTATTTTACTATCTTTAAATAAGGAAGTTTCTTCTTACTGCACTGCATTTTACTTTTCAATAAATTTGGTGCTTGATTTGAATTCTTTACATTGGAGGCAATAATTGAGGGGAAAAAATCCATTTCAGAGCAAAATAATGGCCAAATTTCAAACCTGAAGAAAAATGGTTTTGATCAATAAAAAATTCAGTTTGTAGATTTCTTAAATACTTTATTTTACATGTATGTAAAAATCTGAGATAGGACAGCTCTAAGTATAGATTGTTTTGCATAGATGCGTTTAGCCCAGCACCTGCTGGTAACCAAGGTCCTCCTCCAATGATGGGTATGAATATGAACAACAGAGGAACTATACCTGGCCCACCTCTGGGTCCTGGTCCTGCCTTGGGACCAGAAGGAGCTGCAAATATGGGAACTCCAATGATGCCAGATAATGGAGCAGTGGTAATGTATCATAAAACTTATTTTAACTCTCTTCGGCTATATCATGATACACTTCTGCACCAAAGATAACTTCACACTTAACGTAATTTGGCATCTTTTTTCAGGGGGTGGGGACAGGCTAATTTGGGAAAATAATTTTAGAATGTTAAATATTTTAATATTGTTTAAGAAAGTAGCAGTT
>CM053771.1:151992638-152066379 GCA_028658325.1 Potorous gilbertii | reverse complement strand
TAGCCCAAAATGGTAAAATTCATTGTCTTCATAAAATGTTTATAGAGTAGTGTAGGAAATATAGGGTATTACAGTGTAAATTTCCATTAAAGATTAAGCAGGATGGGATTATTGTAGGGTATTAGAGTGTAAATTTTCATTAAAGATTAAGCAGGATGGGATTGTTCACTTTCAAAAAGCCCCTTTTCTAGGTTTTGTGGTTCCTGGTACAGTTGAAACAGCAATTTGATTTATATGAATTTATATCAGCATTTAAAATGATAATGTCTGTATATTATGGTTTATGTTTTCAACTTTGCATAAGATATGAGGAAAAATGTTCAAATACTCTACTGCATGATTGATTTTTTTTTTTAACTTTATAGCTGATATTTTTCGTTAATTCATCAAGATGATTTTTAGGTTTAGATTTAAGTACTCTATTAAATCTGTCATGATCTCTTGATTTTTGGTTGTCTTGAATAATATAAAATTACCTACATTTATTTCATACATTTTTTTAGTTACTTTGGCTTTTAATTCTTTCAGTATTGCTGAAAAAAATGTATGAACTTGAGTTTGTATTAAGATTATATTTCAGCTCACTGTGTCTAGCCTCTCCTACTAACTGGTTGTATATTGTTATACAAGTCAGTAGATACATGCACCTCATTACCTGATCTTTTTCGCTCTGATTATCTCTAACTCTGAGCTGTGCTCTCACTTAAACATGGGGTGATTTTATTTGCTTAGTTACTTTGTATATGATGTGGTAACAGGTTACGGTTGTATTGTATTTTCAGATTTATAGAGCCACTTAGATATTTTAAGGCAGTCTTACGAAACAAAAGTGGGGAATGTTATCTATATTTTATAGATGAGTGAACAGCCAGAGGAATTAGGTACCATGTCTGAGGGTCACATAAGAGCAATACTTTTTTCATCTAATTTCACAAAAAAAGTTGTTTTTCTTTAAGAGGTAAAATGAGGTATGGATTTTAAAGTCACTTAGATATGTTTATTACATTTCCCAAAGTATTCATTTCTTTAAAATAACTGAAACTCAGTTTAAAAAAACCCATCATTTTGTATGTCTGTGATGGTGAGGAGAAAAAACAATCTTCCTACCTTTTTTAGCCAAATCCACACTTTTAAGTCCACTCTTATAGTGAGGGGTCTCTTCCAGTTTTGGAAGACTTATTTGTAAAAATAATTGATTTTGTTGTGTGACTCATACCTTTCTACTTGTTAGCCGTTTTTCCTTGAACTCTCTTCTTTTGGTTGGCATTCCCTTGGAGAACCTAGTATCTCATTTCAGAGATTGACATCAGAAGAACATTTTAGTGGCCAGCTCAGTAGTAGCATAGGTTACCAGAATGGCTGAGTTGTTACTAACTTTAAATTATTACTCCCGAAAATGGGCATCATATCTGTCTGCTTTATCACGAAATGCCTTGAATCCAAATAAGACTATATCCGTAAAAACTATGTCAGTGTTAAAGAAAATTTGTTGCACTGAAATTATCTTAGGGAATTAAGAGATAATTGGTATAATTTTAAGCTCTGATAATTCGATAATAAAATAACCTCAAATTTTGAGATACATTTTTAGGGTTTTTATTGGGAAAAATATATTCAGCTGATTAAAAAAAGGGTAAATGAAGTGTAATATTTTTGATATTTTATATTTAATCTTTTTTATGCCTGTCAAGAACTATAGTCTTGTTGAAACATGAATTGAAATTGAAATCACGAAACATGATTTCACCAAAAAGAAATTATTAAATAAAAAAGCAATATAATAGCACTTGTAGTATTTGAGACATCATAATTTTCCATGTAAATATTTGGAACTTGAAAATGTATAAAATAGAATGTAATTGTGATAACAAAAAAGTGTTAATCTTTTAAAAATATTTGTAGTTATCTTATTTTTTTGTAGTGAAATTGAGAGATCATTTATATGATAGTATTGAAGCAGTTTTCTATAGATAAGAACTTCAGTACCAGTGAAGGTACTCAGAAGTGAAATTTATTGACTCTTTGTTAAGAACAGTATATTTTATAATAAATAGTTTTGTAAAGAACTTAACTTACATTTATTGTAGTGTACAAGAGCAATCATTGATCATTCCTTTCTTGGAAGGAATCTGTAGGAGCCTTAAGAGATATAGACACACACTCACACACTTTCTCTCTCTCTCTCTCTCTCTCTTGATCCTTAAGCCTGCTTGGGAAAAACAGCTCAAGAAGTAAACTCCTAAGTTCTTATGGACTATTGTGTATTCAGCCTTTGTGCACATGATGTTAAGAGCATTAAAGCCAAAGCCTCTTAACTTTTTTTGTAACGGATAAGATAACAATTGTAATGTTTTGTAAAAGCTCCAAGCACAGTACCTGGCCAGCATGTTACAGATAGGATGTTATTTCCCTTCCCCTCCATCAGGATAATAACTTTAAATTATTTGTCTCCAAAACAATCCCTCTCAAAATATAGTTTAGGCCAGTAGAATCCAAGAAGGTAATGTTTTAAAATATGATTAGCTTTTCTCTTTATAGTATCTTCCTTTTTTTTTTTAAACAAAATGTATTGCTATCTTATTTAGGGGAGAAGCATGATGTTTTAGAATGATTATAGTTTTAATACTTAAAAAAGTTGAACCTTGAAAATTCTCAAAATAGCTTGAAAGTACTGGTGTGTATGAAATTAATTTTATTATTTAGAAATATTATATTACTGTCGTCTTAGGAATTTTAATGAAAATTAATATTTTTTAAAATAGGTTCTCTGAGAGAGGAAAATTACCCTTACATGATAACCAAAAAGAAGAAATAAAAAAAAATACTGATCCTACTCTATTGTGCCATTTTGTAGTTTTCATTTGAAAACTTTTTTTTAAAGAAATAATCTCTTAATGTTTGTTGTAGTTTACAGAGGTCCAGTAAGTTTCCAAATTTGAAGTAGCTGAAAATAACACTAAAGTGTGTGTTGGTTTTTTTTTTAATATGTTTTGTAAAACCATGTAGTTGTCTCTTTTTTTTATTGTATTTTTTGTATTGGTGAGAGCCATCTTCATACTACTGTGTGTTACTACAAGGGTTAGAGGTAAGATGGGCTAAGGATATGAAACACCAGTAATAAAGGTTTATTTTCATTACAGTTTGTGGGAATCTTTTCAAGTTGTGAAATATTTATAGATTGTAGTAGTTACAGAATTGCATGTGCCTTTATATTTTGTTATTTTAGAAAACATTTTGAAAGCGTATTCTCAGACTTGATCCAACTGTTAGAAGTATCATCAATGGCATCTTTAGAGGCTTCATTACATACATGTTTTTTTACATGAGTTGATATTCATTCTAGAAAGTAAGAATTAATATTTAAATCTTATTTTTTTCCCTTAAAATAACCTGAAAGAATTTCCCCTATCTCTTTGAATGTTCTGTTTGATTTTTCCTATTTGAAAGTTATGCATTTGACCATTAGATGGCAATTTGCGATATCCTTTCTTTATAAACTAATGATACTAGACTTTAGGAGCAACAACTTTTCTTTATATTCTGTAATTTATAGAAAACATTCCAAATAAAAGTTTTTAGTTGTGTATTTATAGGAATTATGCACTTGTGCAATACTTACATCATTTTTTCCTCATAAAATTTCTCATTTTATACTGATGGATAAGTTATTTGATCATGAATGCTGTTTTGAATGCATGAAAGACTGCAGTATGCAGTCATTTCAGTTTCTGAGGATAAATTATTTTGTTCTATTCAGTTAATTCAACTGATAGGTTTGTCTTTTAATTTCATCTGTTTGATTTGTGTGCTTTTTAAACCAATGTACATACAGCAGTGGAGATTATATATTCTGGTTTTTAAAAGCATAAGTAAATGCTGTAACATTAGTCAAAATCTTTTAAAAAAAAATTTAGAATTAGACACATTTAATAGTTTAAGTGTTATAATTAAGTTATAATAATGTGGTTTTACCAAACTAGATTGACCAAATCACAAGAAATTTATATTTTTCATTTTTAAATAGATTTGCTAAAATAGCATAGACCATTTTAGGAAACACAGTAACAGACCGTAACAATCAGATATCCTTTATGCTCAACAACCATGAAACAAAATTAAAGTCCTAAGTATGCTTTAAATAGCTTTGTTCTCTTTCTAACTTGGGAGATAGATTGAAAATAATCTATAGCTCCTCATCCTTGAATTATATGTAAAATTAAGTTAATGATTTTAATTTACTTGATTATCTTTTTTTACTCTTGGTAACCTTAATTATATCTTAGTTTACATTGCTTAGTATCTTAGAGTAAATGTTGGAGGTCACTGTTAGAGGAGTCATTATTGAGTTAATAAAAAGGTAATATGTCAAAACTAGAAAAGTAGCACCCCTCATTCTAACAGACTCCGGTAACATCTATATATTAGTAATGTGAAGTAATTTTGAGGTACACATTTTTTAAGTAGTTGGAAAGGCATTTTGGCACCTGCTTGAGGTAAGTTTCAGTTTATATGCAAACGTAATCAATTATGTTATTTTCAGATGATTTTTTTAAAATGGGGGAATCTTGAATTTCTTTAAATATATTTAATAAAAATTAATTGAAAGCCACCTAATCAGTAATCTCTAGGCTCTGATCTTGAGCTTTCATTACTTCCTACATGCCCATTGGTCCTCTTTATTTAGAATACTTCAGTCATTTTACTTGAAATTCATTGTTACGCTGTCTCAACCACCCATCCTTAACATCTTTGCTACATAGCCATTTTTTTGGTGTTGTTGAGTTGCTTCAGTTGCATCTGATTCTTCATGAGGTTTTGTTGGCAGAGATATTCAGGATTAGTTTTCCGTTTCCTTATCTAGCTAACAACGTGATATTTGACAAAGGTAGTCTTTTAGTGCTAACATGTAAAAGTCAAAAATACTGCTTTTAAAGTCTTTTGTATAAGGAACTTTTTTATATGAGGTAAATTTGCAATTTTTCTTTCCTATCTTTTTAAGAGATAGTGTATGCTTTTTCACCTCCATGGTAGATTATATTTTACAAGAATCACAGAATTTTAAATTTGGAAGGAATCATGGCAGATACTTTCATGTACACCACCGTCCACTGCTTCCAATTCTAGAAGTCAGGAAATAGACCTTGAGAAGTAAGAATACTCAAGTTGACCATATTTTTTGCTACTGGTTAATTTTTGACATCCATGATTTATTTATTCCAAGTATTTAGCATCTACTTTTGCCAGTGGAATACAAAAATAAAATAATGCCTGCCATTTCTATTGGGAGAGGTGTACATATAGTTTTGGATAAAACATGAATTAATAATTTGGGAATTGTGCCAAAACTTGGGGAAAATATGCATGCTAACAACCTCAAGTAAAAACAATGTAGTTTTTCCATTTTTTTATTGGACAGGTTAATTCCATTCTTTAGTTGATGGATTAATATTACACTGTTCCCATAAATTGCCTATTCAGTTTACTTTGAGGGGAAAGTGTACATATGATTATCTACATTAACCATACTGAAAGCCTTTTTTTTTTTAGTTTTAAGTAGAAATAACCTCTTGTTTTAATTCACCTCTGTGCCGCAATGAAACATTGAAGTAGAATGTGTTGAGGTCTGTAGAGGTAAGACAGTCATTATACAGGAAGTTAGTTTCTCCATTTTATTTAATGATTTTTATACTAGAACAATTTAGGATTGGCACAAAGCAAAACAGGGAGGCTTGCATATAAAAAAAAAATAGATCTTTCTACATGTTGATTGCAATGATGGGAACCCAAGAAGCAGCTCATGTTATAGTTTGTGCCTTCTTTGTGGCTTCTTGGTAAAGTTAGATAGGTAGCCTTCAGAGTCTGGAAGGCCTGGATTCAAGTCCTGTCTCTTGATAGATAGTGGCTTTGTGACTCTAGGCAAATCACCCTCATAAAGTCTTTGGTAAGACTTAACTTAAAGTTTTGGGCTCTATTGTTTGAGAGATTTCTTAAAGATTGTTCCCATTACTGATGATATCATGAGTTACAGCTGACATAACTTCATCCTCCCACCAACTTAATTTTGTGATTACTTTTAAAACATGCAAAATAACAATTCATGTGGTTCTGAATTTTTTCATTGCTTAGTAAATTAGTTCCTCACATGCCTAAATAAAATAATAGTATGTTTCTTGAGAATGAGTAAATAAACAAATTTCAACTTTTCAGAATTGTCCTACTGTTGAACAAGAAATATAAAACTTGTGTGTCTTACCTATGGGCTTGTGAGGGGATAAATAAGTTTCACTTCAGAATTCTTTATCCTTAGAGAATATGCTTTTAACAGTAGTCTGAGGTATTTAAATAAAAATTTACTTTTTTAGTGTAGCAAATCAAATCTTGTTCAAACTAGTTGATGTCTGTGCCCATTCCCTTACCTACTACAGTAGGATCCTCTAGCATGATCTGGTGCTTTAGAGTCAGGGACAACTGTACATGGAACTTTCTCACTCAAAGCTGATTTGTAATTTCCACCTTCTAATCTGGTTCATATATAACCTTTGCTATTTCAGAATTGTAAAACTGAAAGAACAAAAATTCTACCTATGATGTGTGATTGTTGGGACATGTGAAAAATAACATAGAAATACAGAGATGCCATTTAGAACTTAAAGTGATCTGATTACTGGCAGATTTGTGGATTCAATAAATACATTTTCACCTTCAAGAAATCATGATTTCATTAGTAATGGGTTTCATTGCCTATACTGGTAGAGCTATAGGCTTTTTCCCTCTTATGTCTGAGTTGTTTGCTAAAAATTAAAAAATGAGTAGAAGGGAACTTTCTGTTCACTATTTTCAAAGAATAAACAAAAGTAATCCATTAAATTTGGACTTTTAACAAAAATGCCAACTTTTTTGTCACTACTATTCTCATTTGACAAATAAATGAAAATAACCTGCAGTGGAATATTTTTTTTAGAGCATTTAGATTTAATTTTCATTAAATAGCATCGTCAGAGAATGGTTAATTCCATCAGTTTACTATAGCAAGCTTATAGTACTTGAAGTTGGGTCATTGTTCTCTTTTAAGGGTACTATTTGTTATTTGCGTATCATATGTTACTGTATCTGATTTAAAACAGTTTCATATTATTCCAGATTGTCCAGTTTTAGTGTCTTTCTGAATGTTAGTCATAATTTGTTATCTTTGGGAAATGTGTATTTTAGGTTTACCAGGCAATCTCAATTTAAAAATTAGATTATTTATTTTTAGACAATTTTAAAAATAATGATATTACATGTACTTGTTGTATTTCATATATAGTTCACCATTGGGGTGGTAGTTTCTGATTTCGCCATTGTAGGGGCACTCCTGGTAAGAAACTCCCTTTACCAATAGATTGGCAACTCTTCTGCAAATTATTTTACTCTTGGTTGTACCGCTAATTTACGTCTGAAGTGGTACTTTGTACTCAGGTTTTGCTCACCATAAAATTTTAATTTTTTAAAAGTTAAATAATTAGTATCCCTGCCTTTTTTTAAAGAAATATTTTTTAATCTAAAATGATTGGTATTAATACATTTGTGATAGTTGAATAAAAATTCTAGGAAATCATTGTAAAGTATTTTTTCTCATGGAAGCAAATTTATAGTCTGTGGTAGCTAATTATTGACATAATTTATTCATGACACTTAAGTATTGCTTCAATTTGACCGTTATGCATTTTTTTTGTCAGCCCTCATATTGCATATTGTACTACTCCTGCCTTAATGGACTTCAGTTAAAATATACAATGAAATTATTGTATGGTTTATGTATCACATTGTTTTAAGAATTATTCTGGAATACGGAAAAAACTTGATTTTTTTGAGGTCATTTAACTTTCCAAAACAAGTTTTCAATTACAGGAAGATACAGTATTTACTTTAAAAGGTATTTAAGAAATAGTTCTTTCAACACTGGTTTGAATGAAAGGTCTTTGAGTTCAATTTTGAGAAATTGATTGTATATAGATTATTTCACAGGTAAGAAAAATAAAATTACACAAAGACAAGCCTTAATTAAGCCTCTGTGGTAGAAATAAGAAATCACGAGAGAAAGCTTGGAACCAAATTGAAGAGAGGCATTCACCAAGAAAATCGTACATTTTTTTCAGGACAAAATCATTGGAGTTTTGAAGAACTGGATTGAAATCTTGATCCAAAGTCATCATTGGTATAAGAATGCTATCCTGTATTTAGTTTCGGATTTTATTTTGTATCAGTCTACTTGAGAATTTCTAGATTAGCCACTAGTACAAAACTTTGATGTGTATCACAAAGTAATTTTTCCTACTTATGGAAACAGTCAGTGAGTAGATAAACATCGCAGTAAAGGAGAGATGTTGATATTATTAAATATATACTTTATACATGCATACATACATGCAGTCTGCCCCTTAGATGAAGAATAACAGTGTGAAATTGCCTTGTGGAAGAGTTACAGATGTTAGCTACACTTATAAGAAATAGCGAGATTTGTGTAGGTAGAAGTCAGTGAAAGTGGGGAGGGGGAGATCAAGCAAAGGTAGCATTATGAATAAAAAATGAAAATGTATAAGACCAGTTCATCGGGAGTTAATATTGAAGATCTATGAGATAACATTTAAGCACTTGGCAAACCTTAGAAACTTTAAATGCACCATCTTCTGGTTTGGGTGAATGACTAATATATATGGAGATTTTTAAATAAAATGTTCAACCACTTGCCAAAACAGTTGTGTTGGGGAGGCATGTGCTGGTTTGAGGGCTATATTGTGAGCAGTTTTGAGTTGTTTATCATATTCTAAATAGGCAATTCAGAGCATAAAGAGGTTCGGTCTGGAGGGAAATAAGACTCACTGAAAGAAAATAAGTGCAGCCTGATAATTAGGAGATCTAAACCAGGTTTCAAAGAGTAACAAGTTTTTAGGCATGAAGGTAGAAAACAAATCGTGTAATGAAAACTTTTAACAATAAGGTTTTCAGTAAGCACAGTCATCTGTGTCAGATAAGATAGATTAAATGGGTTGAGAAAAGACAGTTGTATTTACGGCAGGAAGCTTTCAAGCTAAAACCTTGAGAAATATTTTTATTAAGTGACTGCCATGAGATAGGCATTATCTATGATCAGACACTTGATATAAGAGGAGGAGGCAAATAATGTATGGGAATATTAAGGGGAAATATGTGACAAAATCTAGAAGAATAATCAAGAATTAATCAAGAATAATCAATGGATTCACAGTCTCATCGGTGTGAGTACTTAACAGTGCAAAATCTTTTTGATATTTGACCCCTCTCTAGTCCCTGTCCATCCTAAGTACTCAGGATTCCCTCAATACATTAGAGCAGAGGTGTCCAACACACAGCCCAGGAAACTCCTGTGAGTCCCTTTAACTAGATTTAAATATAATTGAGAAACATTTAAAAAATCAAAATGCTAAAGAAGGTAGATAATGCTAATTCGCGGTTTTCTAAGTCATATAGTATAACCTTATATGGCCTTTATTGACCTCTATATGTGAGTTTGGCACTTTTGCCTTAAAGCATTTTATTCCTTTCAGCCTCTGCAAAGTCATTATTTTGACATAGATCTGTTACTTACCACTTTGTGGCAGAAGCAGCCTATTAATTTCTCTCTTGCATTTCCTGTCTTACATTACTAGTTCACATAGGTAGTTGCAGGTAACGTCTGTCAAAAAAATTTAGGCAGTCTTTAATATGTTGTAATGAAAAAAGCATTACTTTTGGAATTGAGAAATGTTAGGCTTCTGTTCCTGCCTCTGACAATACCTGACAGATCATAGTCTTAAATTCGTTTTTCTCCAAAATGTGGATACCACTTAAGAGAACCTACCTCACAGGGCTGTTGTGAGGATAAAAATATGGAACCCTTAAAAAAAATAAAACAAAACATGATACCATGTAAATGTCAGGAGTTCATGGAATTCTTTAAAGACATTTTGCCCTAGTCATGAAAGATTCCTAATGGTGACATTATCTGGGCATTCATCCAGATACTGCACTCTAAAATATTTTCTTTATTTTCTTTGGGAATGCCCTCCATATAGGTTTCTAAAATTTAAATATCTCTTTAGTCATTTCAATCTCTTTAATATACCCCTGAGTGTCTTAACACCTTTTAAGATACTTAACACATCTCTCAATTGAGTTAGATTTCATGTGTACTTTTACCACTTGAAAATGTCTGTGTTTTATATTTCCTGTTAGGTTCTAAACTGCTTGAGAAAGAATATTATTCCAAAAGCATAACTACACACAAATAGTAAAAACCACTAGGTACAGCATCAGTTGCAATATATGAGCCACTCCCTGCTTGATAATTTAGAGCCTGAAGATCTTGGAAGTTCATTTATAAAGTGGTCTGCTATTGATTATAATTACCACTTAGATTACTCTAAAACATTAAAATTACAAGCACTATTGAAATTCATGCCTAAGGAATTTCTGAGAAACGAAGTTGTCTGAGTTGTTCAGGGGTGTGTTTATAGTTCTGTAAAAGTCAGAATTGGGAAAGAATTCACTACATCCATTAATGAGCCTAATAAGTTTGCAGGTAATAACTAAAATCTCTGACATTTCTACATAGGGCTAACGAAGTAGTAATATTAGTTCTCTCATTAATAGTTTTCAAAAAAGTCTGGATGTCTTTTTTGTTAGATAAGTTGTAGATGGAAATTTTATAAAGATGTGGAATAATGTAGATGGCCTCTAAAGATCCTTTCCAATTTTGAGATTCTACGATATTTTTTCAGATCAATACTCTGCCACCTACAGAGGTACTAACTACTTGGGATTCATTTCAAGGATTCAGTTTTCATCAAATTTGAAAATAAAATTGTTTTACAAGTTCTGAATTACTTTTGAATCTTCATTGTTTAAAAATCAAAATTTAATTCTCCATGCATTTCTGAAGGTTGTATGAAATAGATAAATTTTGAAATTTACTTTGTAACCTTTGAAGATTTTTGTCTTTTCAACTTCAGTTTAGAGCAAGTCTAATCTATTGATTAAAGAATGAACATGGTAAAGAGTAAGTTCTTTCCTTAAGTTCATTCATATTTAGCAGATTAAAACTGCATTGTTCTACTGCTTACATGTTAAATTTACATCTACCATTTTCCTTTTGAGTTCTTATTGGACATATGATTATAACCAAAAAAGGCTAGTGAAAAATTTCAGAGAAAATGAACTGGCACTATTAAGTGATTCTTAAGGAACTTTGAATCTTTCTCTGAACCTTATAGTTAGGCTGCCTAGGAGAAGAGAGGGAAAATTATACTTGAGGCATAGGATTGGACAGAATAAGGTCATTTTTGAAAATGGCTTTCTCTTTTCTTTTTGGGCAATCTAGGTTAAATGATGTGCTCAGGGTCACACAGTAAGTATCTGAGGCTATATTTGAATTCAGGTCTGTTGACAGGATAGGACTGCAGGTCCAGTCTGTCCACTGAAACTTCTAGCTACCCCTAGAAAAGATCATTCTTGAAAGTGGAAGATGATTTTGCACTAAGAATGTTGGAAAATGTTATCATTAAAAAAAATATGCAAGCATTTAACGAAAATTTATATTGGTAATCTTTATGTAGAAGGGAAAATTTTGTTGACTCGGAAGGATTTTTGAATTGATCTCATAGGTTTAGCAGGCAGGTACTACTTTACCCCACTTTACAAGAGAAACTTAAGACAGATTTTTTTTTTACATGGTAAAGCCATATAAAATCAAGGACCAGAGCTGGAATTTATACTCAGATCTCCTGACTTTTTATCTAATGTTTTTTCCACTTTAATACATCTGCTTTTATATCGGATTTCTCTTTTCAGTTATATACTGGGTTTATAATAAAACTCCTATAATGGGGGTGGTTATCACATTAAAATGAAAGGATACCATCTAAATTATGATAAATTTATCAATGTAAAACTCAAGTGCATGGTGCACATAAGTGTTGAGTCAGTACTTTTCAAGTGAATAAAATTTACAGGAAATAGAAGATTAACAACAGAGTTAGGTTTTGTAAGGTATATTCCTTTTGCTTACAATTAATAAGCTGATAAGTCCAGATAAGACTCATCCTGGTAAGAATATTTGTAGGCATTCTAATTGTGAAGGATTTTGACATGTTTATCCATTTCAAGTGTATATACAAAGTTTTTCTTGCCTGAAATTTTGGGAAATGATTTCTGTAACTTTAATAGAAAAGGGTACTTTTTAGTACTAGATGGGAAAAATTAAAATAGCCACAAACCAAACTGAAAAAAAAAAAACCATACCTTAAAGAGCTCATAAAGTAGTTGGCTCCAAATTTCAGAGCTACATTAGCAATCATCTGTTAAAAGTTTAAGAAGTACTAGAATTACTTTGAAATACAGTGTTACAATATTTAGGAAGTGAAATGATTTAATTTTGGTAGCAGCTTAACGATTAGAATAGCTACAAAATAAAAAAAATTTAACTTTTAGTTAATTTGTGGGAAAGGACATGTATTTGGTCACTTTGTTTATCCTCGGTGGGCCCTGCTTTTTAAAAGGAACTTTGAAAATGTGTAGTTTTCAAGGTACCCATGTACAAAATTTAGGAGTGTTCATTCTTCCCTTTTCCTCATAATGGTGTTCAACTCTTTTATGATCTTCTACCTCTCCCCTCTACCCCTTTTCTGTGTTAACACAGTCAGCACACGTTACTTCCTAGATACAAGCAATAGCGCAATACTTTGTTAAATCTCCACTCTGCTGCCAAATTTGATGTTCGTAATCCAGAGACAAGTACAGAACCTGCAGTGTGTTTTTAGTGGCTCTAGGAAGTGATTTTTAATTTTTTTTTTAATTTCATAATCCCATTTGGTAGTCAGACATTTTTAAATAATTTTTGTAATTCATAATCAAGGGAAATGCTAAATTTTAGTTGTAAAGTTTAGTGGAGATAAAGATGCCATTTTCCCCACCCAAGTTTATAGATACTCTGTTTAGGTACCCCTGCTATAGAGTAAAAATTATGAACTTTCCTGTTTGGCATTTACAGCCATTCATAATCCAACTTCATCCTATCTTTTCAGATTCATAATACATTACTCCCAATACTCATTTCCCTTCCCCAAACCCCTACTTGCTTTATATAGTTTTAATTTTTTCTATATTTTTCTCCTGATTCAACCATTCAACAAGCTTTGAGTACTTTTTATGTGCTAGGCACTGATCCAAGTAGTAGGGATTGAAAAGGAAAAAAGAATACCTTTCTAATGTGAGAAATGTTAAAATATATGCAAAGTACATAAAGCAAGTGTATGTCAGATAGAAAGTAGATGATTTTTTTTTTCTTAGAGGGGAAGCCAGTGACAACTGGAGGGACCAGAAAGCCCTGAAGATGACACTTTACTGAGTCTTGAAGAAAGCCAAGGATTCTATGAAGTTGAATTCCCAAAAGAAACTTTACCAGGCATAGGGAACTAGTATTTTGACTCACATTGGGGAACAGGATTTGTGTGAAGGTCAAGTAAGCCATTGTGACTGAGTGATAACAGTGCATGGGATAGGAAGAGGTTATGGTGATCCTAAAATGCCTGTTCCAATTATTGTTAGCCCAAGTAACAGGGAGTCCTGCTGCAATTTACTTTAGTAAGTGTATGCAAATTAGATTTAGTTGACATGGGAACATTTTTTTTTTCAGGAAGGAAGAACAACTATGCGATTGTAAGTATAAGCTAGAGGTGATATCTGTGTGGAGAGAAAGGGGTGCTTGGAAAGGCAATTGTGGAGGTAGAAATGACGATGTGACAAGTGATTGCATATGTAAGTTGAATGAGAGTGAGGAGTATGAGGTTTAGAAAAATGGTGAGTTTGGGAAGAAAGGTAATGAGTTACATTGTGTGCACTTCGTTTGAGACTACATTGGGATGTCCAGTTAGAAATAGTTGGTGATTTTCAGAAGACCAGGACTTGCTAAACAGAGTGGGGCCAAGGAGCTGAACAGGGGGACTTTGCATGGAGTTGAGTAATGAGAGCTAGTGAGAGTACCAGTTGAGAGTGTAGAGACTGAAAACAGCCCAGGACAAGGCCTTGGTGAATGCCCATAATTAGTTGAGCACAAATGATGTTAGATGAAGATGGAAAAAAGGAAACTGAGGAGGAGACAGACGGGTGGAGAATAAGGAAGAATGGGCAGCGTTAGAAAATCACAGATTTATGATTCCTCAGAAGGGGATTGTGGTTAACAGTGGTAAATGCTGGGGAGAGGTCAAGAAGGATGAGAATTGTGACTAAACCATTAGATTTGATAGGGTAGGAAGTTTGATATTTAAGTGATGTAAGTGAAGGTAGATTACAAAGGATTTGGAAGAAGGAAAGTGGGGGCAGGGGAGTCAAAGTGAGGAAGTTTAGTACCTAACAATGCTTGGAATACAGTAGGTGTTTGTTTAATGGTGAGACAATGTAACTATTACGAACATTCATTAAAGAAATCGTGTGTATATTTTATATATAAAATATGTAATTTGAAGTAGGGGATGTTAAATGTAAAAGACCTGATAATACCTGATACTCCATCTGAACAATACCTTGCATGGCAAGTATTGCAGATCTTATCCCCACTTTTATAAATGAAAAAAGCCTCAGATGAAGGGACTTGACCTTGATCACACAAGTAAGGATATGATGTAGGGTTTGAAATCAGTTTCTTCTTACTCCAAATCTGGTGCCCTATCTACTATATCAGGTGGCCTCTAATAATGTGAAATGGGTATTACTTTCTGTGGTTCTGAAGACCAGAGGTTAAAGGTACAACTTTCATTCACATTCGGTATTAAGGAATATTTCTCATCAAAAATTTAAAATGCCTGCTTTGTGAAGCTTTTGAATTCCCTATTTGAGGTATACATGCTGAACCTGTTCAACAGATCATTGAGACATGAAGAGTGATTTGAAGCTTCAGATAAGGCAAAGTGATTCAATTTCTATTAACGTCTGGGATTGATTTTATTCTGAACAAGTTCAGAAAATATGTTTTAGTTGGAGAAAGACCTCACGGATGATATGCAGTGCTCTCTTTTTAAATAAGTAAAATGAGGTGTAGGGAGATTGTTCAATTTTACCATCCAGTGACAATATAGTCCATCAGATGTAGCCTCCTGAGTGCTAGTCTGCTTCCGTTTTCTTTAAAGTAACATTTATTATGTATTCTAACAAGATAGGTTTTATTTGAAAACATCAAATTCTGTTGCATGGTTTTTAAAGTATATTAAATTTTACATGATAATAAGTGTTGCCATCTTGTTCTTTTATTTCATGTGTTTTTATTTTCTTGCTTTCTCAATTACTCTCCCCCTTTTGCACAACTGTCATTATAAATTTATTTTGGTCTGCATGCCCCACCTTGTAACAATGAATATATAATAAACTAAAACAAATAAACATCATCTGTGTCTGAAAATGTTCATCTCATTCTATCTCTCTAACCCACTAACTGCTAAGAGTTGTGATTGTTAGGATTCAGCTTGGTTTTCTTAAGTCCTGATTGGTCATGTATTGATTAGCATTATTAGTATTTTAAAAAGTTGTTTTTACCTCATGTAAGTTCTGCTTCTGTCCATTTTACTCGGTTCATCCAATTCTTTTCCAGGTTTCTCTGAATTTGTCTTTTCTCATTTCTCAATGCATTGGGGTGCATTAATAATCCATTATATTTATATACTAAAAGTAGTTTAGCATTTTCCTTCTTGATCTGCACTGACTTTATAGTTCTTTTAAACAACAAAAAAATGCTATAAAAAGTATATTCCCTTTCATAGAATGAATTTTAAAGAGTGGTTATTAATGGATCAGTGTATTTTAAGAGTGACTTTTTGTTCCAGAGTCAGTTCATTTCTGTACTTCATTAGGATTTTTCCCTTCAAGGCTCTTTCAGGTAATAGAGCTAATCTAAAATACCAGTTAGCTCCTTTTTTCTTCCTACTTTAAAAAGTATGTATTCAGCATGCCAATTTTGAATCTTCATTTGAAAGCATGGAAAACAGATACTGTTTGTCGACTTCCATGTGAGTTAAGACAACAAGCATTTTATTGTTTTGTATGTCTCAGGTATTGCACTAACTACTGGTAATAAAAATAAACATAAATAGCCCTTTTCGTTTAGAGTTTACACACATCAAAGGAAGCTGAAATAGCCTTGAAAATTGAGTACCAGCTAACTTCATTTCACAGTTAAGAGAGTTCTAGTGCAATTGTGGCCGAGTTCTGATGGGACATGTTTTCTTCCTCTCCTGATGACATTCTCCACTCATTTCTCTTTATATAGGACCTTATGATATGTTATTCAGTACTATGTGGCTCCCAGGCCCTGTGGCACCACTGGGGATATAAGGGCAGAAATGGAACATACACTGAAAAGTCTGAAAGATCTTTATTGTCATGCAATTGTTTGACTTTTAATTCAAACAGAACAAGCTGACCTATTTTGATACCAAGTTTGTAATTTATGTCAGTGCCACTTGTTAAAGAATCCAGCTGATTTCATAGCTACTAGCACATACAATCCTTTCACGCATTGGTAGGGCTTTGAGATTATAAGAATCTACCTGATTGTTTAGACCATTTCTATACTGGCCAAGTAACTTAATCTCCTGGGCTTGTGTCCTCTCATGTGAAGGTTAGGAGCTTGTGCTCTATAGCCTCTAAGGCCATTTCCATATATAGGTTTATAATGATATAGTCTTCAGTCTTAACTACCCTTTAAAGCAAGGTTGACTTGCGCCCCTCTAGGTTAACATAAATAAAAGCGTGTTTGTAAATATCATTCCATTATTCCTTTTTAAAAGATCAGGATTTCTTTTTTGTAGAGTTCCTTTCTAGTTTAGCGGACTTCTTGAGTTCACCTCTTGCAGTGCTTCCTAAGAAGATTTTAAATCCTTAGATAGGAGTAGCTGGTAAAACACACATACACAACACATGTTGTGTTTAGTAGCTCTAGTTCAAAGAGCATTTAAAATGCTTCTTAATTTTGTTTTAACTTTGAAAATCTATTTTTAGAGTTTTCTCCACTTTATTCGTATCTCCAGACTTTGTTCCTAGATTGGGGGATTTGTGTAAATGTTCTCTGGAATAGAGTGATTAGCTCTCTGTTCTTGCCTTAGATCA
Source organism: Potorous gilbertii (assembly GCA_028658325.1). NCBI lineage: Eukaryota > Metazoa > Chordata > Mammalia > Diprotodontia > Potoroidae > Potorous > Potorous gilbertii. The sequence goes on along the minus strand of CM053771.1, from coordinate 152,049,228 downwards.
CTGGAATTTTGCACTGTCCTGGATAACATGGGTGTTTGCCTGTTAGTCTAGTTTCTGTTTGTTTTTTGTTTTTTTGCCACCTGCCTATACACTTTTGTATATAAACTACTTTTCCTTCTTTGATCTCTTTGGAGCTTAAGGGTATTATAGTTGGAATAAAAGGCATGTATGCATTGTCCTGTTATCTTTTTGTGCATTCCAAATTGCCTGCCAGAATGATGGTACACATTTACAAGTCACATTGCAACAATGGGACTTTTCCCCCACAGCTCTCCAACATATATAATATTCTCTTTTCCATCTTTTTTTTTTTATTATGTGTGCAGTAGAATCTTAGGATGCTTTAATTTGCATTTCTTTCATTACTTGGACCATTTAAAAATATAGCTATAAATTGAATTATTTCTCTTGAGAAATATCCATTGCTATCTTTAGACTGTATCTTTAAACAAAAAAAACCAGGGTCTTTATGTCCCAAAAATGATGCCTTAATCAGAGAAACCTGCTGCAAAAATACTTTTGCCACTTAACTATTTTCCCTTTTAATATTATAGTTGTATTATATGCAGAATCCTTTCATTTTATGTAATTAACATTAGTCATTTCTCTTCCATTATTTTTTCCATTTCTTGTTTGTGTTTAACTTTTCTCATGTCCATCAACTTAGGTATTTTTTTCCATATTTCTCTAATTTGTTTATGATAAGATCTTTTTAAATCTCTTTACAGCTTATATTTGTAGATAGTATGAGATCTAGGCCTAAATTTAATTTCTTTTATTGTTAACTCAGTCTTCCTAGTAGTTTTTGTCCAGTAGTGAGTGCTTAATTTAGTAGCTGGAATCTTTTAATTTACTGAATTAAAATGCGTATTCTGGAGTCAGAATTCTTAGACTGTTCAAAGTCATTTTTGTTCTTGGATCTGCCAAGTAATTAAGTTTTTTTTAGTTTACTCATCTCTCCAGACTTGATTCCTAAGTTGGGGGTGTGAGAATGTTCCCTGCGGTAGAGTGATTAGCTATCTGTTCTTGCCTTGGGTCACCTGGGGTTTCTCTTCTTTACATTGTATACCTAATAATCCACCGATTGATATATCTGTTTCTTGAGCATATTGTTTTCGTAATTATTTCTTGTGTCATCGATAAAAGTAAAAATATAAACCCTTTAAAAATATCCTACCTAGTCAGTCCAGTGACACCTTTCTCCTTCTTGCTTTCCCTCATGCAAAACACTCCTGATTCATAGGATTTTCACTGACTGACCCTCAGACCTGGGACTCTGTTCTTCATTTCTAATTTCTTACTTACTTGCCTTCTTTAATTTTCAGCTAAAATCTTACCTTCTGCAAAGAAGTCTTTTCCATTCTCTTTACTGTTGTACTTTTGAGATTATTTCTCAGTTATCTTGCATGTGTCCTGTTTTGTACACATTTGCCTTTTGTCTCCCATATTATACTATAAGATATACCTTGAGGGTAGGCACTGGCTTTCTGCTTCAGCATGTGTTTAATAAATGAGAGGCAGTTGTGTGTCACAATGTAAAGAGCTCTGTTTAAAGGTCAAATTCTGATGACCTTGAGGAAGCCACTTAACCTCTGGATATCTGTTTTCTTCTCTTTAAAATGACAGTATCTTTTCCCCCAGGGCCACTATGTGATTAAGATGATACAATGTTTGTGAAGTGCTTTGAAAATCTTAAAAGTGCTATATAAGTGCTCTAATACGTAATGGATAATAAATGTCAGCTATATTTCAGTTTTGGAATGTGATGAAAGCACTCAAATATGATGATGATAGCACTACTGACTAATGGAGAGGAAATATAAATATATTTAGCTCTATTCCATGTTACTATCTATTTTTCCCTTCCATCTTTTCATGGATTTTGATATAAGGACAGATTTTTAAAAGTTTTTAGTAACACTGGAAGAGCGTTGCAAAATATGACATTTCTTTTGTAGCCTCTACCTAATTTTTCCTTTGTGATCATGCACTAAGGGGTAGTCTTCTTAGCCCGGTTCCTAGCATGTAAGTAGGTACTCAAGTGCTTGATTGTTTTGGTTTTTGGTTTTTTTTTACACTGTTTAGTCCAGCCAAATTGACTTTTCGATTCTTCATACAAGATAATTCTCTGTACCCATGTCCTTGTCCTGGATGTTATTCATGATTGAAATATGCTCCCTCCTCAGTTCCACATCCTAGAACCCATTTTTTTTTCAATTCTCACATCAGGAACTACTTTCTACTTGAATCTTTATTTTTTCCTCTCCTCCACTTAATATGTCATTCCTCTCTGAATTATCTTAAATTTATTTTATAAATATTCTGTATTTGCTTACATGTACTCTTTGCCCCTTCTCTTACAGGAATATTGGGGTTTTTCTTTTTGAGAGCCATATAGTCTTATTTTGATATTTGCATCACTTGTTCTGGAGCATTTTTTCAGGCCTGACTCCTTTTGAGGTTTTCTTGGCAAAGGTACTACTCTAGTACTCTAGCAAACTACTGTTTCCTTTTCTAGCTTATTTTACAGATGAGGAAACTGAGGCAAACAGGGTTGAGTGATTTGCCCAGTCATACAGCTTATCTGTGGCCAGATTTTAACTTGGGTTTCCCTAATTCCAAGCCCAGAAATCTATCCATTGAGCCACCTAGCTGCCCCAAAGTAACTCATAATACTTGTTTCTAATAAGTGCATTTTGGTTAATTAATACCCTACTATCAGTTTGGAGCTTCATTCTTGTCTGTCCTCCCTATGTAAAGATTTTCAAAGATAGATGAGGCAACAACAGATTTTTAAATGACATTTAAAATGCATTTAATACTAAAACTACCTTATGAGAATCAAATGAAATAGTGTAGTTCTAGCAGTTGATACACACACACACACACACACACACACACACACACACACACACACACACATTATATATTTATTTAACTAAGGAAATGTGAAGAGCAAAAGTCAAGGATTCCAGAGAATCATGAAGCAGAAAATGTACTGGGTAACATTGGGGAGGTTAAGGGATGAAGGGTGGACAAATGATCGAATGTTGGAAGAAAAGGAATTTTTTTCTCAGTTACATGTAAACAAGAATTTTAACTTTGGTTTTTAAAATTTTTTTAGTTACAAAGTCTTTCCCCTCCCCTTCCATTCCTTGAGAAGGCAGGCAATAGTGAATATTTTACCCATGCAACCAGACAAAATTTTTCCGTATTAGCTGTGTTACAAATGAGTTGACCAAACAAGAATAAGAAAGTTTTCTAAAAAGTGTTTCAGTCTGCATTTGGACCCATCAGATTTTTCTCTAGAGGTAAATAATATTTTTCATCATAACTCCTTTGCAATTGTCTTGCATAATTTTATTACTAAAGATAGCTAAATCATTCACAGTTGGTTATCATTGAATATTGCTGTTACTGTGTACAATAATCTCCTGGTTCTGTTCACTTAACCCTACATGGATTCATGTAAGTCCATTTTTTTCTGAAAGCTCCATTTCTCCATTGTTGGTTATCTTTTCAATTTCTTTGTCCCCAAAAAACAAGGTGCTATAAATATTTTGGTACATAAAGAGTAGAAAAAGGAGGAATTCTTTTGCCACATTCAGTGTTCTCACTATGGTGAACTTCTGTAGGAGAAATGGCAAATGTGAATGATTGTAGTGTGCACTTTTTTTTTGGTTAAGTTACCAAATCCATACTGTTTTAGATCCATTTGAATATTTGGGCCTATTGAGTGAAAATGAGTTGCTTAGTATAGTGTGCACTTTTTTTTTTGGTTAAGTTACCAAATCCATACTATTTTAGGTCCATTTGAATATTTGGGCCTATTGAGTGAAAATGAGTTGCTTAGTATTCTATTTATTAAACTCATTCAGATGAACCAGTTTAATTAATCAGATCTTCCAGTGGTGATAGTGCTTTTAGAATCTGCAGGATACTCTCAAGTATCTTTTAATGTGACTGTCCTGGATTTCATGCCCAAGTAATAATACTTAAATAACATGAAAAATTTCAGACACTTTATTGCTTGATGGGAAATTTTAAGTTAGTGACCCCCTTTTTTTTCCTTTTCTAGTCCACTCTGGCAGAATTTCTCACATATAAGATGTTTTTGAATCCCTTTAGTCCCAAATTTTAATTTTTTCCCCACATAATGCAAATATTAAACTTCCTAAAATTCCATTTCATTTCCAATGCAAAACTTCTAATTTAATCCTGTCACTGATACTTACAACCTGTGTATGACTCTGGGAGGCAGGTCACTCTGTGACCCTTAGTTTCTTCAGCTGTAAAATTTTATGCCTTGGAAAATATTTATTAACTGAGTTATTGTCCAAGTTAATCTATATTATAACTGATAAATTTCGGTTCCAAAAGAGACCTTTTCCAAGGAGTAGATTGCTATGTGATGGGGTGTCACTAATATTAAGAGACTGATTCAACCAGTGACTCAACTTTGATTGCATATGCTATGAGCAGATTATTAATAAAATGTGTATAGAGCATTTTGGCCAATATTTAAGTTGAAATATTTTGTGAACTCTTTATTAATTTGTACTTAATTTAGTTCACTAGAAATTTTATTTTTATTTATATGCATGTGTGTGTATATTTATGTGTGTGTTACACTCTTAAATTCCACAACAAAAATGATTATTTATTAAGTACCTGCTATTTTCCAAGTTCTGTACTAGGTTTCCAGTAAAAGCCCTTGAACTTACGATATTATTTGAGTGACAATTAAAATATTTATACATTTCTGTGATTTTTTTTACATTCTACTTTTTCCCTTCCTGTGAGGAAGGAAGTTCAAGTAGTAGTTCCCTTTTATAGATGAACACTAAACTTCTTAGAAGTTCAATGACTTGACTTTAGTTACACCTTAGCAAATTTCTGAACCTGGAATTTACACAAAGGGAATTGTCTAGCTGAAGTTCTTAAGTTTCTGGTAAGGTAAAAGTAAAGGAAGTAATTTCATTTATCTTAAGGAAAAACATTCTATGTAAAAACTTCTATAGAAGTTAGAAAAGTCAAAGACAGGAAATACTTTGCTTATCATGGTCAACTTTTCAATTCTCAGAGCCAAGAGTCAAAGGTTATCTGACACTAGATGCTGGATTTACCATTCATAAAGAAAAAGAGTTATAAAGATGGGAATGATCACACATGAAATAATCACTAATCTACTTACTTTGTAAATTAATGTTTTTTTACTGCTTTCAAGCAAAGAGAGTTTAGTAGTGTGAGAAAATGCTCATATTCATACTTTTTAAAATAATTTTTATCAAATAGAAACTCATTAGTTTTGAATTTAGTGTATTATAGATCCTTTCCTATAATAGTCTCTTTTCTAGTGCCATGTACTACTTGTAGCAGTTATTTGGATAGTTGTGCTCAACCTTAAGCTAAGGGAATATAGAAATTTTAATACCAGCCCAAATGATTTTTGTGTTTTTTGGGTTACTGATATTTATTTCTTGTTCTAGCTATTGTGATATTTGTAAACTTAGTCCTCTAATGTTGGGGAAACTATGAAACCCTCAAATCTCAGTAAGGCCCCTCAGAGTTAGTAAATATTTATAAAATGCCTATTACATGCTAGCCAGTATCCTTATTGATGGGGATAGAAACAAAGGCAAGACTCAAAGGATTCACAGTCTAATCTGAAGGATCTTCTCTTTTTATAAGAAAAACTAAACATAAAAAGGTATGTATTGGATATAGTGGGAGTTTATGAATAAAGGGAACGTGCCAGCATTAAGACAAAGATTTACTCTAGAAGGGGGATTTTACCTCTCAGACTCTGCACAAATCAAGGAACCCAGGAGGTGGAATGAAGAGGGAATTTCCTATATGACGATGGTTATTAGCTAGTGAAAAAATACTTTGCTTTTTTTCACTTTCAATTTATTTTTTATTTTCAGTTTCATATTCTTTCCCTTTCCATCCCCTTCCCTATCTGAGAAGAGATATATTTATTAAATATATGTATCACACAAAGTCATGTTCTGGGGAAAATTTTTTTTAAATGCTTAAATCTATACTGAGTTCATCAATTTTCTACATGGAGGTGGAGAACATTTGAGATCGTATGGCCTTTGGAATTGTGGTAGATCATCAAATTGGTTTACCAAGACTCTGACAATATTGTTGTTACTATGTAGATTATATTCCTCCTCCTACTGTCTTCATTTTGCCTCCATTCACGTGACTCTTACCAGATTTTCTTGAAATCATCCTCATCATTTCTTCGAGGGTTTTTTGATTTTTTGTTTTTGAGGAACAGCAAAGATGTCAGTGTTGCTGTACTGTGAATTATAGAGTAAGGGACAGAGTATAAGGAGAGGTAGTAGGTTACGCTGATGGTAGGATTGAGGTTTCGATGGATTTTGGGCACCACAGGGATAATTTTATATTTGGTCCTGCAGGTTTGGGGAAGGTATTTGAAGCAGGCCATGTTTTTTAGGACAATCTCCTTTTTTTAAAGCTCAGAATTAGGTTTTCTTGTTTTTGTTTTTTAGGTTCTACACATACATTCCTGTGAATTGAAATGAATGCGAGAAACCATAAAACACAACATAATACAAAAGAAAATAGTCTGTTTCTATCTGCAATCCAGTTCCATAGTTCTTTATTTGGATGTGGAAGGCATTTTAAATTCATGCATTTCAATGAGGTACTAAGCCTACCAGAAAAATTCCTCGCACACTGTGGCTGTTACTGTGTACAAAGTTCTCCTGGTTCTGCTCCTTTCACTCAGCATCAGTTCGTATAAGTCTTTCCAGGCTTCCTGTTCATCATTTCTTATAGCACAGTAGTATTCTTTTACATTCATATACCACAACTTGTTCAGCCATTCCCCCATTAGTGGTATCCCCTTGAGTTCCAGTTTTTGGCCACTGCAGAGAGGGCTGCTATAAATATTTTTGTACATGTGGGACCCTTACCCATTTCTATGATCTCTTTGGGATACAGTCCCAGAGGCAATATTGCTGGGTCAAAGGGTATGCACATTTTTGTAGTCCTTTGGGCATAGTTCCAAATTGCTCTCCAGAGTGGTTGGGTCAGCGCACAGCTCCACCAACAATGAATGTTCCAGCTCTCCCACTTCTTCTCGAACATTTATCATCTTCCTGTTTTGTCATGTTAGTCAATCTAATAGGTGTGATGTGGTACCTCAGAGTGGTTTGATTTGCATCTTTCTAATAGTGATTTAGAGTATTTTTTCATATGATTATAGATAGCTTTAATTTCTTTAGGAAGGTCTCTTGGTGCCAGATAGAGAATGGATTGGTTTGGGGAGAAACATGTGACAACGTATTCACCAGCAGGCTATTGCAATAATTCAGGCATGAGGTGATGAGGACTATAACAAAGGTGCCAGTGTCAGAGGAGAGCAGGGGAAGGGAGATGTTAGGTAGAACTGGTAAGACTTGTCAACTGATTATCTTTGGGAGTGATCTAGTGCTGTGTGTATCATCTGGATTTCTGTTGAATATCCCATTTCACTGTTGGATAATTTTAAGTTAAGAAATTTTTGTACATTAAAATCTAAATGTGTTTCTTTTGCAACTCAGCACATTCCTCATTTGTATAACTGCTATTCGTAGAAGATTTTTCCTGATGTTAAATATAATTTTAATCTTTGTCATGACAAACCTTCCCATACTTGGATACACTTGTTATTTTTATTTTTGTTTTTCTTCCCTAAGAAACCCCTTTCTTTAACCTCTAAGTTAAAAAAATCCTCAGTTCTTAATGATATCATTGTCAAGCACTTTCCCATTCTAGTTGCTTTTGTCTGCCTCCAGCTTATGAGTTTCCTCCCAAAGTATAGTGTCCAGATTTGAACATGAGCTGGTCTTACAACAGCATCATACAATTACCTAGACATGGACCCTATACTTTTTTCAGTGGTGCCTAAGTTTGCATTGGTGTTCTTTGCTTCATTATTTCACTCTTGACAATGAGATTTTCAGTTTACCCAAAAAATGCCTAGTTCTTTTTTAATGACTGTTACCTAGCAATGTCCATCCCATTTTGTGCTTCTAAAGGTGAGTTTTTAAAAATTAAATAGAAGACTTTATATTTATCCTCTCACTTTAATTTTACTTGATCCAGGAGAATTTTATTGTTTTAGCCTTGAAATATTTTTAAGTCCTGACATGCATTTTGTTAGCATCCCCAGCTTTGCATATTGTAGATTATGCCACATTTTCCTTCAGCCTAACTTAGGGATAAAATATTCCACATCTGTGAACTTTTCTTTTAAGAGACCTTCGAATCAGTCAAGGATCATGAATTAAGTCATCTACTCTATGTGTCAGCATTCTAATAAGTGCTGTTGGTAAAAATAAAAGAATGAAACAATCTGAAAAGACCATTAATGACTATTTTTTTGATTCAATCGTCCTCACCAAATCTGAATTCTCCTTATTGGATTACCTGGAACTCAATCTTTACACATTTTCTTCACAAATAACATCGCAAACCGAAAAATAAAGAAAAATGTGAAAAAAATTGTCACAGCTGCTTTCCTAGTTAATTTTTATTGGTAACTTTGGGTTTTATGTTGGCTCTATTTTCCCATATATTCTCCTTCACCCTCCACTCTCCTGGAGAACAAGAAACCAGCCAGCCTTGTCAGTAAGGTTTGACCATGTGTGTACAGTCTTTTACACACTCATTCCCCAATCCTGGTAAAAAATAAAAAAAAGCTTGGAAGAGCTTAAGGAGTTTTTCTTATTTCATCTCAGGGGACAAGCTTGGTCATTATTTTTGTAACATTTTATTTGAATATTCCATTTTATTATTCTTCCTGTGTACATTATTGCTGTCATTATATACAGTTTACCTGGTTTTTCCCTTTTAATTTGAGTCAGTTTGTTGGGTCATGCTTCTCCATCATAATTAATTTCTTATGTCACGTTAATATTCAGTTTTATTTATATAGTACCATTTGTTAGGCCCTCTCCATGCAGTGTTTTTAGTTTTTGCTGGGACCAAAAGCAATCCTAAAAAGATTTTCCTGTATTATAAGGCCTTTTTCTCATTGACCTTAGGAGTATGTCGAATTTCTGGATTTATGGTTATGGATAGGGGACAAATATTCTAAACATGTAAGCAACTAATAAAAGCTTAACAAATATAAAAGAAAAGCCTATTAATTAGCATTCAAAGGGCCCGTAGAGACTGTCGTAAAAAGATTGGCTAAGTAGCCACCATATGAACAAATGCTCCCAATTTTTAGGAGAAACATGAATCAAAACAACAGTAAGATTTCTCCTCAATGTTCAGCAATTTGTCACATGGCAAAAGCTGCAGAGTCATCAGTATTGGAAAGACTGTGGAATAAAGTGTGGTTTTGGTGGAGATGTGAATTGATTTGACTCTCCTGTCACACAATTTTGAATTGCATAACAAGCATTTCTAAAATGCTATTGTAATTTTTAATCAATAAAAATATTCACAAAATGAAAATTATTAATGTTCAAAGTTTTGGTAACATTGACATTAATTTCCATTTTCCTGTCTTAAAAATGTACTTTGTACCCCAAAATTTCAAAGTATAAATAGTGCTAGTTCTTTAGTCTATATATATTTTTTCTATACAGTCATCGCTTAGCAACATTCAAATGGATTTGTATTTCATGTATGTACTGTTTTTTAATCTACCACAAGAATAAAATGAGTATAAAGAAAAATTTGGAAAACATACTGGCTGTTAGGTGAATTTCTTAGCAATGACTTCTTTCTCTTTCTCTTCCTCTCGTTAGCTACCAATGGTGTTGTCGGTCATCTTAGCCATGAAGGCAAAGGAGTAAAGCAGATCTGAACATTGCTGCTGATCCTTCCTCTTGAAGCACTGTTGGATAGCATGGAGAGACTCTGCCCTTCCCCCTCCCCCCAACATTTCCCAGTACATTTTGGAGTGAGTGCATCTCAGAAGTGAAGCTCTTCTTTCTGTATGATGATAATGGGCATGATCAAAATGTATTTCCTTCTGACTGAAAGCCAGAAGAGTTTTGCTTCAGTGGAATTCACTGTCTTTAGGTAAAAAAAAAAAATATATATATATTTTTTGTAAATTATTATGTACAAATGCATAGTAAGTTGTTTATTGTTTCATGAGGTTTTTAGAATTCATGATATAGCAGGAAACGTTTATTCTTTTAAGTATTGTTTTCATATGGTAGCCCTCCTAAACTTATATTAACTTTGAATGTAATATATTTGATCAACCTATTCCATCAAACTGCCTTTTCTCACTGGATTGTCAATGTTTTTAAAATGTGACCTTTTTTTTTAAAGGGAATATGGAGTCTGCTTCTGGTGCACTTGTGATGCTGCATTGTATATAACCTCATGGGCCAGTCTCCATAGTCTTGTGGAAAGAGGAGGAAGAACATTTTCATTTTTATGTCTTCCATATCACATTAATTCCTTTCCTTTAGCTCTAAATACCCCTAAATATGTGCTCCAATAATTTCTTTTTCACCTTTTAAAAAGCTACAGAAATACATTGGAGAAATATATTCACTGTTAAAAATTCTATTTGAGAATGATTATTTTTTGGGCCTAAGAATATGAGGTAGGGTAGAGGAAAGTTTCCTTTGGGAACTTTGGTTGTTTGGAATGGGAAGTTAAAAATCTGTATAATTTTTTAAAATCTTTTTTAAACTGTAATTTGTATCAGATTAGTCTTGAAATATTTGCCCAGGAGCTATTACATAGTCAATCATACTTCCGATCACGATGATTTTTTTTCCCCCTTAATACTTAATCTGCATAGTTTATGAATTTTCACTATTGGCTTAACCTTCCGTATTATTGAACAGGTTTACCTTGTTGGGAGGTCTTGGACACTTGATTATTTCAGGCCTTCTCTAAAACCTTTTTTAAGGCCATATTATGGAATCACTCTTTCTGGTGCCTGTTCTTTTAGTTTTTTTGGTTTTTTAAGTGTTTAAGTGATTTTTTTAGGTGATTAGAATTCTAATTTCTTGGGGGTAAGGAGCAATATATGTTTTCTTTATAAATATTGCAATTATAAACATTGAGGTAAAAGGCTAAATTAATTTGTGGTTAGCCATTTTAATCTAAGTGAGGTGTTGTTTTTTTTTTTTTTTTTAACATTTTTCAAAGTAACAAATAATACAGTCATTCATAAATAAAGCAAATCTATTTCACCTGAAAAAAAGTGAATACCACTAGTCTTGATACTAACCATCATGGTTTGTTGTTGCATTCATCTTTTACCTTTTTAATGTTTTCTCTATAATATAGTTATACAGAAATGTAAGCTTACCTATAAAAGTCAATTCATATTTTTTTGAGATTATAAAAGTAAAAGAACACTGAAAAAAATTACCCAGAAATTCTGGGCACATGAGTTGGCTGAGGCTAGTACAGCCATATTTCTGAAATATTAAAAGATTTGGGGGGAGGGGTAGCTTAATGTTTTACAATAATATTTATAGATTGTTAAAAAATTAATTTTAGCTTATGTGAAGTTGATAGTTATCCCACGATTAGAATGGTTGACTTATTTTAGTTTTGAAAATTTTACTAAATGTGGGGAAAATTGGACAGAAGCAGAAGTGTGTTTACTTAGATATGTGTCAGATTTATATCTCAGGTTAATGTAGACTAAAAGGTGATTATACTTGTGATTCCTGAATTCCATTATAATGCCTTGTAAGTCTTCATTTTACCTTTTTTTCTGTAAGCTAGGAATTTGTAATGGCCTAATGTGGTTCTATTCTCTTCCTAAGATGATGGTAAAATAAGAAAATATGGATGACGTTTCCTAAAATTTGTTCCATTTGTAATTCAGGAGAAAAGATGTGATCAGAATAGGAATGCTGAATTCAGGATACCTTTTCTGGTATGTAACTTTGGTTTTATTTAATATCTGCTGACCTATTATTTAATGAAAGTTTCTCCTTCCTTCCCACCTCCCACTCCCTCTATCCTTTCAGGATATGAAGATTGAGGTGATACTATTTGGGTCCCATCTGAGTAAAATTTTTATAATCAGTTGAATGACAGAAAAAGTGACCAATTAGTACTGATCACAGTCAATAAAAGCATCAGTTGACCTAAAAGAAATGTTAACAGTAAATGTTTTTAGTACAGCAATTTGTAATTATTTCTTAATATATGCCTCTGTGTTTAGGAAAGTTCATTTTACGTGTGTGACTTCTATTTGTGATCTTAGTGTGGTCACACTAATAAGGAGATTTTCTTAGGTTCTTTAAAGGGAATATTTTCAGTAGTAATATTTTTTTTGCCATCTAGTCTGCTTTGATTTTGAATCTTATTAAATTTTGGTTGGACAGAAGTTGTGTCTTCTTTCTTCATATTCTAAGCAATTATTAAACTGAGAATTCTAGAACCCAAGTTGTATATTTTCCCTTCCTGCTACAGCAGTGAACTAAATATTGCCTTCATCCTTAAAATTCAAAATTTTAACCGTAAAAATAAAGTAATTATAGGTTGAGAAATAAAAATGATTATGGGCTGCACTTAGACTTTATAAAAGGTTTGGGGAACCAACTTTGGAATGAATTTGGATCAGAGTACTTAGTAAAAAATGAAGTTTTACTTGATGTTTTTTATTTTTACATCACATTGGATTCTTCCCTTCTGAGAAAGCAAAATGATTTAAGCCGATTGCCGGTGACTACATCTTATAATATATGCTGCCTTCTAAATTACTAATCCCTTATTTTTTAACAGTGGCAGCTAGGTGACACAGTGAATATCATGGCAGTATTGGAGTCAGGAAGACTCATCTCCATAAGTTCAAATCCAGCCTCAGATATATTCACTAGCGCTGTTATAAATCACTTAACCCTGTTTCCCTCAGTTCCCTCACTTATGGGGAAGCCTGTGGGTAACTAGCTGGTACAGTGGATAGAATCGGGTCTGGAATCAGGAAAACTCATCTTCCTGAGTTGGAATTTGGCCTCAGAAATTTACTCTGTGACCCTGAGCAGGTCACTTAACTGTTTACCCCAGTTTCCTCATCTGTAGAATGAGTTGGAGAAGGAAATGGCAAACTACCAAAAAAAAACCCTAACGGGTCACAAAGAGTCAGACTGAACAACACTTTTTGAGGAAAGATTTTCATCATCTTTTCTCTGGGACTAGCATTTGAATAATTATAATTATTTGAGTTCATTTAGTCTTTTTGGTTTTTATTGTGTTCAGTGTGTATAATTATTGCATTTCTGCTTATTTTGCTTTGCATCAGTTCATCTAAGTCTTTGCATTGTTTTCTTCGTTGTAGTTTTTTACAATGAAATAAGTTGTTCCGCTGTTCAAGTCATGTGTACCTTCTATAATTTGCAGGGTTTTGCTAGGGTTTTTTTGGTGGACTTTTTGGTATATATGAGGTCTTTGGTTTATGACCCTTTTATGATTTATGATTGGATCAAAGAATATGAGCCGTTTCATGCAGGGATTCTTAAACCTCTTTTACATGTTGGTCCCATTTGGCAGTCTGGTAAAACCAGTGTTTTTACTGTTTTGAAATTCATAAGATAAAAATGCATAGAATTACAAAGCAAACCAATTACATTGAAGTAGCTCTCAAAACAGTTTTAAAAACTCACACACCCTTACCACAGTGGATTTTCTTGCATAGCTTCAAATTGTGTCCCTACATGATTATAAACACATCACGGGTAACAGTATCTTACTGTACAGATTTTTCATTGATCCATCAACATCTACTGTTCTTTTAGCTATTCTAGTTTGATGGGTATAAGGGGGAACACCAGAATCTTTTTAATTTTCATTTCTCTTATTAGTGATTTGAAACAATCTTTTCTGGGTTTTGTTGATAATTTACAATTCTTTTGAAAACTTCCTATCTTTTGACTGCTTAACTATTGGGGAATGGCTTTTAGGGTTATATATTTCTTTTGGTTTTCTGTATATCTTCATTAGATATTTCTAATTACATTACATGAGATATTTCATGTAATGATTTCTCCCCCACTCATTTTCTTAAATGAGCCCTTTGAATAAATTAAAGTACCTTATTGTTATTCAGAATTTTTCATTGCCTGTGGTGCTTAGTGCTGGATAGAAAGAAATAGGAAAAGATAGGAAACATTAAAGCCATAAATTATTACATACTACAATTATTAAGTATTTTGTGACTCATTTTAAAATAGTAATGGAAGAAATTGAATGAATAAGAGAAAAATACTATTAATCTGCATCTTAAAGTAACTATCTTACATCTCAGTTTATTATGAATATAGGGAGGGTTATCACATATAACAGTGTAGTAAGTATCTAAACTAGTGAGAGAGGTTCAGTGTGGAGATCCATTTCCCCAGGACCATTTTTTCCTCTGGTGAGGGAGCCACTCATATTGGGTAGTCAGTAGCCACTTTTTTTTTTGCAAGGTAACTGATAGACCAATTAGGAGAACTGAATTGTTCTTATTTGTAAGACATTAGACTTTGTCACTGATTGTAGGTCTCTAATCCCCCAGTATGAAATTGCGTTATTGTGCTCTTGGAGAGTTTACAAGTATTCTCTGAATTTAGAGCAGAATGGAATCTTAAAGGTCATCTCAGTCAATCCCCTTATAGTATCTATGATCACAAGATAATAATTCTAACACTGCAGGGACTTGCCCTTTTGTCCAACCTCCTCATTCTTACTATTTTTTTGATAAGGAACTAAGACCCAGAGAAATGAAGTGACTTCTAAGATCACTTAAAGTATCATTAGTAGACTTAGTTGTCCTTTGATTCAAAGTTCTGTGTTCTCTCTACCATAATTTATTTGTGAACATAAAGTCAGATCAGTGTGGGCATGGTTTTCCCATTATTCTGTTTCCTAGTTCATGGCAATAGGATTGAATTTTCAAATGAGATTTTTTTTTTGAAGTGATACTTTGATATGAGGCACTTAGTGAGTGCTTTAAAAATAGGATCATAGAAAGCTAGGAAAGACCTTAAGTGTAAAGGTCACCTCTTTGAAACTAAGTACTGACATTGGATGGAAGTGTGAAGACTGAAATGTTTCCATTCTATTTTTGAAGTAGTAGAGAACATGCATTTCTAGAAGCTTTGAAATTACTATGAAAAAATATTTAACCACTGAGATTTCACCTTACATCCAGCATATTACACAAATAACAATAGATTAAAATAGTCAATGTCAATGGGACTATATAACAAGAGGCGCACTATATACTGCTTGTGGATGTATGATTTGACCTACTGAAATTTGGAATTATGCTTTTAAAAAGTAAATGTGTTTTGTATTAAATATGTAACTTACATACATGCAAACATAGATATACATACTGCTGAGTATACTCCACCGATTTAAAGAGCAAAAAAAAAAAGGCCTCATAACCAAAAAGGAAAAAAAAAAGGTAACATAGCAGCTGTTTTTGTAGTAACCAAGAGTTACAAGCAAAATAAGTCATGATCAGTTGGAATGGCCAAACCAACTGCTGTACATAGCTGTGGGAAATGATGAATATGAAGCATAGGAAGGGTGAACTGATGCAGAGTGAAGTAAGAAAAACCCGGAAAAAAAGTTTGTCTAGTAACACTAATAACAACTGAAAGAACAAAAACCTCACAGTATATATTGTGTTACTCTAAGATCCAGCTGTGCCCCAGGGAAAGACAACTGAAATGAAAGTGTACTTTTCTCCCATCTCTGCTCAGGTGGGGGGCACTAGGAATAATAGAGTAAATGAACTGACACAGTTGGTTCATTGGTTTCTTTTGCTGAACTGCCTTCTTTTTTCCTCTCTCATTTTAATCTTTGTTACAGTGGATGGCTTGCTTGTTTGGGAAGGGAGGGAGATATTTGAAAATAAAGGTGATGTAAAAATAAAAATATATCAATAAAATTTTAAAAAATATTTCAAGTCTGATATATTGAATTTTGTAGCTGGACCAGTGATAAAATTCCAATGATCATTGGCAGAAGGCTCAGCACTTCTTGTGGCACACATGGTGAGATGGATGGATGCTGTTACTGGAATGCATCTTCAAAAATTCTAAAGATCTGTGATTTCAACCATTTGGTAATTCCCTCTATATGCAGATAGACTCTCTTTCATGCCCTCAATATTTTTTTCTTTTATGAGTTCCCCTGGTCAGAGAATTCATCATCTGGGGGCCAAACTTTTGGTGATGAGCCTCTCTGGGTTTTGGAAGCTGGTTGGTGTTCTGACACGTTATTAACTTTCTAGCTTGGGTAGTACCTGTTGGAGATTGAGAGGTTTTTGTTTTTGTTTTTTTGCCACTTCTAAGGGACCTAAAGATCATTTGGTCCAACTTTTGGGCAGAGCTGTCCTGTCCCCTACTTGATAGCTGAACACCAATGTGGTAGCTTGCCCAGTGTTACCCCGTTGTAAGGGGTGTAGGGAGAAGGGGATGTGGAAATGGCTCAGGAAGGGATGGAACCCATGTCTGCTTTCTAATGCAGTGTTCCTTCAGCTTCAACGACTGCTTTTCTAACATCAGTACTAGATTCTGCCATGTACTTTTAGAGGCCTAATCCTTATAAACTTGTTTAGTAGAGGAAAGAAAAGGGGAGAGCATTTTGTTATCAGCAGGCAAGTAAATTATTTTTAAATAAGTCAATTACATTTGTTACAGTGTTTTGGGGGCATATGAAGGTACATCCAGAAACGACTGATAGATAAAACAAAAGACATCAATAAAACTTAAAATAAATTTAGAAGGAAACAGTTATGGGCAGTAGTATTGTCTATTTGCTATTCAGATTTACTTGAAAAACTAAGTATTTTTAATGGAAGAAATATCTTGTTAACAGTTAAATGTCAGGTAATTCTCATGAGTATATGAATTTACAGTAATTTATAAATCCTTAACCATTACCCCCACAAATTACTGACTAGGATCTCTGACAGAATGGAGCATTACCATTTTAAATTAGCCCAACATCTAAATACCTATACCATTTCCAAAGCTCTGTCCTGAACAAGCTTCAGAGAAATGATAGAATTTCTGCTTCCTGTTAAGATTCGTAAGTCATC
Organism: Potorous gilbertii; assembly: GCA_028658325.1. Lineage (NCBI taxonomy): Eukaryota > Metazoa > Chordata > Mammalia > Diprotodontia > Potoroidae > Potorous > Potorous gilbertii. The sequence goes on along the minus strand of CM053771.1, from coordinate 152,032,175 downwards.
AATAGATACTATGAACAAAACTATAGCTCACATAATTTAAAGGTGCCAATTTGGTGTCTACTCATTCATTTTCTTCAAAATTAGAAAAAGGCAAATTGTTAGTGAAAGACTAAAAATAGCAAGTAGAAGTCTTTGTCGCACTGCAGCAGGAGAGCTTGCCAAGAGCAGCTGCATCAATTTCCAAATTGAACCTTAGGCACAAACTGATTGATTTAGAAAACCACAAATTGATGTCTATGTTTTGTTTTTACTTATTTTGTTAAACATTTCCCAGTTACATTTAATCTGACTTAGCTTTGGAATGACCATAATACTTTTAGGGTGACTCACCCTGTGCAGAGGGAGCGCTGGCACGGCTAACTCTAACTATTGTGCAGAACTGCTTCCTTGTCCTAATGTGGGTCTATCACATGATGCTACTTCTCCATGCCTATTTCAAAAAAATGCTATGAAGAATTAAAATACTGGTAGTTAAGTCCTTCTGAATATCTTGTGTGAAAATGTGTAAGTACAAAGAATTGTTACATTATGATAAGGTAAAATGTCATTTTGAATTCTGTAATAATACACTGATTAGTAATCCTGAGATCAGCGCTGTATTCCACTGTAGTCTGGCTTTTGGGTGACAAGGTAAATGGTGAAATTCAGGTTGTATGATGGGTAAATTTAGTGGAAGTAGAAAATTGCTTCCATCAGTTATTCCCTAAGTCTGTGTGCCACCCATTGGGGATATTTAGAAATATTCTATCATTTGTTTTAAGGCACTTCCATTTGAGATTAGGGAAGGTCTTAAGTAGAAAAGTTTTTTTATTTCCCTCCCCTGAAGACCTCCTCTCCCTCCCCTCCACTCCCACCAACTCCCAGACAATTCTTATGTACTTAAAAGGAATTTTATGCCTTCATTTAACAATTATTCGTATTTTTATATAGATATATATATTTATATATATATATATATATTAATCAAGTTTTTTTTTTCTTTTTCAGGTTGGAAATAGACTCATAGGGCCACATTCTTCTGTGTTAATTCTTTTATTTAGAGTGATCTTGAATGTAAAAATCTCATTTATGTTAAATTAATAATATTAAATGTTTTCTTTATTAAAATGCATTGCAGGCTTAATTACTTTGAATAAAAACCTGCCTTTTGCTTCTGTAATCACATCCCTCTTTTGGTGAGGTTCTCTATGAGTTGCCTCCCTTTTTCCTTATCGGTCCAAAACAGTGTCTGGCCTTGTATTTAGGTTGGCAGCACAGAAACTGCCCTTGTCTCCAAAACATGGATGAGCTTTCTAAAAGTAAGTCATTCAGAGTAAGTACCCATTCCCTCATTCCCACTCTTCCAGTCTTCTGTGCTGGCTGGAAACCACCAGCATATCTCCTGTTTGCCCTTGATTTTTGGGCCAGCTATAAGCAACATTTGAAAAATGGCTTTGGTATTACGATAAATACTAGAAGAGGCACCTTTTCAGTTGATTTATTTGAATAAAGGCTATACCAAATTTTCTTGCTTCATTTTGGTTTTTATGTAAACTTTGCAACCACCTGAGCCTATACAAGAATCTTTTTTATCCCTTGTTCCTACCATGCGCCCCAGATTAAAACTGACCTTTTGGTTGTAGTCCTTTGAATTGTGGTTCATTGTGTACTTACTTCAATCAGAGGCAACTATCTGATTTTACCTGATGATTGTGGGAAAGTTCAAAATCCTTGTCAGTTTCCTAGTATGAGTGGGTACAACAAATGAATGTGATGTCATATTTAGAATTTCCTAAATTGTTCAAGCCAGAGTTATTATTTAAATGGTTTGTTTTTCTACAATTTTATCTTTTGATGCCTATTGTAATGTGAAAGTTATTAAAAACTGAAGTAATTACCCACTTTTGTTCTGTCACCTTTTTGTGCTCAGTTGACAACTGCGGAACTTTAGTTCTGGAAAGAAACTTAAAGCATCTTCTTTTCCAGTGTTTCCCAGCTCAGGCTAATGCTGCAAACTGATAAACTGCCTATGATGCAGTGTCTAGTCTCGCATATACAATGACCCATATAATACACAGGGAGAATGTTTTTATTTAACTTCACTTTACAGATGAGGAAACAACTTTAGTAATCTTGTTACTTTTTATCAGTCACAGAGCCAATAGGTTCCCGCCATATGTTACAAAAATAGCTGAAGAATTAGATCTTCTCTTGAGAGGGACATTAATAACATAAATTATTAGTGCATTATGCGAATAGGACAGATCATATAATTTCTCCTTCCTCTACTTTTCAGAAAAGGAACCAAACTAGTGATGTTTCTTGTTATCACTGAAATCACAGATTGAGGTCCTCTCCCTCCTTGGGGATGTGGAACTTTTGCTGTTTTCTTTGTGGTGCTCTCTATAACAAACATTGCATTGTTGAAGAGTAAAGGCAGAATATGGTGAGGCACCTTTGGGCAAGATGACAGGAAGTACTGTAATGTGGGGTGAAGTTTATAGAGAAGCAGAGCCCTGCTGCATTTCGGAAGTTGTATGATTAAAAGCATAAAGAAAAGAAGGCTTTTGTATCTAATGGACAAAGAGAGCAATTTCTATAGGGACAAGGGGAGGGAAGAGAAACTGGAAGCTGCTAGAGTGAAGTATATGAATTTTCCAGTAAAAGACAGAACTAGCTTGAAATGAGTAAGCACAAATTGAAGAGAAATTTTGATCAATCAATGCTTGTTGAATGGCAATGAACTTGGGAGGGGGAATGAGTTGACATTAAGGACCCAATCACTTTGGGGGTCTTGATTTTTTGGGGTCAGTTAACATTAAGTACTTAGTTCTATGTGCCAGGTACTACGTGTTGGCGATAACAAAGCAAGGCAAAAGGCAGTACCTCAACTTGAAGATACATAAAAAAATGAAAATCTTGAGCCAGAACGTAAAATACTGCAGCCAAGTGTGAAATTAGTTGGTTAGGTATCTGTTCTGGGCCCCCTCTTTAAGTTGACCTGGGAGGAGTTCTCCAATGTCCACCTCTCCAGATGCAGAAAATGGGGCCAGGTATTGAAGAGTGTGAACTCACAGGAATATAAAATTTTAGAGATGGACTTCCAGGAACTTTTTAAAGAAATTTTCACCTATAAACTATGCTTAACTCATGAAATGAGGATGAGGGTAACTGATGAGGGAGGAAAACGTTAGATGGATCATTGAGATGGATGTTGTAATTGCAACAGTGGATCTTGATGTGGTTGAAAAAATAGTATTAGATTTGGAATCAAATCACAGTTAAATTTATGTTAAATTGATGTTACGTTATATTAAGGAAAATCAACCTCTCTGGGGTTCAGTTAGTTTCCTTTGCTGTAAAATTAAAGGGTAGAACTAGCGGCCCTCTGTAATCTATAGTGGCAGGTGAAAGAATGGAAGAGAAAACTGTTAAGTAAGGCAGATGTCAAATCCAGAAAAGTTATCATACAGATGAAATAGATGAGATGATATGAGTTAGGAAAAATCGAAGAAGCGATTGGGAGCAAGGTTTATTCTGATTTCTAGGCACTGGTCATGTTGGGAATAGACCCAAGGAAATTCACATAGGGCAGTTGGGGGCATAGAAAATTCAACTTAAATGTTATGACAAGATTGAAAATATATTTATGACATGTCTTCTGTAAAATAACTTTATAGGTAGTAACAAAACCAGAAACAAATGTCACAATGTATGGGAGGCAACCAAAGCAGCTCCTAGAGGTACTTTTAATCCTGCTGAAAGAGAAACTTTAAAAGGAACAAAGTAATGGGCCAAAGAAATCCAAAGAAGGGAGTTTATCAAAATTAGAGAAAAAAATGAGAAAGATGGAACTATGAAAAATGAAACTAAAATAGTAATTTGAGATTTGAAAATCTAAGATTAGAAAGGGGCCATGTCAAGTACATGATAAAGTGCAGCTGTGAAGTTTGCCTTCTGAGTACCACTGCATCCCCACATAGTTAAAGCCATCCCTCTGAAATTTTTGTTCACTCATTTCAGTAATTTCCCTATCTTCATGACCCCATTCAGGGTTTTCTTGGCAAGGATACTAGAATGGTTTATCATTTCCTTTTCCAGCTCATTTTACAGATGAGGAAACTTGAGGCAAACAAGTTAAGTGACTTGTCCAGAATGACACAGCTAGTACATGTCTGAGGCCACATTTGACAACAAGATGATTTTTGTCAATGGATTTGACATCTACCTTACAATCCTTTTCCATTATTTCACCTGCCACCATATATTTACAGAGAGATTGACTAGTCTAACCTCTTTATTTTACAGCAAAGGAAACTGAAATTCAGTAAGGTTAAACTATATTTCCATATGGCAAGATAGTATTTGTCACTCTTAAGAACTTTATTATTCTAACAGCAATTAGAAGGACTATATGTAGACAGAGGATGTGGACATAAGGTGACTGACAGGATGATGCCCCCCAAAAACAAAATAAAGGGGAGAGAGAATTCTACTGGAACAGAGGAGAGTGAATGGGGGTAAATTATCCCACATAAAAGACGCATGAAAAAACTTTTAATAGAGGGGAATACTGGGAGAGAGTGGTAGTGGGCAAAGCTCAAAAAGGGAATAACATACACAGTTGGATGTAGAAATATATCTTAACCTATTAGGAAGTAAGAAGGGACAGGGATTATAGGAATGGGGGGAGGGGAGCTGATACTAAGGAAGATGGTGAGCAGAAGTAAAACACTTTGTGAGGAGTGAAAGGGTGAGTGGGGTCAGAGAGGAGGGATAAACAAGCAAAAAATAACCTGGAAGGAAATACACAGTTGTAACTATACATGGAGATGGGATGAATGTAACCATAAAACAGAAGCAGATGGTAGATTAGATCAAAAACCAGGCTATTTACAAGAAACATCTGAAGCAGGGACACAGAGTAAAGGTCAGGGGCTGGAGAAGAACTTAGGCTTCAGTGGAAGGGAAAAAAGCAGGAGTAGCACTCATGATCTCAGACAAAAGTAAAAAACAGATGTAATTGAGAGAGAGAAAGAAGTAAATTGTATCTTGCTGAAAGGTACCATAGACAATGAAGTCATATCAATACTAAACATACTTAAGTTGAGAGTTACAGAGACCATAAAACTCTACTTTCCCTCTCTCAGAACTAGATAAACCTAATCAAAAAATAGACAAGAAAAAAGCTAAGGAGATGAATAAAATTCTGGAAAAGTTAAACTAGATAGGAATAGAAAGGAATACACCTTTCTCTCAGCAGTACATGCTGCATACACAAAAACTTCATATCCAAATGCAGAAAAGGGAAAATAGTAAGTGCTTCTGTTTCATATCATAATGCAACAAGAGATTAAAATTTATTTTTACTTAGTATTTTATCTTCCTCCAGTTACATGTAAAAACAATTTTTAAAAAATTCTCTTCCTCCTTCCTCCCCCCATCCCCCCCTCACTGAAAAGGTGAGTCAGTATAGGTTATACATGTGTAGTCAATGCAAAACATAATAATCATGTTGTGAACCACCACCACCACCCCCCAATTTTTTTTTTTTAAAGTTTGCTTCAGTCTGTATTCAGACTGGGGATGGATAGATTTTTCATAAGTCTTTCAGATTTGCCTTGGACCACTGTAATTCACAGCTGTTTCTCTTAGAATATTGTCACTTTGCATCACCCCATGCAAGTCTTTCTAGATTTTTCTGAGACAACTTGCTCATCATTTCTTACAATACAATGGTATTACACCGTAATGATGCACCACAACCTTAACCATTCCCCAAATGATGGGCATCCTTTCAGTTAAAGAATTAATAATAGCCTTTTGTACACATAAGTGTTTTTCGTTTTATTTTTTAGAAGGGTTAAAATTTAATTGGAAATTAATGTAATCCTAAAAAACATGTGGGTGAAAGAAAAAATACAAACAATTTCATTAAGGAAAATGACAACAATAAGGCAACATACGGGATGTGGTCAAAGCAGTATATAGGGAACAGTTTATATCTCTTAATTGCTTTACGTCAATAAAATAGAGAAAAGGTAGATTGGATGTGTTAACTAAAAAAACTAGAAAAAGAATAAATTTTAAATCCCCAATTAAACACTAAATTGGAAATCTTGAAAATCAAAGAAGAGAATAAAATTGAAAGTAAAAAAAACCCCATCAAACTATTAGAACTAGAACTAGATTTTATGGAAAAAAACTTGGCTAATTAACCAAATTACTAGTAATAAAAAATGAAAGGGGTGAAATTTCTCTCACCAATGAGAGAAACTGAGAAAATTGCGAGGCGCTACTTTGTCTAATCATATGCCAATAAATTTGACAATCCAAGTGAAATGGATGAATCTAAAAAAAATAAATTACTCAGATTGACAGAAGAAATAAAATATTTAAATAACCCAATCTTAGAAAAAGAAATGCCATCGATGAATTTCCTACGAAAAAAATCCCCAAGACGAGATGGTTTCATAAGAAGATTATACAAAACATGTGAAGAACAATTAATCCCAATACTCTATCAATAATTTGGAAAAGGAGGCAAAGAAGTCCTACACCAAATTCCTTTTATGACACAAATAAAGCACTGATATCCAAACCAGGAAGAATCAAAGAGAGAAAATTATAGACCAATTTCCCTAATAATTATTGTTGCAAAAAATTTAAATAAAATACTGGCAAAGAGATTACAGTAATATATCACAAGGATCATACATTATGACCAGGCGGGATTTATACCAGGAATGCACCGTGGGATCAATTATCAGCATAATTGACCATAGCAATAACAAAACAAGTATGATTATGTCAATAAATGCAGAAAAAGCCTTTGACAAAACAGAACCCACTCCTATAAAAAAAAAACACTGAAGAGCATAGGAATAAATAGAGCTTACCTTAAAATAACTAATACTTAACTAAAACCATCAGTGAAGGGGTGAAGCAAGGATGCCCAGTATCACCTCTATTACTTAACATTATACCAGAAATGTTAGCTACACCAATAAGAGAAGATAAAGAAATTTAAGGACTGGGGAAACAAAACTTAATCTCTGCAGATGTTATTCTTAGAAAATCCTAGAGAAGCAACTAAAAAAACTTTGAAATTAGTTAACAACTTAAGCAAAGTTGCAGGATACAAAATAAACCCACACAAATCATTGGTATATATTATCAACAAAGCCCAGCAAAAGAAGATAGAGAAATTCCGTTTTTCCTGTAAATGTAAAATACTTAGAAGTCTGCTACCTGCCAAGACAAACGCAGGAACTATATGAACATAACTATAAAACACTTCACACAAATAATATCAGCTCTAAACAACTGGAACTATATTAATTGCTCATGGGTAGGCCAAGCCAATACAATACAAATGACAATTTGTGCAATACAAGTTGCAAGCTTTTGTAAGAAAAACTCATTATTTTGACAAAAACTGCTGGCAAAGTTGGAAAACAGTATGGCAGAAACTACGTGTAGACCCACATCTCATCATTGTACCAAGATAAATGGGTGGATGATTTACACCTAAAGGGTGATACCATACACAAATTAAGAGAGCATAGAATAGTTTATGTCAGATTTATGCATAAAGGAAGAATTTAGGACTGAAAGACATAGGTAGCATTACAAAATGTAAAATAGGTAATTTTGAATGTAAAATTAAAAAGTTTTTTTTGCACCAACAAAATCAATGCAACCAAAATTAGAAGGAAAGCAGGAAACTGAGTAAATTTTTTTGGGAACAAGTATCTCTGATATAGGCTTCACTTCTCAAATATACAGAGAACTAAATTAAATTTATAAAAATGCAAGTCATTCCTCAACTGATACATGATTAAAAGATATGAACAAGCAGTTTTCAAACAAATCAAAGCTATCTGTAGCCATGAAAAAAATGTCTAAATCATTTGATCGGAGAAATGCAAATTCAAACCATTCTGAGGCACCACTTCCACACACCAGATTGGCTAATATGACAAAAAAGGAAAATGTTCGATGTTTAAGGGGATGTGAGAAAACTGGGAAACTAATGCACTATTGGTGGCATTGTGAACTTGATCCACACAGTGGAGAGCAATTTGGATCTCTACTCAAAAGGTAAGCAAACTGTTTGTTCCCTTTGACCTAGCAATACCGCTACTAGATCTGTTACCTTAAAGAGATGTAAAGAGAGAAATGGACCTAATTTAACAAAGAATATTTATAACAGCTCCTTTTGTGGTGGCTAAAAATTGTAATTTAAAGGTATGCCCATCAATTGGGGAGTGGCTAAACATGCTATGGTATATGATGGTAATGGAATATTATTGTGCTGTAAGAGATGACAAAGATGACGCTTTCAGAAAAACCTGGAAAGACCTCCATGAACTGATGCACAGTGAAGTGAACAGAACCAGAATATTGTACACATTAACAACAATGTTAGTTTGATGAACTATGAATAACATAGCTATTCTGAGTAGTGCAATGATCTAAGACAATCCCAAAGGACTAATGATGTATGTTTCTATCTGCCTCCAGAAAAAGAACAGATATTGCTTAAATACAGACTGAAACAGGCTATTTTTCACTTTTTTATTTTTTTCCTTTCATTCAAGTCTTCTTGTACAAAGTGACTAACATGGAAATGTTTTACATACTTGTACAGTCTTAACCTATAACTAACTGCTTACCATCTTGGATGGAGGAGGGGAAGGAGAGGAAGGGTAGAAACTGGAACTCAAAACTTTAAATAAAAATGTTTTTTAAAAGTCAATGAGATCTTATTAGTTGAATATCTTGTGAGAGGAAAATGGTCAGAAAGATTTACTACTGAATTTCTTCAACTTAGGAGAGCAAGAAATTCACAAAAACAACCATGTTAAATCTGTGTGATATTGAGAGGAAAAACTACTCCTGGTGGTGAAAATAACAGAAGAGCAACAATACATAGAAAATCCAAGTGTGTTTTTTTTAATAATTTTTTAAAATAATTCTAAGATTACAAAATACTGGAAGAAGGAAACTTTCAAAAAGAATAACATCTCATCATTTCACGGAAAAAATTTATATTTGTTGTGACATCTCAATTTTTTAATGGAAAATGTTATCTTTTGAACAACTTTAAGTAGATCTGTGGTGAGCTCATTAGTATAGGTTGCAAGTTACAAGGTGTCCATGCCCTCTTATGTTGTGATTCTTTTCCACACCTTTTAGTAAATCGTCCAGAGTAACCACCCAACAGACTGGAAGCCTTTCTATGGCTCAATACTTCATGAGTACCATATAGTGTTCAAATTGGTTACCTGTCATCCCTTTTAGCACAGAAAACATCACTAACTTGCTATAGTTGGACTCACCATTTCCTTTGGGTTACTAGCAAATTTTCTAAAACTGTGATTTGTCATGATTTCCAGTTTTACAGCAAAGCCAGAATACTCATGTTGAAAAGCTGGGCTTTTGTTGGCAGCAAGCAACTTAAAACCAATGGAAGATTGTTATCCAATTTCCCAGATCACAGGTTTAGAAGTGACTTTAAAAAGTCATATAATCCATGCCCTCATTGTATAGAGAGGGAAAATGAAGCCCACCTATGATGTTTTCCACTGTCAGCTAGTAGAAGCAATAATTTTGGCTCTACTCTGTTACATTAATACATAGAACCCAACATTCTATTTGCTAATAGAATATGCTACTTTTATAGTTGAAATGTCCTAATCAGAATAATATATCTTTGTTTTTCCAATGTATATGTTCTACTTGATGTCTATAGATTTGAGACCTTGATTTTGAGACTGGAAACAAATTATTTGTACTTATTAAAGTTACCACCCATAGACATGTACAACAAAAAGCACCTTTCAGCGATTACATCTCCCTATTTCATGTATCAATTGATATTAACACCCAATGAACCACTGAACAAAATTTTTTCCATGGTCCTATTTCAGAAGAAACTTGTATAATTCGAGAAGAGTATGGAAATACCCTGTTGGGTAGGGAATCTTTTGACTTGTAAATTTTTCTGCTATCAAATGCTTTTTAAAAAAATGAAGCAAGATGTCTTCTCTCCCACCCCACCTCCACAAAAAAAACTTTCAAAAGCCCACCTGCCCCTCCTTTTGTTTGTAAGGATACCTGATGTTTTGTTTCCACCATTCTCATAAGGATTTCATAGAGATGAAAAAGTAAATCTATTAGCTTTTTTCCATTTATATTTCAAAAAATAAGATTACTAAATATTTTTTGAAGTTTATTCTTTCAGTAGGGCTTTATATTGTATGTATCAAGCTCTGCCACTTTCCTGATGTTAATTTCATAAGTGACACTACCACTTCATCATATGATATACCTCTCCACTTAGTGTGTATAAAAAAATCAATTTGCTACTCTGAGCCTCCTTCTTACCTCTGTCTCTCTTCCCTTCACACACCTCCTCCTCCTTCTCCCCAGGTTTTCATCTTTTTATATGCTGTCTTCCCCATTAGAGGGTCAGCTCCTTGAGGCGAGGCACTGTTTTATGCCTTTCTTTGTAACCCCATGGCTTAGCCAAGGTCTGGTTCATAGTAGCAGCTGAACAAATGTTTCCTGACTGACTCACTGTTAACTTCCTGTCTTCTTCCACACTACTCCCCTTCATAAACTCCATTTTCACAGTCAGCTGGACTAACTCAGTACTTTGCTGGGGTATATGCATGAATGTTTTCCTTTCCCATTTCTACTTCTTGGGTCCTACGCTTCCTTTCAGGCTCACTCTGATGCAGCCTTCTCTGATGATTTCACTGATCTCTGTTCCTTGTTTTGGGCACTTGTTGCATCTCTCTGCTATAAGAATGTAAGTTCTCTGAGGTCAAAGAATGTTTCATTTTTGACTTTGTACTTCAGCAGTTAATGCTGTCCTTTGAACACAGTAAGTATTTCATGTTTGTTGAAGAAGTATCAATGAAATATATTTTTTAAAATGTTTATTGAGAAACTGCATCCACATTCATTTCTACTGCCTAAGGCTCAGTTGTAGCCTTCTCCTCTTGTATACTTTCTCACTTGGTGACCTCCTCATGTCTACGCACATGATTCCCATACATATATCCCTGGTCCCTCATTAGCAACTGTCTCAATCTGGATAACCTGTAAGCATGCCAAACTCACAGAACACAAAAACATAACAAATGATCTCTCCCCCTCCTCTCTTCACAACACCTCTGTCACTGTAAAGGGCACCAGGTCCCTCCCATTCACCCAGGCTCACAATGTTTCTGTCATTCTTGACTGCCCCATGAAGCCTAATCTTACATATCCTATCTTGTTTCTACCCTCACAATATACACTTCTCTCTACTCTACCACAGGCCTCATCACTTCTTACATGGATTATTCCAGTATCTTTCTGATTGTTTCTCTTCCTCATGCCTCTCCCCACTCTAATCCATCCATAAAGTAAAGATCTGACCATGTCACCAAGCTACTTTAACTCCAGGATCCTTATTTCCTCCAGGATCAAATATAAAACTATTGTTTGGAAGGTAAAGCCCTTCATAACTGAGCCCCTTCTACTCTACTTCCCTTCAAGCAGTCCATGATTCTACTACACTGGACTACAATGCTGTCCTCGTGGCAAGAAGGCTCTGCCTCCTCATATCATCTTCTTTTTTTTCATTGACTTCCTCTTCAACTTCAAGTCTCAATGCAAAATTCACCTTCTGTAGGAGGCCTTCCAGTTTTCACTTGACAAAACCTGCCCATTGAAAACACCTTCTACCTCTTCTCTGTCAAATATCAGGTATCCTTGACATCTTTACAGTGGGAGAGACATGTAGATGTATCTGCAAGATATACACATACACCTACAGGTCATCTCCACCTCAGAAGAGGAATTCCTCTAGGAGGGACAGTGTTTTTGCTTCTTCTTCATTTCCCAAGTGTTCACTACCATATGTGGCGCTATGCTACAGTAGTAAGTGCTCCATAAATGCTTGCTGAGTAGACTGACTCCTCAGGTCTCTTTTAGGAGGGGCAGGAAATGATACTTTGGTGCCTAAGCCTTTGGTAGGTCACTGAGGCTTAGGAGAAGTGACACTTCCTTGCTGTGCCACCTCCAAGAAAGCTGACACCTATAGAATATCTTAAGGTTAATAAATACTTTATCTCATTTAGTACACTCACCTCCTAAAGATAGTGTTACCCTCCTTTTACAGATAAATAGGCTTAGAACGTGGGCTCTTAACCTGAGGTCTCCAATTCAGTACCATCAGCTTCCCTGATAATCCCGTTTTATTTCACATATTTAAATCATTATTCTCAGGGGTCCGCAGCCTTTCCCAGAGCGTCAACGTCCACGGCGTTCAAGGTCAGAAACCTGACTCGCTGAAATCAAGTGATTTTCAAATAACAACCACTAGGTACCAAAAAGAAGTATATTGTACACTGTGTAAGTGTACTGTGTGTATGTATATCATATGCATGTAGTGTGTATCATAATACAGAGTCTATATAAGTATATTGAAGCCTAGCACTCTCCTGCAGGTCAGGAGATAAGGAGGCTAGGACAGCGACAGGTTGGTAAGGAAGAACTGTTCCATTTTCTCAGTGTGGTTGATATTAACTTGGTACTAGTTTAAATCGATTTCCCCCACTAATTCATAGTGTACGCTCCAATGTTCTCTGGATATCTGTATTTTTAAGTGACAGCCATTTATAGCTATTTTTATGAACACAAGCTTATCATGAATACAACTACATACATTTCTGAAGCTGAATGGAATCTTCCTTCATTTGGTATTTTATTGGAAATAGCCCAGAAATGTATTACTTTTCTTCTGCCACCTGTAAAACAGTGAGTTCCAAGCTCAAAAGCATCTGATAGGAGAAACTTTTTCCTTAAGTTTGGTCATCAACAGGTACTAATGTAGCTTGGCTAGTCTCATCTCTCATTACTTTTTAACAGAATCTGTCTACTTACTCTCCAGAGACTACATTACATGCCTTTGGATCATAGTACTCCTTCTACCTTAAATAGCCTCTTCCTTCCTCTCCAATTACTGAAACCATGTCAGCTCTTGATGAACAAGCCTAAATTCACTTTATCTATGAGATCTTCCCTATGCCCCTTGCCAAAAGTGATTTTGAGAAAAATCACCCTTTCTCTCTTATGCCATTTTTCTCAGTACCAGTGATTTAGAGTTTGCTTGGCACATATGGCAATATTTCTTTTTAACACCTCTATATTTTCCATTCTAGGCCGTAGGTTCCTTAAGAGACTGAAGATTGAATTTATGAATTCTAAAATAAAAATGTACAGATCCTTTAACCATATTTAAATCTTGTTGTGAAAGCCCAGTTCTAACAACTATTTAGTTCCTATCACCATGGCATCATTATTTGCTGTTGTCCTAAGATTTAAGAAACAAAAATATAAAAATAATAAGAAATATTTTTGTTGAAACTGCAAAGAATTATCAACATATATTCTGATAAAAATAAAATATGGACTAGAAATATGGACAGTAGTTGGATGAAAAGTAATCATGGATAAATGAAATATAAAAGTGAGTTGTTCTCATTTTATTTAGTATAATGTGACATTCCAAAAAACTGAAATACATTTCATTAAAACTATAGTAGTTTGATATTGCAGAAACTAATCTAGAGCTAAAGAAAAAAAGAACAAATCTTTCATCTGTTCTCCGACAACTTGAAATGAAATGTTTTATAGTATAACCACACCATTTTAACAGTGAGCATTAAGCAGTATTTGTTCACTATAGTTTTGCTAAGCATAGAGGCACATTGTGGTATCTAAATTCCATGGAGCAACCAGAACAGCAAGGCACAGTTGGGATTTTAAAATGGTTCCAATTGAATTTAAAATTTTTTCTGATTAAAGAATTTGAACAAAGATAATCTTTCAAATAAAGGTAACAAGTTACCCAAGTACATCTGAAACACAGAGCTAAATTATATCCCTTTTAAAAGATTCATAATACCCCAAATCTGGTCAATACTATTCTTGGTTTGTCTATAAGCATCCCAATTTATCATCTAAATATCTTTCAATACATTACTATGAATAAAGCCTAACTTTAAATTTATAGAATTAATCTAACCTTTATGTTTGTGATCTGTTATAACAGAGTAACCTGAACCAGCTAAGCCCAGTTAATTTTTTTCCATGCTTTCTAAATAAATTTGGAATATGACCTGTTTTTAAACATGTCTACCACTCTGCCTAGAGAAACACCTAAGATAAACAGTCCAATTTTTATTTAGATTTTCAGTGACTCAGAGTCTGGCGGTGAAAAAAGTGAAGCAGCAACTTTCAAATGTAACGTATTTCCCTAGGTCTATGCATGTGACAGGTTTACACTTCATTTTTAAACATAGAAACGTTAAGACTAGTAGAAAAATTTCAGGATTAAAAAAAATCATCTAATTTTCTTAAATAATTCTTATATGCACCACTCCACATTGTGGAAAAGCTAAAATATGCAGTCTGGATATAACAAAAGAAGTTGATATTTAAGGTACTGGCACAAATAGATATATACTATACAAAATATCACATAACCCTGTGTCCTTTCCCACCCTACCCCTTGCCCCTGCAGTGAACATACCAGATGATAGGTAATAATCAGCAAGCTGTTGCAGAGAAACATTTTTAAAAGAAAGGTAGTAGAATAATGTTTTAAAGGGTTAAGTATTCCAAACTGCTTCATCAGACTGAAGTAACCAGGAATCAGGTTCAAAAATAACTTCATCACGGTCCTTACAACTGCCTTTCTTTGGTCACTGCAGTTGTACTCTGTATGCACCTATAAGCAATTTTACCTAGGAAAGGAAAGACAAAATTGTAATTTTTTTAATATAAATACCTATTTACACTCTCTCAAAGAGAAAAAAATGGAGCAAAACAAAACAGGCATACTGTACATAACTACATCATTCAACAAGAATAAATGAATATTATCATGTTATAAAACTGTTTGTAATGTAATTAACGGTCACTTTAGCAACAAATCATAACACAGCATCTACCCCAAAAGAATTTTCATTTAATGTGAATTTTCCAGAAATTGATTATGACTGGTGCTTGGAAAATGCCTCTATCACTAGGTTTTCAATATCTCATCATACAAACAAGCAATTGCACTAACTTTGCAACTTATCTTGTTAGGCCTTTTGGTAACAGGGATAGATATGGAAATGGAAAGTGAAACACATAGAATTTCAAAATAGGTTGGGAATCATGCTCAAACACTTCAAGAGATTCTAGTTTGGCTAGGAAAAGATCTTTTACCTTGGCAGATGGTGCTTCTGTCAAGCGTATAAAAAGTTTATTGAGGCCTGCAACAGGACTGAAGGAATAAACAAAATGGCTATCCTAGAAGGCAACAAAAGAAAATTAATGAGAACATATATGAAAACAAACTGATGTATTCCAGGACTGTCAAACAAATCATTAGACTCTATTAATGTAGCTTTTAATGACTCACAGGAGAGCAAGATTCCATTATGATTCAAACCCAAGGAGACCAAAGAGAAACATTCAAGTTCATCGCACTGTAGATACTTGAGAAAAATTATGAAGTGGAATTATATTGGAGCTTTATTTGAAGTTATATGCAATGCACATGGCATCATATTTTCATGGTGCTACAAAGTCATAACTGAACTCCTCTGCCAAACTATTTCAAGAGTTTGCCAACACTTCACATTACTAGAACTGTAAAAAAATGTCATTTGGGGGGTTTGGCTCCCAGGTATTTAGGAGAATAAAATAAATTATCAGAAAGCAATTTCTTATCAGAGATTTACTGAGGAGAAGGGGCAAAGGGAAGAAATGCTTTGGGTTTAGCATACTTTTAGTCAGTTTTCTAGGCATTCTACATCTCTCTATAGCATAATAAGAACTAATGTCTGGCATGATTACTCTGTAGTACTAAAAGGTTATCAAATAAGTTAGTCAATTATTTTCATCACATTATTTACTAAGATTGAATACTAACATATTAAAATAAATGTTTTTTAAAATGCTAAAACAGTCAGGATTTTGTATTTAACTCAATTTTCCTGATTTATGATGGTTGGTTACTCATTCCTTGAATAACAGTCAACCAAGGATTTACTACACATATTTCTGTTAATTAAGGAAGCTGACTGACAAGGTAAAATGGAAAATATGTGTCCTTTAGTATTAAACAATATCATGTATTAATAACTCTTACAAATGATATAAAAAGCCCAAATAATACAATTTAATTTAGCTATATATATACACAGATCTTACCAGAAATACAGGAAGTTGAAATTTGTCATTCAAAACTACAGCTTGTACACTACATGGTCCACAAAGTCGAGCAATGACTTCCTTACCAAAAAAGTTTGCATGGAATATAAACAGGAGAATTCCAGATCCTAAATAAAAGCAAACAGAACAGTGAAATCTTTCCATATACAAACTCACAAAATGAATAATTAGCCAATTCTCCTAAAACACCTAATTTCCTTAGAAATTATAATTAAACTAAATTTGTTAGAAAAAACAAAAATCAAGAATCTAAAGGAAAACAATAAAAAAAATGAAAAGGGAGCCTCAAGTAGCACCAAATCGAAAC
This sequence comes from Potorous gilbertii, assembly GCA_028658325.1. Classification (NCBI taxonomy): domain Eukaryota; kingdom Metazoa; phylum Chordata; class Mammalia; order Diprotodontia; family Potoroidae; genus Potorous; species Potorous gilbertii. Next base: position 152,015,602 of record CM053771.1, on the reverse strand, counting down.
TATTAACCATTAAAATAATTTGGTACTAGTTTAAATTACAGATATCATTGGAACACATTAAATACACAATTTATAAAAGAAAACAAATCTAGTAGAATCTAGTGTTCAATAAACTCAAAGGCCCCAACTACTGGGGGTAGGATCTTACTATTTAACAAAAATAGTTAATAGCTGGGAAACAATCTGGCCCAAACAGAATTTAGATGATGCCCTAAAGAGATTTTTAAAAAGAAGAAAAGGGCATGCACATATACACACATATACAGAAATTCCTCTTGTAGTTCTGAACTGGAAAAGAGTGCCTGCCCACTGGCGAACAGATAAAACACATTACATAACAATACCACTGAGCTACAAGAGAAGGGATGACAAAAGGGATGTTTTTAGAAAAACCTGGGAAGATTTGTAAGGAATGATGCAAAATAAAGTGAACAAAACCAGGGGACTAATTTATACCATTAACAATACATTGTAAAGACAAACTTCAGAAGAATTAAGACTGATCAACAAAAAGACAAATCCAGATTCAGAGGTCTTTATGGCAGACTCGAGGCAAATATACATTTGTGGAAATGGCTAATGTGTTAATTTACTTTGCTGGACATAAATACTTGTTAAAGGGCTTTCTATTTTTCCCCTATGGCTAGCAGGAAGTGGAAGAAAAGAAATTAAATTGCAGTAGTTCCAGAACATGGTAAGGAGTACTTTTGCTAGAGTGGTGATAATGGGAAATGAAAGAAGGGAGTAGATGTCAGGTATTATGAAAGCAGAATCCATAGAATTTGGGAACCGACTGGATAAAAATGAATGGTGAGGGAAAAGGAAGGGTCAAAAATAAAAAAAAGATAAAATATTTAAGAATGACAGAATTGTTATTACTTCTAGTTGGAAATATTCATTGCACATGACTGTGCAGAGTTTGGATATCAAATAAAGTAGGGTAGGTAGGTAGGTAGGCCAAGTAGGTATTGGGTGCTTTCAAATCCCACAGTTCCCAGCGATTTGATCATGGGCAAGCTATTGAGCTTCTTTAAGGAATAACGATATGTATACAACCAATTTCACAGGACAATTTTTTGTAAACTTTAAAGTGTTCAGCAAAAGCCTTACTTGGGAAAGGACACTGGAGCTGATGCTTAAAGAATACTATGGAGCTAGTGTATGAGGAGGTGGATAAGGAAAGATGGAATACTAAGTGTTACAGAATAGGGAGCTACTCACCTCAATGGAGAACACATAAAGGGAGGTCATATAAAAATGAAATGAAGTTTGGAAGCATTCTAAATGTCTCCCACAAGAAGACTTCACCTTCTACTATACTGAGAAAACAAACTCATTAACCCCGAGTTCCCTCCTTCATCGTTTTAAAAACCTCAACATCAAATCCAATTTCTCCTCCATTCTAATCTCTGAGCTAGCCCTTTTCTTCGTCAAGACCAACTCCTCCACACCCCCCCTTTCCATCCTCTCCATGACCCTGCCCCGTCAAATCACCTTCAATCTCTTCTTATTCGCTGGCTTCTTCCCTGTTACCTACGTGTGGCTTTAAGAACCCCTTCACTTCGACCCCAGCACGCTGGAAGCTATTGTACTATCATACTACTCCTATTCATAGTCAAATTCCTAAAGAAAGATGTGACACTTGTTGTCTTCGCTTCTTTATTTCCCACCCATTTTCCAACCTCTTGCAATCTGGCTTCCAATTCTGGAAATTAGACATAAACACATCTGAAACTGTTTATTATGAGATGACCAATAACTTTTTCTTTAAAAAAGTCCCCATCCTTCTTGACTTTTCTTCAGCTTTTGAGACTACCGACTACCTGTCTTCTCCAGGAATACTCTCTCTGCCCTATCTTACTGGATCTTCTCATTCCACTATGTTCTACCACCGCATAAGTGTGCTTTGGAGTTGTCTTCAGCCTCTATGCTTTCAGTAAACCTAATCTGCTCCCAAGGGTTCAGTTATCTCTAAAGTATATTCTTACCAAATCTATATATCTAGTCCTTGTCTTTTTCTTGAACTCCAATTGGGTATGCAGCAGAAGATGGGGGACAGAAGGGGATTAGGGGAAGAATGAGAATGTGGATCTTGGTTGATTAAAACAAAATAATTTATTTCAAAAGAAAGAAAAATTTAAAATAAAACAAGACACATGGGATGGGGGAATAAGGTTTCAGAGAAGGTGGGAGGGGATAGAATAAAGGGTACTAGTAGCTGGATTAGAGATATCTATTCCTGAGACAGGAGGAAAAAATGGATAACAATGCTCACAAGTTTTGAGGAATGGAGGAGGGGAACTGAGCAAATTTCCATAAGATAGCCTCAAACTCAACGAAGCTAGAGACTATTTGCTATAGGTAGAGAGACAGGGGCTTAAGGAGAAAGTAAATGACTTTAAACAGTTGCTATTTGTAATGAGAAAGGATATCCTTAATAATACAATAATTAAAAATAGGCAAAATCATGAGCAAATAGTAGTGGCATCTAAAGTTTAAATGCTTTAAATCTAAGCTACCATAAAATGCTTCTATAAACAATTCACTCTAACCCTTTCCCTCCTGGCTCATAGTCTACTAAATAAAATTCTCTGCCCTGAAGCTAATGCTGAAAAGAGTACAACAGTCTTCAAAATCTAATCAAACTGTCAACCAGTGCCTTTTTTAAGTGAAATTTACAAGACTTGAGGAGGATAAAAGAAACATGCCAATCAAAATGGGCTATATGTGCCACATCTCCACCCCTTCAAAGACCCCACCATACATCCCACTCTCTCCTTTGTGGCAGGGTAATCCACCCAATATGAAGTCTGAAAAGAGCCTTTACCTCTCTGTCTGTACAAGGGAAGTCACAGGTTCACATACTCTATGCTAGAAGTAACCTCAAAGCACCAAGTCCAAGTCCTTCATTTTATAGATGAGTTACCTGAGGCTAAGAGGCTAAGTGACTGGCCCAAGTCAAAGACCACTGAGTCAAGAGTTGAAACCAGGTCTGCCCGACCCTGAGAGGAGCACTACATTACCTAGGTACTTAATTAACCAATGCCAGGCTAAAGTGTATTGCCTAAAAATGACTTTAACAGGGACTTACCAAATTTGGAAGATTTATTACTTGGTACCACTTTTACCCTTTATTTGAAAAGAACACTTTCTTCCAGCCTGTGCACACAGCATCCCTGGACTCTCAATAAAATTTGTTTTCATTTCAAAGCTACTTTGTCATATTGGGCAACAGAATTTTTGCACTCACTATTCTGTATAACAAACTTGACAGTATTTGAAAACTGTTATCACTGACATTAACCTTTACTCATCTGCAACCCAAACAATGCTTAAAAAATCTAAGTCACAGAATCACAGCCCCAAGCACCGGGTAGGATGCTCCAGGCATTTTCTGTCCCATTATGTTCATGATAGGTAAGGTTTCAAATTCTGATTTCAAACAAGGCAACAGACCACGAGAAAGGAAGTGATTTACCAGTCACAAACTTAGTAAGTAGAAAAAACTAAAACTTCTATTTCCTAATGCCAACAGGATTCTATTTTCTCTATTAAAGCATTTAAGTAGAAACTGTTAACTGGGCAAATGTAGGGAAAAAAAGTGATTCTAAGCTTTACAAGAATAATATTATTTTTTTTTAAAAGTTGAAAGTGCTGATTTAAAAATAAATAACAAAAAAGCACCCAATTTAATTTAAAAAACCTGTTGAATTAACTGAATTAATGAAATGGATTTAAAAAGTAATTTCTATTCTGGAAATTAAACTCAACATGTTACTGTGTACCTAACATCTCCTCATAGTGTGGAGGTAATATATTTTCCTTGTTATTTAATTTCACTATCATTCGTGTGTGTATGTGTATATGTGTATTTCACCTCCATTTTCAAAGTATCTTTTGACCCTATCCTTCCCTTTCATTTCTAAAAGTCCAGCTATCCCATGCAATAAATAAAAGGGAAGAAAATAAAACAGTTCAGCAAAACTAACCAACACTTCCACAAAATCTGACTCTCGTTCTCCCTTCATGTGCGTGTATGTGTCTGTGTGTGTGTATCTGTAGTCATATACCCATACGCTATTCCGCATTTGCGAAAAAGAGGGTGTATTTTATCATCTCTTCTTTGGGGATAACTTTATTATTAAAATTACATAGGGATGAATAAAAAAGTATCTATTAAGTGCTTACTATGTGCAAAACATTATGCCAAAAGGAGATGATACAAATAATAAAGTTAGTTCTTAAAAAACTCACATCCTAATGGGGAGATAATACATACAGATATATTATGAAGCATTCAAAAAGCATTCAGTTTTTGTTCTTTCCATTTACACTGTAGTCACCTTATACACAGCATTCCAAAACTCTTACTGTAGTTCTAAGCTTTAGTAGCTTAAAACTGAATATTACCTTGGTTCTGCTTACTTCACTCTGTGTCAGTTCATCTAAATGTTCCTATGCTTTTAAAAATTCTTCATATTCATCATTTCTGACAGTTTAGTAATACTCCATTATATATTCATGTTCTACAATTTGTTTAGTTATTGTTAATCAACCATAAACTACTTTGTTTCCAGTCCTTTTCAAAAAGAAAAAAAAAAGCTGCTGTGAATATTCTGTTGCACATGGGACCTTTCTAGGACTTTAGCATCCTTGGGGTTTACTTCTGAGACACAGAGTTAGGCTTTTTAACCTTCAGTTCTTAAAAACTATGCCAAGACAGTACAATCACTGCCAACTTCTAGTCTCCCTATAGATCCAGCCATTTTGTTTTCTAGCATACATTTCTCTTACAACACCTTTCACAAGCTTTATCTGTATAATTTCTCATTTGTAACAGCCTACTCACATCTACCATGTCTCCCTCTACTGCCTTTTGGGTAACTTAAATTCTTTAGAGACTCTGGCATATATAACAGTTACAGGACTTCTTCAAAAAAAATAGTACTGTTAAAAATATAGACCTTCATTTCAGAGGAAGTTTCAGGTTGTTAAAGGGATTGTGTAATTTTTTGAAAACAATCCAGTCTGTTCTATGATATTGGTAAAAGACTATTATCTATTTCCTGAAGACTACACAGCTACTAAGTAGAGAGAGGTGTATTACCATAAGGCTCGCTACCAGGAGACAAATTTTTTTTGGAGGTGGGTGAGTTCATGATTACTCATAAAATAATTATTAAAGGGAGGCTGGAGCTAACATCAAAGGTAGGTCAATAATGCAACTTTTTTCCTTTTCTTGATTATTTTTCCAGTTCCTTCAATGTAAGGACAATGAGTTTTTATGAAAATTCATCACCAGGCCTCTTTTATAGTAATTTGTCATTAATTTTCACTTTGCATTCTTCTTTAAACAACACTTAGTAGGGATCAACACAATGGCTGCCATTGTGTTCATCATTCCTCCCTTATCTCAAGTGACACCTTACATCTCCACAAAAGTCAAATAAATAAGCAAATGTAAAGAAAAACTATAACAATTAAATGTTTAAACAAATACTGCAATTACTCAAATCTTCCATGTTTACATACTATTAATTTTTACTCCTCTCAGCTACAGAATGAAAAATGTTAATCATTTAAATATCCAATTAGTAATAACATCTAGCATTTCTATGCTAACATTTGCAAATAAATGAATGATTTATAAATGCTAAACCATTTAACCATCACAACAGCCCTAGAAGGTAGTTGCTACTACTATCATCCCCATTCTCTAGATGAGGTTAACTGTCTTGCCTAGGGTCACACAGTTACTAAGTATCTGAGACTAAATTTGAACTCAGGTCTTCCGGGCTCCAGGTCCAATATTCTACCCACTGAACTATCTAGCTTCAATTATGTATTAAACTTGGTCTTAAAGGACATATAGGAGAAATTCTCCTATAAAGTTGTGTTATAATCACTGCAGGTTCTGCTTCAATGAAGTAAATCTCAACCCATCCATGCTTGACTATACTATAAAATTTTTATCTCAGACCTCCAATAAATCTGTTGGTCTGTTGAAACAATGTACTAAGGGCCTTCCTCACATTCTCTGAACAGCACTGAAATCCAAAGCATGCACTAAGTGATAGGCATCAATTATCTCTCACTTTTACCATGAGTATAGCATACCTTTTTTTCTGACCATACATATCTCTGATGACAGTTTTTACATAATTTCTACTGCATAACTGGATTGGCAGCGTGTGGTAGAATCCTCACACTCACCAACGCACCACACTCTCCAGTGCCCTGTGGATGATCTTCATATTCTTCATAAACTATAGAGTTCCATGCCTCACAGATACATAACACCACCAAAAGATTAACAATGTTTAAAAAAAAAAAGAGGGCCCTTCATTTCTAGAACCAAAGAATTATGCAATGTTAGTCAACTGTCTAGTGTCTGTCCAAAACATATATAACAAGAGACCAGATCCATGAATTACTTATCCAACCACAAATTAGAGTCTAATAAAGCATTCTTTAACCATTTGATTATTCCTGAATGGGAAAAACTTTTAAGAGTAATTATGGCTCTCATTTAGGAGGCTCTGCAATGTTCTGGGGGTTAAAGATATCAAAATAATGACATCTAGAAGACCACACACGTCGTATCTCTGTGGAATAGCTGTTTTGTTTGGACTCTATAATGGACATTCTCCATAATGGTGGCAAGCATACACCTTTTCATTTTAAGGCTTATGTCCAACAGTAATTTCTGTTCTTGTATCTTTCAAGGAACTTTGTATGATTATGACATTATGGGAGGCACCTATTGGAATAGAATGATATTTTGCCACACAAGATCAAATGCTTTCTATAGTCAGAAATAAGTAAAATGGAATCTTGTACTCTTCAGACCCTTCAGTCAATAGTATGATTGTAAAAACATGGTCATGTATCCTTTACAGAAGAAGTCTGCCTGTTCCCACATCTTACCTTTTTCAAGAATGTCCTCAATACATGTAAAATTTACTGTCATAACAATTTTACAGGCAATGTAGCACATGGGTTAATAGTTATTAATGCCATCTCAGTTGCTTTTTTTTTTTTTAGTAGTAAGGTCTCAGATTTTTTCCATTCCTTTTATCATTTTCCCCTTTTGAATAACTTCAGAATCAAAGTCTTAATGCCCTAAAAATTATTCCACCTCCAGCATGGTCCTCTTTTGGTTATACTTGGTCTAGTCAACTGCATTACTAATAATCTATTTTCTTCTATTTCTCATAAAGTATATACTCCTAGAAATACCTCTGGGATTGAACTCTAATGTTAAATGACAGAATCAATTAGAAAGAATCCATTCGGATAATATTTTTACTTCAATCTACAGTTCATATGAAAGAAAACCATAAAGGGGTACCTTCTGGTATGTTCTGTGGTGGCTTGTAATTGAAATCAGTTGAAAAATCCGGACCCTCACAAAGGCGATGACACGCTAGTGGAAACACAGGTTCTAGGAGGGCGAGCCGGGCTTCGAAGTAGTCCCTTATGGTTTCTTCTGCCACTCTTGAGAGTCTGTATGGAAAGAAAGAGAAGAAGACACAGTCACTAATGTTAATCTAGACAAGTTTTTCTGTATTAGAATCGATTAAAAGTTTACATTTTAAAAGTGTGATTGATGATCAAAATATACTTAAAAGCAAATTAATTTTCCGTATTTCATATAGAGCAGTCAAATATTATTAGTGAAACAAACTCTTAATGGGAAGATCTTCAAATTTCTATTATGTTACTCCCTTAATAGACTTTACCTGTTGTTATTAATCAAAGTAAAAATTCAGAGGTTCTAAATGGCTAAATAGGAACACTAAAATCAATCTAAATTTGAATAGAGTTTTTCAACAGTTGAATTAATGTGCTTTTCCAAAAGGATTTACTAATAAATAGCCTAACAAAATTATAAAGGAATATCTAAAGTTTAGAGGAAACTTTTTAAGTCCTTTTAACATTTTTAATGACTTTAGCAAATAGCCAAGTATTTAAGTATATGCAAGTGTTAACTCCTGCCCTCTCCAAATGAGTCACAGAATCTAATCACTATTAGCTGACTTTTTGAAATTCTTGTCTAAGAAAAGACAAGTACTTCAAAGTAATTAAATCCTATTTCTTTTAACTTAGTTTTTATTTTTCTCCATAATATGTATATAAAAAATTTCAATATTCTTTCTTTTTGTAAATCTTGAGTTCCATATTCTCTTCCTCCCTTGCCACCCTGTCCTTGAGAAGGCACACAATTTGACATAGTTTCTTCATATACAGTAATGCAAAACATTTCCATATTAGCCAAGGTGCAAAATAAAACACTCCCCAAAAAAATTATAAAGGAAGTTAAAAAGAGTATGTTTTAATCTGCATTCAGACTCTATTCTTTCGCTGAAGGTAGATGGAATTTTTCATCATATTATTTCTGAAAATAATTAAGTCAGTCACAGTTAATCATGGTACAATGTTACTACTCTGTACAATGTTTTCCTGGTTCCTCCTTTCACTTTACTCGGCATCAGTTCATGTAAGGCTCCCCGGGCTTTTCTAAAAACAACCTACTCATAGAACAAGAGTATTTATCACAATCATATACCACCACTTGTTCAGCCATTCCCCAATTAATGGGCATCCCCTCAATTTCCAACTGTCACCACAAAAAGAGCAGCTACAAATATTTTTGTATGTCTAAGTTCTTTCCATTTTCCTTTGATCTCTGAGGTACAGACCTAGTATCAAAGGGTCTGCAGGCACAGATTCAAATTGTTCTCCAGAATGTTTGGATCAGTTCACAACTCATCAAGAGCACATGAGTGTCCCGATTCTTCCACATCCAATTCAACATCTGGCATTTTCCTTTTCTGCCCTATTAGCCAATCTGACAGGTGACATGGTGTTTCAAATTGCTTTAATTTTCATTTCTCTAAGCAATTATGATTTGTAGCATGTTACATGACTATAAAGAGATTTGATTTCTTCTTCTGAAAACTGCCTGTTCATATCTTCCAGCCATTTATCAACTGGGGAATCACTTGTATTTTCGTAAAATTCAACTCAGTTCTCTATGTTTGAGAAATGAGGCCTTTATCAGAAAAACTTACTATAAAATCCCTTCCCCTGCCCCAGTTTCCTGCTTTCCTTCTAATCTTGGCAGCATTGGTTTGTTTGTACAAAATCTTTTTAATTTACTGTAACCAAAATTATCCATTTCACATCCCCTATTTCTTGGCCATAAATTCCCTTATTCATAAATATCTGAAAGCAAAAGTATTCCATGCTTCCTTAGTTTGCTCTTACATCACACTTTATGTCTAAATGATGCAGCCATTTTGACCTTATCTTGGCATAAAATGTGACTTGTTGGTCTATACCTAGTAAATGCTAAACAGCTTTCCAGTTTACCCACTAATTTTTGTCAAATAATGTTTTCTTTTTCAAAATTGTACACCTCTTTGGGTTTATCAAACACTAGATTATTAGGGTCATTTGCTACTATCACATACCTAATCTATTCCACTGATTCATGACTCTATTTCTTAGCCAGTACCAGACTGTTTTGACAATTACCACTTTGTAATACAGCTTGAAGTCTGTTACTGCTAAACCACTTTCCTTCACATTTTTTTGCCTTAATGTCCTTTGATATTCTTGACCTTTTGTTGTTCCAGTTGAATTTTTTAATGTTTTCTAGCTCTATAAATTTTTTTGGTAATTTGATTGTTATGGCACTGAATATGTAAATTAATTTTGGTAGAATCATCATTTTTATTATATTGGCTCAGCTTGCCCACAAGCAACTAATACTTCTCCAATTGTTTAGCTATGACTTTATTTGTGTGAAAAGTGTTTTATAAATACATTCACCTAGTCCCTAGGTTTATCTTGGCAAGTAGACTCCCACATATTTTAAATTGTCTGCAGGTATTTTAAATAGAATTTCTCTCTCTCTTGCTGCTGGACTCCAGTGGAAATATATAGAAACTCTGATGATTGATGTGGGTTTATTTTATATCCTACAACTGCTGAAGCTGTTAATTATTTCAACTAGTTTTTTAGTTGATTCTCTAGGATTCTGTAAGCATAATATTTAATCGGCAAAGAGTGATAGTTTTGTTTTCATCACCTACTCTAATTCCTTCAATTTCTTTTTCTTGTCTTACAGTTATTACAGTGGTGATAATGTATATCCTTGATTCACCCCTACTCTTACTGGAAAGGTTTCTAGCTCATCTCTGTGACAGATAGTTAGCTGATGGTTTTAGATACGTATTACTTCTTATTTTAAGGAAAATTCCATTTATTTCTACGCTTTTCAGAACTGTTCATAGGAATGAGTGTTATATTTTGTCAAAAGCTTTTTCAGCATCTATTGAAATAATCATGATTTTTGTTGTTTTTGATATGGTCAATTATGTTGATAGTTTTCCTAATACTGAACCATCTTCGCAATTCCTGGTATAAATTCTACCTGGTTATAGTGTATGTTTTTCCTAATCTCCTTGTCAGTTTTTTATTTAAAAGTTTTCCAATAATATTTATTAGAGAAATTGGTTTATAGTTTCCTTTCTTTTGTTCTTCCTGGTTTAGGAACCATAACTGTGTCATAAAAGAAATCTGGTAGGGCTCCTTTTGCCGATTTTTCCAAATAGTTTATACAGTATTGGAATTACTATACTATACTAATAGGTGCTATTTACTTCAGTATATTTTTATCTCCTTTATCAAGCTGTTGACTCTTTTTCATGATTTTTTTGTATCACTTTCATCCCTATCTCTTATGTGATTTTTATAAAAATCCTTTTTTAAGCTCTTCCAGGAATTTTTTTTAAACCTTTGACCAATTCACATTTTTCTTTGATGCTCTGCATATAGCTATTTTGAATTAATTTTCTTCTTCTGAGTTTGCATTTTGATCTTCCCTGCTACCACAGTAATTTTCTATGGTCATGTTCTTTCTTTTTTTTGTTAATATTTTCCAGCCTATTTTTTGACTTTTAATTTAATGCTAAAGTTGACCTCCGTTCTCTGGTTGGAGGGGATCTGTCCCAAGCTTCAGGTCTTTCATGCTATTGTTTTCAGAGCTAGCTCTAGGGGCCTGCAGGTTTTCCATATTTCCAAGCTTATATAATCTAAGGAGAGTTTGGGTATTGCTCTCTTGGCCTATGTTTTGGTCTTTATCCAGGCAGGGACCTTGCTTCCCCATAGTCATCAGTTCTAGCACTCCTCCTGGCCCTGGGACTATGACTAAGTTGCTCAGCTCTCCTGCAGTAACAATGGATAGTGCTTCCCTCGGTCTTGGAATTGTGATGAAGGTCTCTACTCCCCCACAAACAACCGTAAGCTCTTCTTTCCACCCTAGAATTGTGATTAGGCCCTTGCTCCCCTGCAGCCACAAGTAAAGTAGTTCTTTTTGGCCCTGAAGCCCATGCCTGCAAAGGCTCCCATGCAATCTCCTGACTGGCTGTCTGACCCCACACTGTCCGCAGGCCGAGAGTTCCTGCAGCTGTGACCGCTGCCCATGAAGCCTCCTTCAAGGTCCCTGCTGGGCCTGAGGCACAGCCTGTGCTGTCTTCACTGTGCTCCTGACCACCTCACCTCCACCCAGCGTGAGAGAGATACTGCTGACCTTCTAAGTTGTCTTGGACTGGGAAGTTTTTGTTTTATTTGGCGTCATTTGGCAGAGCTCGGTTGAGTCCTTCTGCCATCTTGGCTCTGCCTCTGAAACTGTGTTTCTTAAAAATATTTTGCAATGACTAGTGAAAACATATTCCATAGGAAAGTATGTGTATATCCTATATGGAATTGTATGCCATCTTGGGGAGGAAGGGTGGTGGTGGGGTAGGTAGAGGGGGAAAAAAAATCTAAGTTTTATGGTAGTGACTGTACAACATTAAAAATAAAAAAATTTAAAAAAATTTTCCAACTAAAATAACTACCCTAAAGTCCCTAAGTAAGCATAGCTTTAAGCATCTTTATTTCATACTTACGTTTCTAAGTGACTCTTCAGCAGGTCATATACCAGGACATTATTACACTGCTTAGCAAAATGCAAAGCACTATTCTGATGTTTTGACAAAATATTACAATCTGCTCCACATTCAATCACAAGCCTTACAATATCCGAGTTTCCTCTTTTACAAGCCTGTAACAGGAAAAACATTAAGGCAAGTAATTATATAAAAGTAAAGTCTAAGGAGTATTTATACATATGTAAAGTCTGCAATTTTTCCCCCCTAAAGAGAGTCTCTTGGAAGACATTTAAACATGAAAAGAATTTCTTTAGGACAAGAACAAGGTGTGTTCTGCATTATGATACAATGTCAAATATAAGGATCTATTTGTATTACTCAGCTTATGTTTGACTAAAAGATTCTTCAAAAGATACTTTTGTCAATGATCATCATAATCACAATAACCCTAATAAAAGCTAGCGTCTATAGCACTTTAAGGTCTGTATTACTCTAAGGTAATACTTTATAAACGTTATGTCATTTTGTCTTTGCTTAATAACCCTTGAAGTAGGTGCTATTCCATTTTACGGACAAGGAAACTAAGGCCAACAGAAATTAAGTGATTTAACTGTCATCACAAAGCAAAACTAAGTATCTGAGGCTGGATTTGAACTCAGGTCTTTCTGACTCAAGGTCAAGACCTCTAGCACTCTACTATGCTACAAAGCTACCAAGTGCTAGATCTTCTTGGAAATTACTCAGATTTTCATTCTACTACACTCCACCGATTTTAATACTGCCTTTGTGGCTACAAAAAAATGCCAATCCTTGACAAAAGCATTCTTGCTAGATTAGTTTTCACTGTGATTCTTTGATTATACTATGTGGAATCAGAAAATAATTTCATATTCACCACAGCAGAGATTGAAAATAAGACTCTGGCATGCACTGACCAAAATATAGCAAAACTTAGGCAGCATTATAAAAAATAAACTGGGTCAAGACAAGTTTCCTTGAAGTTAGAGCAGAGTGCAAAATAATATGTAAGGTGATTTTCTTTCTTGTGAATGAATTTCAGGCTATGACTATGTCTTTGTCTATCTTATTTATCTTACTCATCCTTCTCCAGTTTACTTTTGGAGGGGAAGATTTTTCCTATCAGACAGAATAGTTGCACAACTGAATAAAATATTTTACTACGTAAGAAGACCTGGGTCCAATCCTGGCTCTGCTCTTAAGGAGCTGTTTATACTTAGCTAAATCAAAAACTTTTCTGGCCCTTGGCTTCCTCATTTGGAAAATAAAGACAATGGACTACACATCATGTGGTTTCTAGTATATTTCCAGTTCAAAAATTACATGAATAATCTAATCAAACTTTGGAAGTAAATGAAATATTGATCTTCATTGACCTAGGGACTTAAAAGAAGAAAAACAATTAGTTTTATATGAAAATAAAATTTTTATTAATTTAGATTACAAATTTTACAATCCTTCCTGTATTTACAGGAACTTTCATCTTTCATATGGACCTCCTATTTTTATATGTATATATGTACTTATGTATATGCATACACACACACACACACACACACACACATATATATCATAAAAACACAATAAAAAATGAGAATGAGAGGTGAGAGAATTGTTTGAAATTAAAAGTTGATAATAAAGCACCCCTAAGGAAGATAAAATACAAAAACGTCTACCCACTTACTGAAAACACTATTTCTAAGCTATCCTTTCCCTAAGTAGGGACATGGTCATGGTTTTTATAGTGTCTAATCTAACAGCTATTGCTTTTCTCCTATCTGGAAACAAATTACAGTATTTTTTTAAAAATAAATTTTCACATAGTCATGTTGTAAGGAAGAATTAGAACCAATGAGAGGAACCACGAGAAAGAAGAAACAAAACAGAGCAAATAGTCTGCTTCAATCTGCATTCAGACTCCATAGTTCTTTCTCTGGATGTGGACAGCATTTTCCATCATGAACCTTTCGGAGTTGTCTTAGAACCTTGCATTGCTGAGAAGAGCCAAGTCTATCAAAGTTAGTCATCACACAATGTTGCTGTTACTTCGTACAATGTTCTCCTGGTTCTGCTTATTTCATTCAGCATCTATTGGTGTAAGTCTTTCCAGGTTTTTCTGAAGTCCACAATTATAGTATTTCTATAGTATTTATAATAGTTACTTAATAACATTTGAAGTATTACAGTAAAATCAAAAGAACCTTAGATATGAAGTCAGAAGACCACTGCTGGAATTTCAGCTCTGCTACTTACAAAGCATAAATCACCTCTCTAAGTCTCAGTTTATTCAACTACAAATTGAAGGAATTGGACCAGATAACTTTTGCAGGTCTGTTACATAGGCTCTAAAGCCAATGATCTCATAATGAAATAAATTAGCAAGAGATGAATTGTAACTGTTGAGACTGACAGAGTATTATTTTATTTGCATTTAGTGATTTAACAGAAGTATTTTCCATCTATAGGTTTTGCTCTTGCAAAGTTTGTTATAATCTGCATGTTTATAAATCCTGAATATTTATAAATATCATCTACTTTAGAGTATAATGATTGCTATTTGAAAAATACAAAGCTCAATACCAATTCACAAATCTGTTTGAAGACGCTCCCAAGTCTGAGTCTAACCTGTGCAAGCATCCACTATACAACAAACTTGACCAACAGTTCTACACACCTATTAGTTTGAAGCTCTCCAGTAAGGAGGAGAGTCCACGGCTGCTCAAGGCAATCCATTCCAACTTTGAATGATTCTAATTATTTAAGTTTTTCTTGACCTCAATCCTAAATTTGCATCTTTTGAAACTTCCTTCCATCTGCTCTTATCAAGCAGAAAAGGTCTAATTCTTCTATTACAAATAGCCCTTTATATATTTATATATTTCAAGATAACTACTACCTATCCGCTATGTCTTCTTTTTCAAGTCCTTTACCCCCAATTTAACAAACAATTTACTTTTGTTGAATAAATATAAGTATGAAATGCTTTCCCAACTGTCAGTTTATTTCTTTTCATCTCCACAATGACCTTGTGAAATACGCAGCATAGGTATCTTTATCTCCACTTAACTGCTAAATATGTTTTCTCATTGTTAAGTCACTAGCAGAGGTCAGAGCAGGTAAACAGCAAAGGTGAGGGTGGACCTCAGGCCTTCCTATTCTTACTACTGAACTATGATATTTTAGTCTCACTGTTCCTCCCACCACCAACCTTGTATTTCTTGTTAGGTTCTACCAAGCTGGAAAAGCTTCAGGTATGAGGTCTGATGATGAGATTTATGTCTGTTGTCTGAGGACCAGTCTACTTAAATTTGGACAAGTATTTAATACTATGTGCTGAGAACTTTGTTGTTCCCCCAACCTAGAATCCACCTTCTCCCCAATTCTTCCTAAACTTCAGGGTTTATTTATCTCAATCCTCACCCACTTTTTCATTCTTTAGTTACACTTATCTTTTCCCTTGTTTCCTTAGCATTTATCATGTAGATTAAAGGTTCTGGCCTTACATAATATATTTGGTCTTAATCTCCAGAAGTCTCAGGTGTGAAAGTTTCATTCAGCCACACACACAAAAGATAAACTATGAAAGAAGAAATACATCATGCACTTTTTTCTCTCGCACAGCTTTAGCACTGTGCCAATATAAAAATGACAAGACAAAAAACTGTGTGTATGTATGTTTTCTATTGAAAAACTACTGAGATAGGAAGAGCAAACTAGAAAGTAACAGCCTAAGAGTACAAAAATGAAGAATATAAACCAAGTCTACGCCTCAATATAGAAATAAAATTTTAATTCTGAAAGTGAAGTTAAAATAATCTATCAGAAGTAAAAGAAAACAAAACAGTATGAGCAGATAGTCTGAGCTTCCAATTTCTTCCTTGGGAAGCAAACTCAAAAGGGTTCTACAGCAATATCATCAACTATAGATAAATGAAATTTCCAGGTCTCAGGTTGTAATAAAACTCTTTATTTTAGGAGCTTAAAAACAGCAGCCCCTAGATCTGGCAGGACTCAGGACAGTGTTTGCACAACCCAGCAACTTTTATCAGGTCACTCTCTTTTGTCTGTTATACTCAGATAAAAAAACTATCAAGAACATTAAAATATTAATAACAATAACAATGATAGCAGCTAGCGTTTACATGGCCACTACGCACCAGATACCTTGTTAAGCCATTTACAAATATTTTCTCTTTGGTGCTCACAACTCTGTGAGGCAGAGGATATCTCCATTTTACAGTTGAGGAACCTCAGGCCAACAGTGGTTAAATGACTTGCCCAGGGTCACACAACTACCAAGTGTGAGATTCAGGTCTTCCTAATATCAAGCCTGGCACTCTATCCACTGGGCTACCTAGATGATATAAAAGTTTATATTTTCATACGGTTGGAGAGGCTATGTGAAGGCAATCTAAGTGGGAGAAATAACATGAAGGAAAACTGCAAGTTGATAACAGATTATCTTATGCCTAAACTTTAAATTATTTTTTTAGCTGAAATGATAAGATAGGAAAGTAAAGGAGGGCAGGTAAATTTTGGAATAGATGGGCAGACATGCAATCCATGATTACAACTTTGATTAGAATAGCTGTTGGGAACCACTGTTAGTTTCTGAGAACAAAAGTAATAGAATTACAGCATCCCAGAACTAGAAAGAATCTTGGATACCATTTGGTACAACCCCTTCATTTTACAGACGAATTCATAAGGTCTGGAAAGGCTAAATGACCTGCCCAAGGTTACAACAGGAAGTAAGTTGCAAAGACAGGATTTCAAGCAGTCATCTAGGTTTTATTAAGCTTCTAATGTGTACCAAACACTTTGCTAAGCTCTGGGGACACAAAACCAAAATCAAAACAGTCTATGGCCTCAAAGAATTAACAACCTAATAACGGGGGAGACAATGTGAATGTATGGATATATAGTATATATAAATAACAGAACAGAAAACAGCTTTGGGAGAAAGTGTACTGGTAACTCTGGGATCCCAAAAAGCCTTAGGTAAAATGACTGACTCCAAATTCAGGACTACTTTCACTCTACCACACTAGATCATACCAGTGCTTAATACAGGTGATTCTCAATCATAAATATAAGGAACAGAACTAAAATTTTTTTGCTAATATGGAAAAATGTTTTGACATTTTCACATGTATAATTAATATCATGTTTCTTCCTTCTCAATGGGAAAAGAAAACAATTTTTTAAAAGAATGTTAAAAAAAATAAATTTACTTTTAAAAACAAAAATAAAATGCAACCATTAAAAGTGTAAAAATAATTAATAACTTTGTCTTTAAGATGACACCATAAGGCCAATATTGGGAGCATGTGAAGACAAAAAGAAAACTTCTATATACATCAAAATCACACTGACTTCATTTTTATAAAGTGTTTTTTCTTTTTCTTTTCCCAAATTAGGAGAAAGTGGGGAGGACAGTGGTAAAAGCAAATAGGGTTGCCAAAAAGAAAAAGAACTAAAGCATTTTTTTTCTTATGCACAGAGGAAGGAATACAGGAAAGCATCTGAAATCATTTGTGCTGGATATGTCTTTTACATAAAACAAAAGAATCAGTTTCATATCCAGTTTTCTTTTTCTGTTCTACTCTGCATATGGAATTTCCTGTCTGATAGGGCATTTAAGAATGGGGGAAAAACGTCATAGCAGTCTTTCCGATGATAATAAATAGGAACCAAAGATGATGCCCAACAACTGTGGGTTTGTTACATAAATTGTGGCATATGGATGCAATGGAATATTAATTACAGCATTATAAGAAACAGTGAATACGCAGAATTCAGAGATGCCTGGAAAGACACATGAAATGATGCAGAGGGAAATCAGCTGAACCAGGAAAACAATATACTAAATAACTGCCACAATTGAAAAGGAAAGAAAAAAACTCTGAAACCAAGTTTCACCTGAATGAAGAGATAAGAAAGATGTATCTTCCCTTCTTTCCAGATGTGAAGGATTATGGCAATGGAATACTGAATATATTAGCAGACACAATGACATATTGCTGACTTGCTTTTCTTCTCACCCTGAACTTTTTATTCTTGGTTATAAAGGATGACTTGTTGGGTAGGGAAGGGGAAAAGGATATGATACAAAAACAGTTATTAATAAAATCTTCTCTATAAAATCTTCACAGATTAATCCTAATTGCCTCCAAAAATTCTAAATACTTCAAAAACTTCCTCATTTGAATTTTTCTGGTAGACTCAGTCCTTCATAGCAATGCAAGGACTTAAAAAATTCCCAATAGACTCTTGAGGCAAAATACCTTCCACATATCCAGAGAAAGAACTATGGAACTGGATTGCAGAATGAAGCAGACCATTTTCTTTTGTATTATGTTTCGTTTTGTTTTATGGGTTCTCCCATTCATTTTAATTCTTCTATGCAACATGACTAAGGTGAAAATGTACTAGTGTAGAACCTATGTAAGATTGCACGCCATCTTGGGGAGGGAGTGAGGAAAGAGGGGGAAAGGAGGGGAAGGGAGGAAAAAAATCTAAGATATATGGAAGTGATTGTAGAACACTGAAAACAAATAAAATAATTTTAAAAACTTCCTCACTACTGGTATTTTAAGTATTATGGTGGATGTTAATTTTTATTTTGCTTTTTACATCTTATTTTTCTGTCTTAAAGGGTAGGCATTTCTTGTCCTTTTACTTGTTCTCTTTCCATACTAACATCTAATTTACAGTATTATATGTTCAGCTATGTGAAAAAGTATTACCTTCATTAAAGCAGTTTCTCCATTACTCTGTTGAACATTCACAAAAGCTCCAGCTTCCAAAAGAATAGCCACTGTAGTTAGAAAGTTCTTTGAAAAGAATAGAAACTGAAGTCACAAATATATTATTTTTGTAATTAGTGGGCAAAAAATGTGTAATTTTGTTAATAATTTGGCAATAAGGAATATAAACTAAAATCAGTCCCAACCAACTGTCCAGTACAAGTAACAGCTTCATTTATGATTTCATTTTCATTTACAAAACATGCTAATTTCTACTGGATAGATTTATATAAGTAATACTACCTGACACCATAGGTTCTTTTGAGTATTTCATTAATTGTTCCACATAAAGTCCTTGGTTTGTAAATACAAAGTAAATCAGTGTTAATAGACTAAGCAGTTGTCATTTCAATATAAAATAGAAAGATACATGTGACTCTCTGACATTTTGCAGGTAGTCTTATAAAAGCAAGGTCTTCCTGGATCCAACGGTAGTCAGTGCATACACAGAGATTAATAAATTGAATGCACTACATTGAAAAGTAACTAACCTTCTCAGCTGCGTGAATGAGAGCAGTAGTTCCATTTTTTTGTCTACCATTAACTTTAGCTCCTTTCTTGATAAGGAGCCTGAGTAGGTCATCTTGTCCTCCTGCTGCTGCAAGCATCACCAAAGTCATTCCACTAGAGTCCTTCATTTTTAAAGGGGAACAAAAATTAAGTTTTCAGAAGAAATTTTTTTAGAACAAAGTCTTCAGAAATGAGTTTTAAATTCAATTTAATACAACACACTTCAATGACCATTTACTAAGTACCTATTGTGTGTAGAGTCAAGTGGATGAGCCCTGGATATTGTGTTGTTTAGTTATTTTTCAGCCATGTTCGACTCTTTGTGACTCCATTTAGAGTTTTCTTGGCAAAGATAACTAGAGTAGCTTGCCATTTCCTTCTCCAGCTAATTATTACAGATGAGGAACCTGAAGCAAATAAGGTCAAGTGACTTGATCAAGGTCACACAGCTAGTAAGTGTCTGAGACTAGAGTTGAACTCCATAAGATGAGTCTTTTTGACTCCAGACCCAGGGCTCTACCAACTGAGTTACATATAGCCCAGGATATACGAAGAAGAAAAATGAGACTTCAACATGCAAAAATGCACATTTTCAAGTCCACTTTTCATGTCAATTTCAGAACACCAGAGCTCATCCTGGTCGCATTTAAAGGCAAAAAAGTATGGCAATGAAGAAATTGAATTCTCTGAAGAAAGAAGCTGAGAAAATGAAGAGTGGTGTAAGAGCAGCCAAACTACAAGTTTTGCTGCTTCTCCACCCTTTCTGTAAAGGCCCTTGGGAAAACTAGACTTCCTCAAAAAGTCTAGAAGAGGACACTAGTGAGGTTCAGGACATAAGTTAAAGTACTGTTCTTAATAAGCATGATGAACAGCAGATAGTGGGACAGAAAAGCAGCAAAAGTTTACATGACACTAAATCAAAGAAAATCTGATTTGTTACATGGAACCAGAGTGTGGTAGTGAAAGCCCAGATGATTTGAAATCCTCTAACTCTAAAATGTTGGTTCTACTTTAAGGCTCTGATTTTCCTTCAGATAGTGTGCATATATACCTCTTCCACTTTATTGTGTTCAAAATGAAGAGTAATTTCAGTTAAAAGTAAAGCTCAGTAAATCCATGAAAATAAAAAAACTACTCTTCCAAAACATTTCACACCAGATAGCAGGTCCCTATGTGTATGGGACATGATTTGGGGTAGGATTTATGGTTTACCATGGCAGTCAGTCTAAACTATTGGACTGTTTTTCATGGTTTGGATTTCAAACATTACACTCATGTAATATTGAAACCATATTCCCTTTAAGAAAACTTTTAGTGATGCTTTAATAAGAAGAGAAAAAGCTTATATGAGAAGACTACCATGGAAGCAACAAAGGCTACAAAGTAGTTGTATAGGAATTACTAAAACAAATGTGAAATGTGAATATAAATAACAAGACAGGGAAGGTTAAGTTTGGAGGATCCACAAAATTTTACTGGCTAGTTAGAACTATCTTCTACAAAGCAGATTAAACCAAATTGGGAAAGAGAAAAGAAATTACCCTCAGTTGATTGCTTTTTTTTAAATACTAAAACTGATCTCTCTATTTTTAAAAATTATTTGTTAAATATTTGTTTTCACTTTTCTACAATCATTTCCATATATCTTAAGATTTTTTTCCTTCCTTCCCTGCTTCCTCTCCAAGATGGTGTGCAATTATATACATATAAGTTCTACAGATACATTTCTTATTAAATATATTTCCACCTCAGTCATGTGGCATAGAAGAATTAAAATGAATGGGAGAAATCATAAAACAAAACAAAACATAACACAACAGAAAATGGTCTGGTTCATTCTGCGTTCCAATTCCATAGTTCTTTCTCTGGATATGGATGGCATTTTGCATTGACACCTTTGGGCATGTTCTAGGTCCTTCTATTGCTGTGAAGGGCTAAGTCTATCAGAAACAGTTCTCTTACCCTGTGGTTGATACTGGGTATAATGTTCTCCTGGTTCTGCTCATTTCATTCAGCATCAGTTCACATAAGTCTAACCAGGTTTTTCTAAAGTCCACCTGTTCATCATTTCTTATAGCACAATAGTATTCCATTACGTTCATATACCACAATTTGTTCCCCATTCCCCAATGGATGGGCATTCCCTCGATTTCAAGTTCTTGGCAACCATAAAGAGCTGCTATAAATATTTTTGTACATGTGGGGGAACCTTTCTCATTATTATGATGTCTCTGGCATACAGTTCTAGAAGAGATATTATATTGCAGGGTCAAAGGATATGCATTTTTGTAGCCCTTTGGGCATGGTTCCAAATGGCTCTCCAGAATGGATGGATCAGCAGACAGCTCCACCAACAATGAATACTAATCCATTGTTCCAACTCTCCCACATCTTCTCCAACATTTATCATCTTCCACTTTTGTCATGTTAGCCACACTGATAGGTGTGATGTGGTACCTCAGAGTTATTTTTTATTTGCATCTCTCTAATCAATAGTGATTTAGAGCATTTTTTCATGATATAGATAGTTTTGCTTTCTTCCTCTGAAAACTGCCTGTTCATATCCTTTGAACCTTTATCAATTGGGGAATGACTTGTATTCTTGTACATTTGACTCAGTTCTCTATATATTTTAGAAATGAGGTCTTTATCACAGACACAACTTGTAAAAATTCTCAATTTTCTGCTTCCCTCCCAATCTTAAATGCATTGAGTTTGTGAAAAAAAATTTTCAATTTAATGTAATCAAAATTATCCATTTTGCACTTCATAATGTTCTCTATCTCTTGTTTGGTCAAAAATTTCTTGATTCTCCATAAATCTGACAAACTTTGCTCCTCTAATTTGTTTATAGTATTAGTCTGTATACCTAGATCATGTATCCACTTGGACTTTATTCTTGCGTACAGTGTCAGGCATTAGTCTATGCCCAATTTCCAAGACACTATTACCCAGTTTTCCCAGCAATTTTTGTCAAAGAGTGAATTCTTATCCCAGAAGCTGGGGTCCTTGGGTTTATCAAACAGTAGATTGCTATATTCACTGACGCCTATATCTTGAGTAACTAACCAACGCCACTGGCCTACCCCTTCTATTTCTTAGTCAAATGGTTTTGATGATTGTTGCTTTATAAGACAATTTTGAGATCTGTCAGGGATAGACCACTTTCCCCAGCATTTCTTTTCATTAGTTCCCTTGATATTCTGAACCTTTTGCTCTTCCAGATGAATTTTGATATTTTTTCTAGCTCTAGAAAATTATTATCTGGTGGTATGATTGGTATGGCACTGAAAAAGTAAATTTAGTTAGGCAGAATTGCCATTTTTATTATATTGGCTCAGCCTACCCATGAGCAATTGATGTTTTTCCACTCACTTAGATCTGACTTTATTTGTGCGAAGTGTTTAATTTTTTTATTTTTTAAATAAATTTATTTAACTTCTTACATTCATTTTCACAAGATTTTGGGTGCCAAAATTTTCTCCTCATTTGTTCCCTCCCCCCTCCCCGATACACTGAACATTCTAATTACCCATATCACCAATCTGCCCTCTCTTCTATCATCCCTCCCTTCCCTTACCCCATCTTCTCTTTTGTCCTGTAGGGCCAGATAACTTTCTATTCCCCATTACCTGTATTTCTTATTTCCTAGTAGCAAGAACAATACTCAACAGTTGGTCCTAAA
>CM053771.1:151895897-151992138 GCA_028658325.1 Potorous gilbertii | reverse complement strand
TCAAAGGAAGAATAATGGACTTCGTAGCCCGGGTATAGTTTATATTGTTATACTGTATTTAATAAAGAACTGTACTCAAATCCAGCAATAGGAGTCTAGATTCTCTAAATTTTATTGCATTTTTATTATCTTTTTGAAGTAAATGTCTTTCTATAGTTATATTATACATCATTGGATCCTGACAATAATTGCCTGATTGCATTATAACTTTAAAAATCCCTCATGAAAATAAGAGATTTAAGATCACATGACCATACTCACCAATCCACTCTAATTTATGTCTGACCATGAAACCCCTCTGTTCCATCAATAACAGTGATCATCCAACTGAAGACCTCCAGTAAGAGGAAATCCATTATTTCCCAAGGCAGCCTGTTTCACTATTAGGCAGCTCTAATCTTAGAATTTTTTCCTTAAATCAAGCTTAAATCTGTCTCTGAAGTTTCCCCCCTCAGCTCTGATTTGATCCACTAAGGCTAAAAGAAAAAATTTAAACGTCTTCTACTTGAAAGCCTTCAGAGACCTGAAGACTCTTGTCATTATTATTTATTATTAGCCCCTAAATCTCTTTTCCAGGCTAAACTTCCACGTTTCCTTCAACAAGTTGTTCTATGATGTGATCTTGCTGGTCCTATCACAATCCTGTTTTCCCTCTGCTAGATATACTCCAGTTGGTCTACATGCTCCTAAAATTTGGTGTCTATAACTGAACAGTGTTCCAGATGAGGTCTGATCAAGGCAGAAGTACAATGAGATTATTGCCTAGTCCTACATACTCTACCTCTCACAAAATAACCTAAAAACACATTAAATTTTTTTGCTGTCATATCAACCATTTGAATCATAGTGAATTTATAGTCTGTTTAAATTCCTTAATCCTTTTCATGGACAAGGTAGGTAGTGCAATGGATAAAATTTCAGGCCTGGAATCAGGAAGACTAACCTTCCTGTGTTCAAATCTGGCCTCAGGCACTTACTTGCTGTGTGACCATGGGCAAGTCACTTAACCCTATTTACCTCAGTTTCCTCATTTGTAAAATCAGTTGGAGAGGTAAATGGTGAACCATTCTACTATCTTTTGGCAAGTGGAAGCTAATAACTATGAGAGATCAACAAGCAAAACTAAATCAAAAGAATGAAAAATAGGAGAAAATATGAAATATCTCATTGGAAAAACAAATTATTTGAAAAATGATTGAGGAGAGATAATTTAAGAATTAGTGGACCACCTGAAAGTCATGGTCCAAAAAAGAACCCAGATATCATTTTTCAAGAAATTATCAAGGAAAACTGTCCTTATATTCTAAAACCACAGGGTAAAATAGAAATTGAAAGAGATCCCCCTGAAAGAGATCTCAAAATGAAAACTCCAAGGGATGTTATAACCAAATTCCAGCTCTCCCAAGTCAAGGAGAAAATATTTCAAGCAACCAGAGAGAAACCATTCAAATATCATGGAGCTGCAGTCAGGTTTAGCAGCTTCTATATTAATGGAGCAGAGCACTGGGAATATGATATACTAGAGGACAAAAAAGCTAAGATTATATCAAGAATCACCCATCCAGAAAAACTGAGTAGAATCCTTCAGGGGGAAAATGGATATTTAATGAAATAGAGGACTTTAAAGCAATCCAGATGGAAAGATCAGAGCTGAATAGAAAATTTGACTTTCAAATACAAGATTCAAGTGAAACATGAAAGTGGAATCATAAGAGATTCAATAAGCTACATTGCTACATATGAAGTTGGTACTTGTAACTCCTAAGACTTTTATTATTATTAGGGCAGTTAGAGGAATGTATAGACAGACAGAGGGCATGAGTGTAAGTTGACTATGATGGGATGATATCCTAAAAAATAAAATTAAAAGGTGAGAAAGAGGGATGAGGAATGGGAAAGGTCACCTGACAGAGGTATGAAAGACCTTTTATAGTGACAGGGAAAATGGGTGTGTGTGGGCAATGCTTAAATCTGATTCTCATTGAAATTGGTTGAAAGAGGGAATAACACATTCATTTGGGTTTGGAAATCTATCTTACATTACAGGGAAATAGAAGGTGAGAGGCTGATAGAAGGGAGGGTAGATGGGGGAGTGGCAATAGTTGGAAGCAAAAACATTTTTTAATATAATTTATTAATTTTTAGTTTTCAACATTCACTTTTGAGTTTTAAATTTTCTCCCCTTACCACTCCTCCCCCCCAAGACAGTGTGCAATCTGATATAGGTTCTACTTATACATCCATATTAAACATATTTTCACATTAGTTATGATGTAAAGAAAAATTACAACAAATGGGAGGAACCACGAGATAGAAGAAGCAAAACAACAAAAGAAAAGGAGAACAAACAATCTGCTTCCATCTTCATTCAGACTCCACAGTTCTTTTTCTAGATGTGGATAGCATTTTCCATTGTGAGTCTTTTGGAGTTGTCTTAGACCCTTACATTGCTGAGAAGAGCTAAGTCTGTCAAAGTCAGTCATCACACAGTGGGGCTGTTACTGTGCACAATGTTCTCCTGGTTCTGCTTGTTTCACTCAGCATGAATTCATATAAGTCTTTCCAGGTTTTTCTGAAGTCTGCCTGCTCATCATTTCTTATAGCACGATACTGTTCCATTACATTCATATACTACAATTTATTCAGCCATTTTTCAATTGATGGACATCCCCTAAATTTCCAATTCTTTGCCACAACAAAAAGAGCTGCTATAAATATTTTTTGTACATGTGGATCTTTTTCTTGTTTTGATGATCTCTTTGGGATACAGACCTTGAAGTGGTATGTTCATCCTTTGTTGCCGAAGAAGATCATGCCATCAGAGAAATGATGGCATGATTTGCACTTGACTTTGTTTTTAGTGAAGGAAGGCTGTGCAGGTCACCAAGCTTCACTTCTCCTCCAGAACCATCTGAATCCAGTGACCAGATATTCATCAGGATGACTGGAGATGACCCAGGATGAGGCAATTGGGGTTAAGTGACTTGCCCAAGGTCACACAACTAGTGAGTGTCAAGTGTCTGAGGTGAGATTTGAATTCAGGTCCTCCTGACTCCTGCATTGGTGCTTTATCCACTGCACCACTTAGCTGCCCCCTAGAAGTGGTATTCCTGGGTCAAAGGGTGTGCACATTTTTATAGCTCTTTGGGCATAGTTTCAAAATGCTCTCCAGAATGGTTGGATCAGTTTACAACTTCACTAACAATGCATTAGTGTTCCAATTTTACCACATTTTTTTCCAATATTTATCATTTTCCTGTTTTGTCATGTTAGCCAATCTGATAGGTATGATGTGGTACCTCAGAGTTGTTTTGATTTGCATCAGAAGCAAGATATGTTTGAGGACAGACAAGGTGAAAGGAAAGAGTAGAATATACAGGGTGAAAGGAGTATGATGAAGGGAAATACAGAGCAATCATAACTGCGAACGTGAATGGGGTGAACTTACCCAGAAAATGGAAGTGGATAGTAGAGTAGATTATGTGATTTAGACATAAAGCATGATACCGTAAACAAATTAAGGAAATATGGAATAATTTACCTGTCAGATCCATGTGCAATTTATGACCAAACAAGAGATACAGAGCATTAGAGGATATAAAATGAATAATTTTGATTGCATTAAATTAAAAAGATTTTGCATAAACAAAACCAGTGCCTCCAAGATTAGAAGGAAAGCAGAAAACTGGGAGAAAAAAATTTTATGGCAAGTTTGTCTGATAAAGGCCTCAATTCTCAAATCTTCAGAGAGAACTGAGTCAAGTTTATAAAAATAAGAATCATTCCTCAATTGATATATATGGTCAAAGGAAATGAATAGGCAGTTTTCAAATAAAGAAATCAAAACTCTATAGTCATATGAAAACCTTTCTCAGTCATTACTGATTAGAGAAGTGGAAGTTAACTTTGAGGTACCATCTCACACTTACCACATTGGTTAATATGATAGAAAAGGAAAATGACAAATATTGGAAGGATATGGGGAAAATGGAGACACTAATGCACTCTTGGTGGAGTGGTACTGATCCAACCATTCTAGACAGCAATTTGGAACTATGTCTAAGGGGCAATCAAAATGTGCATACCCTTTAACCTATCAATACCAGTACTAAGTCTGTATCCCAGAGAGATTTTTTTTAAAAGGGAAAGGACCTGTATGTACAAAAATATTTATAGTAACTCTTTTTGTGGTGACTAAGAATTGAAAATCAAAGGGATGTCCATCAATTGGGAAATGGCTGAATAAGTATGATATATGATTGTAATGGAATATTATTGTTCTATTAGAAATGACAAGCAGAATGATTTCACAAAAACCTGGGAATTCTTACATGAACTGATGCAAAGTGAAGTGAGCAGAACCAAGAGAGTATTGTACCCAATAACAGTAATATTGTGCAATGATAACTATGAATGACTTAGCTATTCTCAGTAATGCAATGATGTAAGACACTTCCAAAAGTCTTAGGTTGAAAAATGCTATCCACTTCCAGAGAAAGAACTGATTGAATCTGAAAGCAGATTGGAGCATACTTTTTTTAACTTTATTATTCCTGGAGTTTGTTTTGTTTTCTTTTGGTCTGTGTTTTCTTGTTTTCTTTGACAGCTCAACTAATACGGAAATATGTTTTCCATGACTGCACCTGTATATAACCTATATCAAATTGCTTGCCTTCTCAATGAAGGGGGTGGGGAGGAAAGAGGAAAAGAGGGAATTTGGAAATTTGCAAAGACAAAAAAAGTGTCAAATTGTTTTTACACATAATTAGAGGAAAGATTTTTAATTAAGGTGTAGTTCTTCACATTTATACTTATTAAATTTTACTTATTTATTTGGGCTTGTCATTCCAGCCTCTAAGGAGCTTCTTGAATTTTGTCATGCATCATGTTAACTATCCCTACTAACTTTGTGACACCCACAAATATGCCTTCTTTTGCTTCAGCCAAGTCATTAGCAAAAATATTGAGCTTCACAGGATCATGCATATCCTAGAAACCTCCCTCTGGGTTGACATCAACCTGTTAATGACAAGACTTTTAGTTCAATTACTGAGCCATTTCTGTACCATCATCTAACATTCATTTTTCCATATTATCCATCAGGGTAGTGTGTGATACTTTTTGAGTGCTTTACTGAAACCTAAGTATATGATATCTACTTAAATTATGGTTACATTCTAGCACATGTTCAAACTATGTGGAAGGAGGGGGGATTTGTTTTGTATAGTCAAGAAGCATCTAACAGGTCATGACATTCACATATTTAACATTATCTGGTTGATGAGCTGTTATCATGAGAGAGGTAATTACCTACATTTCATATTATGTTGTAATCTGATGAGACTTCTGTTGTGGGGAAATTTGCCCCTAAATTATTTATATTTCAATATTTCAGGTAACTGTGTTTTTGTTATAGATACTTCCACTAGTAATACAGATTACAGCCCCTCTATAACCTAATAGGTGACCTTTTGAGAGTTACCATGCTGAAAAATCATCACCCAGTAACCAACCTAGTAATGTGTCTTTCTAAACTTACCTAGATTTGACCTCAGATGTCAGACATCTAGACATTGTAGACTCAAACTTTTTCCAGCGTGGAAGGACCTGCCAGTATCTGTACTCTGTTCTTATTGCCTTCAAGAGCCCAGGGTCACCTCCATATCATAATGAGGCATTGGAAAAGGGGCTTAAGTAGAGAAAATTGCTCATACTTTAAAACAAAACAAAAAACCTTTTAGTTGAATTTATGGCTGGGCTTCCAGCCCATAGACTGCCCTTGACCTACAAATAGAAGCTCTACAGTAATGTGACTTTGTGCTTTCCCTGTGCATTTTGACTCAGAGTTAGAGATATTTCTTCTTGGAATGAGGTCAGTCCCTTGTTAATTTCATGGCGTCTGCCAAGTTTATAAGTCTTATTCTGAAATGAAAAGGATTGAGATGCCAAATTCCTTTTCAAGTAGCCTTGATATATCATTGGATATTAATGCAGTTTCTGTCCTAGCAAAAGTACCTTTTGCTACCATTATAAAAAAAAAAAATCAAGTGGCGAATTAAGAGGACTAGATAACTGTAGTTCCTGACTTTTTGAGTCTATAATCAAGGACACAGTAGCATGAATACATATGAATGGGAAATATACCAAGTAGGATAATTACAAAAGTAGATTCATCAAGTACAGATCAAGGGTAAATACGTTTTTTGTGTCAGTGCAGTAAATATCAGGAAAAGTAACCATGAGTGTTCCAAATGTAAACTTAGTGAAAGTAGGGCTCACTCTGGACTAATCAGGGTCATATTTTCCTATCTCTAGTGAGTCCTGTGATGCCTTTCATCATAAATTATAAATGGAATTTTTTTTTTCCTATTTCCCCACAAGTCTTTTCTTTAAAAAGCTTTTATCCTGATGGCCTCCAAAAAAAAGACTTTTATTAATGTCCCTTTCTTTTTTTCAGCCATCCCTGTCATGCTCCAGTGACTCCCTCATTTGTTAAATGACCCTTTCCTTGTAACAGATAAGTATAGTCAAGCAAAACAAATCAACATATTGGCCAAGTCTTGAAATGTATCCCTTTTCCAGACCTGTAGTTGATTACTTCTCTGCCAGAAGACAAAAGACATATTTTATGATCAGTCCTCTGGAGTACTGAAAGTTCACTGCAATGATCAAAATTCGCAAGTCTTCAATATTGTTTTACTTCGCCTTATTGTGGTCATTGGGCAAAGTGTTCTTCTAGCTCTGATTTTACTTGACTTAGTATCAATTCATACAAGTATTCCCAAGTTTCTCTAAATTGTTGATAGTCATCATGGCATATACCACATTTATATTGTCACATTCATATGCCACAATTTTTCATCCTTTTCCAAATCAGTGGGCATATACTTTCAGTCAGTCAATAAATATTTATTAGGCACCTACTATATGCTAGGCATTGTGCTAAGTGCTAGAGCTACAAAGACAGTCCATGTTTTCCTTCCACTTCTTTGGTACTACAGAAAATTCTTCTATAAATATTTTTATGCATGTGGCTCTTTCACCCCGTGTTTAATTTCTTTGTTTTATATATGCATATTAGTAGTATCAGGGCAGCTAGATGGCATAATGGATAGGCCTGGGCCAGGAATTTGGAAGACATAAGTTCAAATCTGGCCTCAGACACTGACTAGCTGTATCACCCTGGGCAAGTGACTTAACAGTGTTTGCCTCAGTTTGACTTGTAAAATGAGTTAGAGAAGGAATGGGCAAAACACTTCAGTATCTCTCTATATATAACCCTGCCTTGTGACAAAGAAAATCAGTTAAATTGAGCATGGTGGCACATACCTATAATCCCTGCTACTGGGGATCCTGAGGCCAATGAATCACTTGAATTCAGGAGTTCTTAGCTGCAATAGAGTTAAAGTTAATCATCTGTCTGTACTAAGTCCAACAGCAATATGGTGATGATAGAGAGAGCACCAGCCTGAAATAAGAGGGTGGAATTGACTCAAATCAAAAAGAGAACAGGGTGAAGCTTCCCTGGTGATCAGCAGTGTGGTCAGGATGAACAGAGGCCACTGCACTTGCAACTTGGTCATGACAGAGAGACCCAGATTCAAACATGAAACCTAACATTAAGCAGACACATTTGATTCAGTAACTATATTTGACAAATATAAAATATTCTGTCCTAGTAAGTCTGCCACTTCTCTGTCATGAAGATGGTGTGATTTATTATCTGTTCTCTAGATTTTTGTTGGTTTTACTTTTACTCAGAGTTCAACTCAATTTTTAAGGGTCTTCTCATATACAATACTTCTCCCCACTGTCATGCTTTTTAAAAAATAAATTGTGAACTTCTATCAAAATTGGTATTATCACTGTATTAGCTTTAGGGGGATAAGAAATGGTCCTGTCAGGTAAGCACCAACTGCTTAAAATTAGAGCAGATTGCACTTTTATGTACGATTTAGGCTCTGCATTAGACATTTCTCAACTCTCAATCTGTAGGGACTATGAGAAAACTAAGGCATAGTTTAAGCCCAAAATTGCCCAGTTTGTGTTGGTCATTTTTTGTAAAAAAAAAAAAAAAATTTTTTTTGAATGCATTTCATTAACAAAGTGGATCTTGTTCTATTTCCAGATCATTGTTTTTCAAACATATACCAATACCAGTCATGTGCCTATTGAAACAAAATATGTCTTTCCTTTGGATGACAAAGCAGCTGTGTGTGGATTTGAAGCTTTCATCAATGGCAAGCATATAATAGGAGAGGTAAAGAATAAGGAATTAAACTCCTTCTTCTTTCTCTCCAGACATATCCTTTTTTATTTATCTGGTGTGATGGGTTTCTGAGTAGTGATTTTACACATATTGGCTACTTTTCAAGTTTATATTCATTTCAGATTTTTTTCATTTCTGAAATGAACATTTCTAGGATTTGGGTTTGAATGATTAGCTCTACTGAATGAAATAATGCAATCACCATATATGTCATAACATTTTTAAATGCTCTTTTCCAGGTCAAGGAAAAGGAAGAAGCTCATCAGGAGTACAGGGAAGCCATCAGTCAAGGCCATGGAGCTTACTTGATGGATCAGGATAGTCCTGTATGGCATGCTATTAATTTGTTAGTGTGCCATGTTAATCAGAAATGGAAAAAAGTTTTAAATCCTTTAAAATATATAATACCTACTGTAAAGTAAAAATTGAAAACATTTGAAACAAAAAAACTCTTTTCTATTATCAGAGAGAAACCTTGCCTAAGAATTCAGCATGTCCAGTGGCCTTTGGCATGTCATCTGCAGTGCTGCACTAGTTGTAAAATGTAGTTAGTCTCTGAGAACAGTGAATTCCTTCTTATGTTATATGATTTAATTATTTTGTATTTAAACCCCCCAAACATTGAAAAAGATGTGATGGGAATTATCAAATGGTATCAAATTGGTGTTATTGAAAAACTAAACTAAAAATGAGAGAAATAATGTTTTGGTTATATAGACCATGTAACTTAATGACTAATGTTGATTGAAATCAGGATGATTTCTATGCCACCCTTATATCTACTGGTGTTACTTTGTGGTAAGGTGGATGGATGAAAAACAAACAGAAAATTTGGGTATGGAGGAAGTAATTTTCTAATAGTCAAGTTTCTGAAAGATGGTGAATAGTAGAAAGGGGCCTGGCCTTGCAGTCGGAAGACTTTGGTTCAGGGGCTGTTTGTGACACAGATTATCTCTTTGTGCCCATGGAAAAGGGAATTCACCTCTCAGTGCCCTCAGGCAAGCCAGAAAGACAATAGGTGACAGATGAGTTTCCTATTTGCATCTATTAAGGGAGTTTGCTCACTATGGAATTCTCTAAACTGTCCAATGAAGTCCCTGGCCTGGACTAAAAGCCTCTAGTAAATGAATAATGATAAAGCCAGACAAGTTTGTTAGAAGATAAGAATCTTTAAATTCGTTTTCCCAAACTTCCAAATTCTTGGGTGTTTAGTCATTCAGAGATGTGATCAAAACACTTGTAGAGTTAAAATATGCAAACCCATCTTCCCTTTGGAATTTGAAATTATATGAAGCCACTAATACTGACAGTATGTATTGCACCTACCTCAGCAGGGCAACAAGTCCATTTCTTTGTAAGGGGTAAAATTTCTGAGTTTACTCATCCATACTTTTAAAAGAGGAGGACTCAAAAGACAAGATAACTGGAAACAAAATAATTAGAGTCTGTGGCTATGAAGAATGAAATTCAGTAAATTTTGACTTGAGCATAATCTTCAACTGTAATATGATTTGGGGAGGTAGATTTTACCCAAAGAGACAGGAAGTTAGTGTTATTCAGTAGCAGGAATATATTTACATCAGACTTCACAGATAGAACAAGATTGTCCAGTTGGTTGATTGGAAACTTTGGGTGTGAAGAATATTGGGCAGGATTCTCTGTAATAGAAAATCATGATTAAGATCTAGGCCCTGATGGTGAATTTTATTTTGATGTAACTGAAGACTACCCAAGAGGACTTCTTATTTATCCTTGGAACAGAGTACTTTGAATTGATTGAATACTGAATTTCCTCTTCATGTTGGGCTTATTGAAGGCCACTGGGATTAGAATAAGTCTTTATTATGACTA
Organism: Potorous gilbertii; assembly: GCA_028658325.1. NCBI lineage: Eukaryota > Metazoa > Chordata > Mammalia > Diprotodontia > Potoroidae > Potorous > Potorous gilbertii. The sequence goes on along the minus strand of CM053771.1, from coordinate 151,982,018 downwards.
TAAATGTGTGACATTATCCATTAGAGTGGGCTAACTCAGCAGAGTTAGTGGCTTCCATCCTGAAGACATTGTTGAGAATGATCCTGATACCAGCCGACTTCTGTGCTTTCTTAATAAAGAAGGGAACTCTGGAGTACTAAAGAATATGAGAATGATTTTAAATAAATTCCTTCATAAGTGATAGATCAAATTGTTCAGAGACCTGCCAGTGTAAAATGGATTGTGGTAGCAAGTAATTAATTGTATTTCATTGTTCCTCATCCTGAATAGCCTTAAAAGAAAACAAAAGAATCTCAAGAATTAGAAAGCATCTCTGACACCATTTAGTCCAACTCAAACACAAAAAGGAGTTTCCTCTCCATAAACCCAAGAAGTAGTCAATCAACCTTTGCTTTAGAGATTCAGGACTCTTAAAAAAATGAAAAAACAAATACATAAAGAAAATTAGATTGATGGAGGAATTGTATTTCAAACCCTTCTCTAAGTATGATGTTCTGCTCACTTCTTTAGAACCATAAAATTGTAAAGTTCAAAGGGAAGTTTGAGATCATGTTGTCCAACCACATCATTTTTTACAGTCTTTGGATTGAGGTAATTAGAGGAGGGACTAGTGATATCAAAAGATTTTTAATGTTCAAATACCTTAACATAAGGCAAAAAATAATTTTATGCATGAGGAAGCAGCACTGTCTTAATAGTCTTCTTGAGATATCTTTGGTACTAGACTTATTTATTATTCTGTGGGATTAAATTTTAACCTGAAACCTGTGGTTTTCAAAGGAAATACATTTTTAAATGTGAGACTATTAATCTATCCCAGAAGGCAGTCTTTTAAGTCAAGAAGTGGGATGTAGTAGTCAGTCTATTATCTATTTGAAGTTTGTGTAGGACCTCTAATGAATGAACAGGAATGGGGGAAGGAGGAATACATTTGTCAGATATTGTCCAAGCTATCCTGCTTGTATTAACATTTCCTTTTCTCCATTAAAAAAACGAAGATACAGTAAGTGGGTTCACCAAGAATCAGAACAAGATCTTGATCTGCTTTTAAAAAAAATATGAATTAATACAGCTATTTGCCAGACTAGAATTTTGTCAGGTCCTACCAAGATGGAAAGACTTCATGTAAGGATGTAGGGATGGATAATCTGTGTGTTATCTAAGAAGCAGTCTATCTAAATTTATAAAGGCTCCACTGGCCGGTGATTGATGTTTTTGACTATAGTAATTCATTTATCAAGGCCTAGAAAGATCAAAGTCTGAGTTGGTGGAAGTAGTGCCAACCTCAGCAAAATTGTGAATCTTCTAAATAAGCTTAAACACTATTCCCATTTTCCTAGAAAAAGTTTTCCAGAAGCTAGGCTTATTGTCTGTATTTGAATTGGTTACTGATGTAGAACATTAAATGGTGAACTTGGACTAGGTCAGTCACGTTTGTAAAGTGAATAATGTCTCCATTTCAGGATGTCTTTACTGTGAGCATTGGAAACTTACCACCACAAGCCAAAGTTCTTATCCAAATTACCTATATTACGGAGCTCAGTTTTCATCATGGATGTGCCAACTTCTTCATGCCTGCCACTGTAGCACCATGGCAACAGGACAAAGCTTTAAATGAAAATCTGCAGGTTTGTGTATTTAACATTACATTTTAAGTGATATTTTCTTTGGAGTTATAGTTTTTAAATTAATTATCAAAAGGAATCTAATGTCATTGGTATAAATAGGTAATGTTTCCCAAAGATAACAGAATTTAGTGTACATATCAATAAGAAAAATGAGAAAAAATTATTTTCAGTTGCCCTCTTTTGAATAGTAATAGCAAACAGAGGCAGCTCCAGTGGCACATCAGAGAGAGCATCAGCCTGGAGTCAGGAAGATTTGAATTCAAATCCAGCCTAAGAGACTTAGTACCTGTGTGACCCTGGGCACCTCAGTTTCTTTATCTGTAAAATGGGGTGATAATAGCACCTATCTCCTAGAGTTGTCCTTTGAGGATCAAGTGAGATCATTGTAAAGGGCTTGACACATAGTGAGAACTCCATAAATGTTAGCTGTTAGATGTTATTTCATTAACTTTTCTCAGTATATTACTCAATAATGAGTTGAATTGACAGTGACTCTTATTACACAAGGGGAAAATGCATGACATTTGCCAACCATGGAAATGTCTGCAGATTTGCAAAGTTGCAAACTAACAGTATTATTTATGTTGCCAGCAATTTACTTGATGTGAGTATATTCAGTGACCTAGAAATTTCTTTATATCTCAGTTGTTGTATTAAACTCATTCTGAAACTTGATGATTACATAGTAACATTTTTATTTTTGATAGGATACAGTGGAGAAAGTTTGTATTAAGGAAGTAGGAATGCATCAACAGTAAGTACCTAATATATAAAGGCTTAACATTTCAGGGTGGCTGAATTTAGAGGACATTAGTTTCATATTTTCAGGTTCCATTTGCACTGCAGTGAATACACATAAGCATTTAATACAAGGAGGAGTGTTATAGGAGCAAAGAAGAGCTCCAGAGTGTTGTAGCTAAATTTTAAGGAACAGGAAATACTTTCAGATGGAGAAAATGAGATAATATTCTGCAAAGGAGGTGGCAATTTAACTGATAAGGCTTCTGAGGGAATATGAAAACGGTATGTAATCTGGGCTTGGGAGAGGATAGCCTGTTCAAATTCATAGAGGGTATGATCCGTCCACAGGCATTTAATCAACACCTATTAGGTGCTAAGCACTATGCCTTTAGGTGATACAAAAATAAAAATGAAACTATCCCTCCATTAAGGAGCTTACATTCAGTAGAGGAGACAACTGCACATATAAATGTATTGAAAATAAATACAAGGTAATTTGAGGAGCACTAGTAGCTAACATATAAAATCTGAGGAATCTCTTGTAGGTTATGTTGATTGAAATATAGCACGTGAAGAAAAGTAATTGTCTCTCTGTATATTAAATTGCAATCCTTTTTCTTCATATTTGATAGATTCTCTTTAAATATATCAATTGAGATGCCCTATATAATAGAGTTAATTACCAGTGATACACATAAACTCAAAGTAAAGGTATGTAAGTTTTTTTAAATTTATTATATATATATTTAAAAATCATTTCATATTTGTAAAAATGTCTGTTGTCAGTGTTGCCATAATTTATAAGATGTTTTAAAATGTGGCTATCAAATATATTTTGAACCAGATTAGATAATTCAAAAAAAGGCATATTAGAGGACAATCTACTTACCTAGTGACTTAATTACAAGTGTTATTTTCTACTTTGGTTTGGCTTTATAGTTACATACAAATTTTTAATTTCATGTTATACCTGAATGTAGCTGAAATGAAAGTCTTGTCCTAAGGATTCATATCTTTCAAGTGATTAGAAGCCCATAATTTTAGAATTTATTTTTTTAGCTCTCCTTTAAACCCTGCTTTGAAAATGATGTTATGCTACAATGACTTGAAAAAATGGACAATATTAAATTAAAACAATTTTTTTTTCTTTTGTTGTATAGAAAACAGACTGCAAAGCTGTAATCAGCACTTTGGATAACAGTTCCTTAGACAGCAAAGGCTTCTCTCTCCAGATTCATATAGGAGAGGCTTACCTCCCAAGAATGTGGGTTGAAAAGCACCCAAACAAGGAAAGTGAGGTAAATTCCTTTTTATTTGGAAAACAATGGTTAATCAATGCAACTATTTAAAAAACCTTTTGGAAAAAAAATGATCCCCTTTATTCCAGTTTCACTTGAATTACTTGGTCCATCAAATCCAATCTTCCCAGTTTTCTCTGAACACGCCTTCATTGGTTACAGTACAGTAATGCCCCATTGTATCCATCACTCCATCTACATCAGCACCGACCCATCTATGCCCTCAGTTATTTTTCCTTTGTTTTTAATGTTTTTTTGGCTTCAAAATTCATTTTCGGGGGCAGAGCCAAGATGGTGGAGTAGAAGGATGCACATACACTAGCTCTTCCCCCACAGCCCATAAACTACCTGTGAAGAAAGACTCTCAACAAATTCTACAGCAGCAGAACCCACAGAACAAGAGTGGAGGAGATTTCCAGCCCAGGGTGACCTGAAAAGCCTATGGGAAAGGTCTGTCACACTAGATGCAGAGTGGAGCCTAGTCCAGCTTTGGCCATGTGGCACAGTGCCAGTTGGAGGACCACAGCAGGCCTCGGGGGCAAAATCCCCAGCAGTAGCTGTGGTTTCCAGATCCTTAAACCCACAGGTGCCAAAGGTTAGTGAGAGGGTTTTTCTTCTGGCTGAGAAGGGAGCAGGGTCTTCCCATAGCTCTAGCCTCAGGTGGCAGTTGCAGAGGCAGCCCACATGCATTGTTGGATTGTAAAGCCCCTGTGGGAACTGAGCAGCTGATTCTTACCTTAACCCTGTGTGGAGACCCTGCCCCCACCTAAGGCTCCTGGGAGGAATTGAGCAGCTGATCTTTATCTCACACTGAATGGCAGTCCTGCCCCTGCCTAAAGCCCCTGGAGGAGTCAAGCAGCTTATCTGAATCTCAGCCCCCAGTACTGGCTTGGTGGAACTGGAGGTCAGGTGGCTGTGGAGAAGGAACTCTATTACTCACAGATTCTGTGCACAAAAGTTTCTTGTTGCTCCCAGACCAGTGTACATGCTTGACTGTGCCACCATGGAGGAATCCTGAGATCTTACAGATTCCCAGAGCATACCCTAGTCTTGACAAAGGACCCAAAAGTCAAGTAACTGGTTGGGAAAGTGCCCAAAAAAGGAGGAAGAAAATAAGACTATAGAAGGTTACTTTCTTGGTGAACAGATATCTTCTCCCATCCTTTCCCATGAGAAAGAACAATGCTTACCATTAGGGAAAGACATAAAAGTCAAGACTTCTGTATCCCAAACATCCAAAATAAATATTCAATGGTGTCAGGCCATGGAAGAGCTCAAAAAGGATTTTGCAAATCAAGTAAGAGAGGTGGAAGAAAAATTGGGAAGAGAAATGAGAGGGATGCAAGAAAACCATGAAAAGCAAGTCAACAACTTGATAAGGAGACCCAAAAAAATGCTGAAGAAAATAACAGCTTTAAAAATAGACTAACTCAACTGGCAAGAGAGTTTCAAAAAGGCAATGAGGAGAAGAATGCTTTCAAAAGCAGAATTATCCAAATGGAAAAGAAGGTTCAAAAGCTCACGGAAGAAAATAGTTCTTTAAAAATTAGAATGGAACAGATGGAGGCTAATGACTTTATGAGAAACCAAGAAATCACAAAACAAAACCAGAAGAATGTAAAAATGGAAGATAATGTGAAATATCTCACTGGAAAAACAACTGATGTGGAAAATAGATCCAGGAGAGACAATTTAAAAATTATGGGACTACCTGAAAGCCATGAGCAAAAAAAGAGCCTAGACATCATCTTTCATGAAATTATCAAGGAAAACTACCCTGATATTCTAGAACCAGAGGGCAAAACAAATGTTGAAAGAATCCACCAATCACCTCCTGAAAGAGATCCAAAAAGAGAAATACTTAGGAACATTGTAGTCAAATTCCAGAGTTACCAGGTTAAGGAGAAAATATTGCAAGCAGCTAGAAAGAAACAATTCCAGTATTGTGGAAATACAATCAGAAAAACATAAGATCTAGCAGGTCTACATTAAGGGATAGAAAGGTGTAGAATATGATATTCCAGAAGTCAAAGGAAGTAGGACTAAAACTAAGAATCACCTACCCAGAAAAACTGAGCATAATACTTCAGGGGAAAAAATGGTCATTCATTGAAATAGAGGACTTTCAAGCGTTCTTGATGAAAAGGCCAGAGCTGAAAAGAATATTTGACTTTCAAACACAAGAATGAAGAGAAGCATGAAAAGGTAAACAGTAAAGAGAAGTCATAAGGGACTTACTGAAGTTGAACTGTTTACATTCCTACATGGAAAAACAATATTTGTAACTCTTGAAACTTCAGTATCTGAGTAGTTGGTGGGATTACACACACACACACACATATATACAGAGAGAGACAGAGAGCATAGGGTGAGTGGAAAAGGATGGGATCATATCTAAAAAAATAAAATTAAGGGGTGAGACAGGAATATATAGGGAGGAGAAAGGGAGAAATGAAATGGGGCAAATTTTTTCTCATAAAAGAGGCAAGAAAAAGATGTTTCAATGGAGGGAAAAAGGGCAGAAGTGAGAAAGAAAACATGAAGCTTACTCTCATCACATTTGACTCAAGGAAAGAATGAAATGCACACTCATTTTGGTATGAAAACCTATCTTACAATACAGGAAAGTGGAGGAGAACGAGATAAGCAAGGTGGGGGGGATGATGGAAGGGAGGGCAATGGGAGGAGGGAGCAATTTGAAGTCAACACTCTTGGGGAGGGACAAGGTCAAAAGAGGGAATAGGAGAAACGGGGGGCAGGATAGGATGGAGGGAAATATAGTTAGTCTTATACAACATGACTATTATGGAAATCATTTGCAAAACTACACATATAAGGCCTATATTGAATTGCTTGCCTTCCCAATGGGGATAGGTGGGGAGGGAGGAAGGAGGAGAAGATGGAACTCAAAGTTTTAGGAACAACTGTTGAGTATTGTTCTTGCATACAACTGGGAAATAAGAAATACATGTAAGGGGGTATAGAAATTTATCTTGCCCTGTAGGACAGAAGAGAAGATGAGGATAAGGGAAGGGAGGGATGTTAGAAAGGAGGGCAGATTGGTGATAGGGGTAATTAGAATGCTTGGGGTTTGGGGGTAGGGGGAGGGGAGAGATGGAGAGAAAATTTGGAACTCAAAATTTTGTAGAAATGAATGTTGATAAATGAATTTTTTAAAAATTACAAAAAAAAATCATTTTCTTCTTACCTCTTCTCCATGGGGGAAAACGCCAACAATATGCATAGTTAAGGAAAACAAATTCCCAAATTGATCATATCCAGAAATTATATGTATTATTCTGTACCTTGAATTCATTGACTCTATTTCAGAAAGAAGGGGTCACACTTCATCAGGCCCTGGAACCATGGTTAGTCATTGCTTAGCCCAGAATTCTTAATCTTCTCAAGTTCTTTTTCTTTCCAATATTGTTGTGATGATTTAAAAGTTCTAAGAGACCAGGTTTCTGGGTAAATTAAAATCAGTTTTATTGACTGTATGTAGAAAGCAGTCAACAGAAACAGATTCATTGTCCACTTGGTAGCCAAAAGAGATTCAACCTTTGAACCCTCGAAATTTCTAAGTGTTTTTAAAGAGAAGTGCACCTGAAGGTGAAAATCAACTCTAATTGGTCAACAAGGGAATAAATATTACAATAGGAGGTGGGCTATATTAAAATGAGGGTTTAGGGCATGTGGCCAATGTCACCCAAATCTTGACACCAATTTCCCTATTCACTTGTCTGACAAAAGAGAGTATCCACATTTTCCCAGATCTGCCTGAGCAAACAGAAGGAGCAAGAGTACACCCATTAGCTCAAACTTACTTTTACTGTCTTTTTTAGATCTTTGCCTGGGTAAAGCTTTAAGAAAGATTTCCTGAACTGATTTGTTTCTGGATGAGAAAGTAGAAAAGGGAAAATACCTTGGTTCTGATTCAATAATTATTAAATATGAGAATTATTTAATTTCTCATATTATTATTGCATAAATTGTTCTCCTGATTTTGGTCGCTGCACTCTGTTATTTTTATTGTGTAATTCTGTTTCTTTTTATGTTACTCAGCTTGATTTTGCCTTTTTTATTTTGGAATTTAAAACTAGAATTCTATCAGTCCTTTACAATTAAATTTTATGAACTCAATACCTCAAGTAGCAAAGTAAAAACTATTTTCATTTTTAAATGGAAGACCAATTGAAAGTCATAATTTTAATGAATTGACAACCCAAGAGACAGAATTTCTGGAAAATCAATAATTTATTAGGCTATCTGAAAATCAATAAATTGATGGTCTAAGTAACCAAAGACAAACCCATGAAGACACTGAGTATCTTAAATACCTTTGTAAAAAGGAACGCCCCTCACAAGTGAAAATCAACCCAGATTGATGGACATTTGAGGAGGATTTGAGCTAGGAGTCTTCATCTTCTCCTTCTGAGAACATGGCTTTATCATAAGACTCAGTTGCCTCTAGCAATCTGGACAGGGGAATCCATCTCCATCCAGACCACTCTAGTTGGTTTTCTCCTTCATGAGCTGTGTTACCCTAAACTCTAATGGAGGGGTTCAGGGACAGGCCCCATTTCCCCCAGGGTAAGAGCTCTCCCTGACTAGATTCTGTTTACATGCTAAACAGAGGTGGGGTGCTGCCCACGATTGAGGAGAATATTCCTTGAGGACTAGGGCAATGTCATCTATCAATCATGTCCTTCAGAGACTGACTTTACAGGAGCTGGACCTTAAATGAGAAAACAAAGGATAAAAGCTTGGATACCAGTTTAATAATTGTTTATTCATAGAATAGTAAAATAATTTCTCTCATAATAAAAACTTTTTTATTTCCAGTTAAAGTTATAAGATGCATCTGCTACATTTCAGCCACTGTCTTCCTCCTCCTTCTAGGCCTGCATGCTTGTATTCCATCCAGATTTCAGTACTGCACTACCTGAAAAGACCCAAACTAGTGAAGTTATTATTTGTCTGGATTGTTCCAATTCTATGGAGGGCTCAGAATTACTGCAAGCAAAGCAAATTGCCTTACATGCTGTGTCTCTCATCCATGAGAAGCAAAAAGTAAACGTTATCAAGTTTGGCACAAGTAAGTTTTCTATTATTTTAGGCTCTGACATTATGTCTTTCTAAAATTAAAATGAAAAAGTAAAAGAGTAAAAAAGGACATGAATTGCTTTGATAAAAAAACCACAAGGGGAAATTGCCCAAGCATTTGAGTTGTCAGAAAGTGAGGCATGGGCTCCTCCTTATCAGAGATCTGACCTGGAAGCAGGATAACCATCAATGGAGGATGTTGTAGAGAAAACTCCTGTCTGGGTACAGGCTGAACCAAATGACACTATGATCTCTTTCAACTCTGGCATTCTCTGAATCTGCCACAAGGATTGGGTTCATGGACTGATTTGAAGGTCTGTGAACTTAGATGGAGACAGAAAAATCACATTTTTATTTTCACTTACCTCTTAAATTTGGTGTTTTCTTCCATTATTTAAAAACATTCTTCAAAGAAGGGCTCCATAGGTCTCTCCAGACTTCCAGAAGGATCCATGACATAAAAAAGGTTAAGAATTCCTGGATACTGTGCTGGACACATGCTATTAAAAGATATGTAATCAGATCTTCACCATATGGGGAAAAAGTCATAATAGAAAAAGGGCCAGGCACTGATTCTAAAGAGGAAGCAAGACACATATAATAGGATGGAGTGGAACTCTTGGCTCCACCAGTCTGTGTGTCCATGCCGTTCTAAAAGGGCTTCCTCCTCTGCCTTAGTGTTGGCCAAGTAATATGAACACTGGGGAGGACCAGAGGTAGAGGCATAGTCTTACTACTTTTATAGAAACATAAATGGCCATTTGAGATATAGACACACCTTGTTTTACATAATAATTGAGTTCTGAATTAGTGATTTTCTGTATAAAATGTGGTGGTAAAATAGTCTGTTGAAAGGATTCCTAGGGTGAACCCTAATTTATCTTTTTTTTTTTTAAAGTCTATCAAGTGCCATTGCCTGACTCCCACTGGTACTGGCAGGTTGGAACTTCACAGGGTTGATACTAGTACTTTTAGATTCCTAGAAGAATATCTGTGGGCAGATAGCTTTGTTACACTGCCTCATATGTGCCTCCACTGTGAGATCTCCTTTAACAATCAGTGTGCAAACTCAGTTCTTTAGTCAAATGACATCACAAGGACAGTAATTTCAAAGCATTTCCCCTAACACCAGGGGCACATTCTCCCACAAATACATCCATATTTTGGGGCAAAGGAGAAAAGAATGGGCATGAATTTAAAACACAATCACAAGGAGGCACACATATAGAAAACATACATGGTCAAGGTAACTCAAAAGGAAGAAGCTACAGAGCCTCTGAATCCTTTTCTTCTGAAAGGTGCTCTCAGCATTTGTGGTAGGACCAGCACAGTACTGGTAATGTCTCAAAAAGCCCTGTACCAATAGACAGAAAATATAAACAAGAGGTAGCCCTATCCCAAATATAGGCTTACTTTATAGACTATACACTCACCAGCCAGCAAAGTAAGAGAGAGAAAAAGGATACCCCACCCCCACTACCACCAGCAGTGGCTCTCCAGACATCAAAGATTTCCTCATGTTTCAAGACCACCAGTGGGAAGGAAAAATTATTTTTTGTGTTAGGGCCTCATATGTATGCACTCTCAGTTTCTGCTCAGCCCCAAATCAGAAGGTCATTCTTCACTATGCAGTAAGTAGGCAGGAAACAGTCACAGAATAAGCATTTTCCAGTGCTTAGTAAAGAGCTGCACACCTTTGTTCCACATCATCTTGAACTTCTAGAAATGGGTTCATCAAATATCTATAAGTCCCCTATACACACACTGAGGACTGGCCCAATTACAAATTAAGATTTTATATATATATATATATATGTAAAATTTCCCAAAAGTGAGGCCGACCAAATAAATGTATATAAATAAATCTGTAAGACATTTTTAAATGATAGAAATAAAATCATATAATGGTACTGTGATAGAAGTTACTGGAATAAATATTTAACAGAAATTTCAAACAAATTTCATTATACAGGTTATAATGAATTATTTTCATATCCTAAGTACTCCACAAGCAATCCTAAACTGACTGAGTTCATTATGGTGAGTAAAACACTTTCTTATTTTGTTTTATTTTTTAAAATTATTTTGTTTTCAGTGTTCTACAATCACTTCCATATATCTTAGATTTTTTCCCCTCCCTCCCCCTCCTTCCTTCCACCCTCCCTCCCCATTCCCTCCCTGAGATAGCTTACAATTTTATATAGGTTCTACATATACATTCCTATTAAATACATTTTTACCTTAGTTATGTTGCATAGAAGAATTAAAATCAATGAGAGAAATCATAAAACATAATACAAAAGAGAATGGTCTGCTTCATTCTGCGATTGAATTCCACAGTTCTTTCTCTGGATGTGGAAGGCATTTTGCCTCAAGAGACCATTGGGAATTTTTTAAGTCCTTGCATTGCAATGAAGTACTAAATCTACCAGAAAAATTCCTTGCACACTGTGGTTGTTGCTGTGTACCAAGTTCTCCTGGTTCTGCTCCTTTCACCCAGCATCAGTTCATATAGGTCCTTCCGGGCCTCTGAAGTTTTCCTGTTCATCATTTCTTATAGTGCAATAGTATTCCATTACATTCATATACCATAATTTATTCAGCTTTTCCCCAATTGATGGACATCCCCTTGATTTCCAGTTTTTGACCACCACAAGAAGAGCTGCTGTAAATATTTTTGTACATGTGGGACCCTTTTCCATAAAACATTCTTTCTTAATTTCCTTAATCTATGAAATTTCAGCGACATTTCTAGAGTTTATCAGTCTTCTCCCTCTGAGGTCCTGGGTATACATCGCTGTTTTTGTCATATTTCCTGCTACTATGCCATTTACTTAATGTAGCTTTTGTACTTTTGATGCTGATTTTTCCAATCTGGAAAAAGCATTCCAACCAATATGTGACAGTGGCCATTACATAAAAAGGTAGGAAGGAGGAATAGATGACATAGTTATAGATGGGTAAGCAGGAAGGCTAGCTTTGGTAATGTTTGGTAGAGAAGTAACTTAAGGCAGGAGATAATTTTTACAGAGAGTCAGCCACAGATGGGGAGGTAAACCAATTAAACAAGGGGCCTGAACAATTGGTCTGTAAAGAGTTTAATGTATGATGTGCAATTTGAGACTAGCAGCCACAAAGAGCTCTTGTTACTTTTATTCAGGGGAAATTCTTTTTCCCTATTTTCTCACTCTAAAATAAGATTGCAGTCACTAACTAAGATATGATATAATGATATAAGTAAAAATAGCATTTGATAGCAGTTCTTTCCTTTTGTCTTTAAAAAGCTCTATCCATAGAAGGTATTAATGGGACAGTTTATAAGTTGGGGGTGAAGGTAAATTTACATTAGTATGTTTTATTAAAAAGTTTAATTAATGGCAAATGTAAGTTTAATTGGCTTTGTGGATATTTAAAGTGAAGTATGTAATGACATTAAAAACAAGCAGCAGCAAAAGGATAAATTCTCACTTAATTTAGGCACTTAAAGAGAGTGCTTGTATTTTCTAGTTATCTAAAAGGAAATGTGAAAATTTTTATTTTCTAAGTTCATAGTGCGGAAGTGGAAATGATATTCATTTAACTTCTTTCCAGATACAGTAGCAAATATATCATTTTTAAAAGTATGTATTGAAAAAATAAGGGAGTGCCCCTCTAAAGAAGCAAGTATCCTCAAATGAAGAAATATTTAATAACAAGTTTAAAAAGTGTGAATGAAACCTGCTTTCTTTTCATTTTTTTCCAGTCTGCTACACCTACTATGGGAAATACCGACTTCTGGAAAACCCTGCACTTTTTAAACTTACTTTACCCTTCTCAAGGGATGCGAAACATACTTCTTCTGTCTGATGGGCATATCCAGAATGAGAGCCTGACACTGCAGATTGTAAGAAGAAATGTTAGACACACCCGCTTATTTACATGTGGCATTGGGTAAGCGCGAGAAAAATCATTATGTAAATAGGAAATGGGAAACAGGGGCAGGGCGAGGGTACAGCAGACAGTTGGTGACACAGGACTGGAATTTAGGGAATTAGGACGGAATAGAGGGGTTACAGAGATGACTTCCAAAAGATAAAGGAACCAGTTAGAGCAGATACCCAAAGAAAAGACTAAAGAAAGAAGAGGACCAAAGATATTTCTTTGATTAGGAGGCATAGAAGGGAGGACAGATGAGTCAAAAAAACTAGGAAGGAGTCAGATAGGTTGGAGAAGAACTGGGAGAGAACAGGTTTATAGAAGCTAAGGGAAGGAGAAGGTGTTTGCTTTTCCTTGGTATTTGGGTTACAGTCAGACATTATTTGGGAGTAGCTATAAGTGGTAACTATCATTTCATTCCCCACTGCTACTAGTGGTTGAAAAGAAATTAATCCCTATTTAGAAAGAAGTATGATCTGAAAGACCATCTGTTATCACCATTTTTCAATTGTTTTGTTGAGAAAGATAAGCACAGATCTGTTAATCTGAGAAATTTACCTATGCTCTCCCTAATGTGGTTTGTTTTATTTCCTTAGAATTACAAATCCCAAAACCACCCAGAGGGGCATGGCACCATCTGTTGATGCCATGTGCTTTCTTTTGTTGACATTTTGAGTTTTGACATGCCTCGTTGTAAAGATTCTTGAAATTATTTTCATAAATCTTTGAAACTAAACCTTTAAAATTTGATCAGATCCACTGCAAATCGTCATATCCTGAGGGCTTTGTCCCAGTATGGTGCTGGAGCATTTGAATACTTTAACACAAAATCTAAATACAGTTGGAAAAAACAGGTAAGTTTCTTCAGTTTTTCGTTCTTTTTTCAGGTATACCTATGGGAATATGAAATATTATAAGCACTAATTATGTGTGTTTTAAATCTTATGCAACAGTCAGTGAAATGGATCTCTATATCTATACAATCATAGTAAATCACTTCTTTTTTTTAGTCCCTGCACAAATATAAAATGCCCACAAATGTCATTCATGCAAAGTCTGTCACTCTTTGTTTTCTGACATTACTCTAAAGGTTCCATTCAGTTCCATATATGTGTGTATATATATATATATTATCTATTCTATATAGGTTTATTTGTTAAGTTCTCTACACTATGCTAAGACTTGGGAGAAGATAGAAAGTTTAGATAAGCTCTGGTCCTTAGCCTCATGGATCCTATAATCTAGTATGAAGAAAGGAGTTATAACTTCAGTCCTTGATAGATCCCCGACTTCTTTGGTGTAAAAATTCTCTCCCCTGACATGGATCACAATCCTTTGCTTCTTTGGTAGATAATCATCCTGAGTTCCAAAAAAAAAAAAAAATTACCAAAAAAATCACTAGTTGTTGACTAACCTTCTATTGATGAGCCTGTCTACACTTAACTATATCAGTCCTTATTCTATAAACATCCAGTGCCAGTTGGACTTCTCAAACTTCTTTCATTCTGTACACTCACCCCTCCTCCTAATTTTCCTGTTTCTGTCAAAGACACCAGGATACTTCTAGTTATCCAGGTTTACAACTTGAAAGTCACCCTTTCCTCCTCACTCTTATTTGCTTCCCAAATCCAGTCCTACCTCCACAGTATCTCTCACATCTGTTCCCTTCTCTAAATTCATTTCATAGCTACTGTCCTTCATTAGGATATAATTATGCCCTATGAAATGAACGGGGGGTCAGGGCAGAGAAACTGAGACTATGACACATAAAAAGTAACTGTAAGACAAAGTAACCTCAGTGGGAGATATAAGGTGCTATGAACATCTGAAGGGGGTACGGGGTAGCTAGTTACTAACTTAGGGAATCAGGGAAGGCTTCCGGGAGAAAGTGGCTTTTGATTTGGGCTGAAGGTTTACAGGACTGTTGTGCTCCCATTGTTGTATGCTTATGAAACTTGGACAGTTTACTAGTACCGTGCCAGGAAACTGAATCGTTTCCATTTGAATTGTCTTAGGAAGATTCTAAAGACCACCTGACAGGATCACTGGACACACTAAGGTCCTTTCTCAAACTAAACTGCTAAGTATTCAAACTCTGTTCCAGAAAGCACAGCTCCAGTGGGCTGGCCATGTTGTTCAGATGCCAGATATTCACTTGCCAAAAAGACTATTTTATGGAGAACTCACACAGTGTATACTCTCACATAGTGCTCAGAAGAAGCAGTACACAGACACTCTCCAGGTCTCTCTTAAGAACTTTGGAACTGGTTGTGTGACATGGAAGACACTGGTGCAGGACTGCACAGCATGGCATGCCCTCATCAGAGAAAGGGCTTTGCTCTATGAACAAACAATTGAAACAGTTCAAAGGAAATGTAAGATGTGCAAATTTAGAGAATCCACCCCAAATGTTCACAGCAACTATTTGTTCCCAACCTGTGGTAGAACATTCTGAACTCGTATTGATCTGATCGGCCACAGTTGGATACACTGTCATTTGACTCTGGCATAGTGATGTCATCTTGATCCTCTTTGAGAATGAAAGACAACAACCAAGAATACTGTATTTGGAGTCAGGAAGACCTCCACTTGAATGCCATCTCAGACACTCACTAGCTGTATGACTTTGGACAAGTCATCTAACCTCTGAATTCCAGTTTTTTCACGTGTGCAAAGGGAATAGTAATTGACCTGGTGATATTATGACAACCACATATGATGTTGCATGTAAAACTTTTGGCAAACCTTAAAGCAATATATCAATATTATTTGTTATTATATTCATGGACCTATATTTGTTAAAAACTAGTTTCATTACTCAGTAACTACACCTTGTATAAACCACAAGAAAGGACTCTGGAGTCCATTATGACTGATGTAATGAAAAGAGGCTTTGACTGGGAATAAGGAAGGAAGCATTGTGGTACAATGGAGAGAACCCTGGTTTAGTCCTGGGTTCAGATTCTGCTTCTGATACTACCAGAGTGACCTTGGACAAGTCATATAAACTCCCCTGAACCTCACTTTCCTTGGGTAAAATTTGAAAGGGTTTGGCTAGATGGCATTGGAGGTCTCTTACAGCTTTTCATCAACCATTCTTAATTTCAATATGGAGGAAAAAAGGATTGGATAACCTCTGAAGGCCCTTCTTACTAAAATCTGTTTGAGACCTGCTACTCCAAATTCACTGAACTGTAGTTTCCTCATCTGTAAATTGGAGATCATAGTACTTAAAGGGTCTTATGAGATAAGCACTTTATCAGCCTCAAAGCACTATGTATATATAACTTATAATTCTGACTAGGATCACTTTTCTAATTTTGGAAGTCTCAGCTCTTTTAATCATGTCAAGTGTAAAAATAAATTGCAATTTAAAATTCATTTTTATGTTTTGAAAATCAAGATGGTTTTTTTTTGTGTTTAGAACAAGACAGTTAAGAGAAGAATTAAATAAAATAGAGACCAGACAGGATTACTATCCAGAAAAATAAGGTTAACTCTTTCTTCACTGTAGGAGAAGGAATGAAATAGAAATCTGAAAAGGGGCAAAATAGTCCCTAAATGAATTCCCTGAGTTACCTGCCATAGAATCACAGAAGTTTAGGTCCAGAAGGAACCTTAGTAATCATTCGGTCCAACAGGTGATACAGGGGAAAGATCACTAGTTTTGGTGTCACAGGATCTGGGTTCAAATCCTACTTGTCATGTATGTGACCTTGGGCATGTCACTTAACCTTTTTGAACCTCAGGTTCCCAGTTAGTAGAATGAAGGGTTGAACTAGAGATGACTTCTCACATTCCTTCCTAAATCTTAGGTGTGCCCAGAAATACTCAGTGATTTACCGGAACATAGAATCAGAATTAGATCCTCTATATCCAAACTACCAGTCCAGGCCTCTTTCCCCTGTATTGGTCTTTGCCATTTACCCTGCGTACAGTAGATTAAAAGTACTTGTTGAATGATTCTCCCACAGGTCATTTGATTGCCTGTGTTTTATAATAAAGTGCCTTTTAACAATCATCAAGCTAAGCATTATGTAATACCTGTATTATTAGAATGAATATGGTAATTGAAAGCTACTGTGAAGACTGAATACTAGAGAAATTAATAAAGGCATTGCAGTGTATATAAAGTAACAGTGACACTGTAATAATTTTGACGGGGCATTTGTCAAATTTGTCCCAATGCTTTCCTTCTGTATAGAACAAGAAAGAAAACTGTAAAATCATGAGAATATAAATATATTAAATTAGCGTGAAAGTTCCTTTTTTATGGAGTAAAATCAAGACCTAATCCACTTTTTTTCCCTTTGTAAATAGATTGAAGATCAGATGACAAGAATATTTTCTCCAGGATGCAGCTCTGTGTCTGTTAAATGGCAACAACTGAATCTAAATTCACCAGAGCCCATACAGGCTCCCACAGAAATCCAGGCCTTATTCAACAATGATAGACTGCTTGTGTATGGATTCATTCCTCATTGTACACAGGTAAGTAGTGGTCCAAAGAAGCACAGGTTAGATGTTTGAATACTTAGCCAACTAATCCATAGCTTGTTTTGAAACTCTCCTCTTTGATGGATATGTTTTCCAACTAAGACAAAGGGCTTTTTACTTCTATCTTCACTTGGAGGATTGTTCATTGTTAATCATTGAGAAAATCATTGCTAAAGATATCAGTGGCTAAGAGGTTGGGAATGTGATACTTCTTTTTTTTAATGTCCTTCAGGCCATCCTAAATGCTTTCATTCAAGAGAGAGAATTTCACACCATGGTGTCAACTACTGAACTACAGAAAACAACTGGAACAGTAAGATTCAAGACTTCATAAATATATATACATACATACATACATACATATATATATATATATATATATATATATATATATATATATATATACCTGTGATAGTAATCAATTTTCATAATTTTATAGTTTAATAAACATATACTTAGTCATTATTTGTATATGTATACATATATATATATATATATACACTATGTATTTAATATTTTTTTATTTCAGTTTCATATTAAAAATCTAAGTATCTCACTCATGGAGGTAATTGTTTGGACATGCAGGCTGACTTTTCTACACCTATAAACATTTAGTTGAACAACAGTATATCAAGTAACTCACATATTTTACTTACCTGTTTAGGTAAAATTCATATCCATTTTGTTTCTACTACCAGTTTAGAAGCTTTCTGAATTAGTCAAAATTAAATTTTATTCAGTAAAGAAAATTCACCTGTATAATGTACTTTGAGGTTTATAAAATGCTTTGCTCACAAAAACCTCTAAAGTGTAAGTAGTATTGTTATCATTATGTAAGTGAAGCACAAAGAGATTAGATTTCTTGCCTAATATAAACTGTACTTGATAATGATAATTTTCTTAATATATTGCTATATTATACTAATATTTTATTGAATATTTTTGCATATTCATTAGAGAATTGATCTTTATTTTCTTTTTTAGCATTATCTTTACATGGTTTTAAAATTAACACTATATTTGCCTCATAAAACGTATTAGGCAAACTTCTTTATATTTATGAATAATCTATGTAATATAGGAATTATTTGTTTTTGGTAAGTAAAAACCTCATTTATACAACTATACTTTTTTTTTCTAACTGCCATTATAGTAAGAGAGAGTAAGAGTTGAAACTTCATTGAAAACAGAAAACACTGAAAACAGAGGAGGTAGAATATCAGAAAACAGTATAGGTGAACTTCCCCAAACCCTTGCAACATCTCCAAACAAATCTAGGAAATGCACCAGACTGAGTTATGAATGGAAAATAAAAAAATTAATAGTAATTTTTTCCAGTCTAGGTCAGCATAGGACAATAGACAGAGAGGTCATAGGGGGATAGACAAAGAGGTCTGTAGACACCAGTGGTGGGGGTCTAGCCAGGAATGGCCACACAGAGAATTCCAGCAAGAGAAACCATGTCCACGGTCAACAAGAGGTTCCAACTCTAGCAAAGAGAAGTCCAGCCTTGTGAAGGGTACAGGAAGGGATGATAACTAACAACTTTGTGGCTCACTATCTAGTTCTGGGTCATAGATCCAGGATAGCATTCCTGGATAAGAGGAAGCATCCTATGCTATGTACCAAACAAGGAGCAAAGTTCAGAAGCAAGCTGCAGCTGTGTGGTTTTGACCCCAGGAAAAGAAGAGAACAGGGTCTCAGTTCTAACTTAATTTCCAGTCTAGGCTTAAGCTTGCAACTAAATAACCAGATCAAGAAACCAAGACTTAAGAAAAGCATTACTTCTTTCATTATGAACCAGCAGTTTTCACCTGGTCAGTAGTGGCAGAATCTGACAGTAGTCTACTGGAACTCCAGTTAGGATAGAACCACAGTTGTATTTGCTCAGATCAAATCCCAAGTCAAGACTATGCAGAGATCAGACCAGGAGGCCAGAAAATAGACTTTGCCTTGGATCAGACCACTCCAGGAGTACTGAAAGCTTGCAGTCCCCCAGCATGCACTGTCCCTAGAAAAACTTAGTGCCTCAGGAAAGCAGCACCAAGACCAGCCCAGACATTTTTTTCCATAAGGACACAGAGCCCAACCTAACAAAAAGTCCACAGTCAGGAAGGAGGATGGGAAAATTGAGCAAAAAAAAAATCCCACCATAAAAGTCTATTAATTATAGTGATAGTAATGGTCAATATACGACCTCAGAAGAAGAGAATGCCTCTAAAATATTTATAAGTAAATCCTCAAAGAAAAATTGGCATGGGGGAAGTTCAACTAGAATTCCTGCAAGAAATGAAGCAAGAGGTTTTTAATAGTTTAAATTTTTCTTATGAATTAAATAAGAGCACTAGAGTAAAATTGGAAAAGCAATGAGAGAGAAGAAAGAACTGAAAAGGAAATTGATGGCTTGATGCAAAAAACATAAAACTTTGCTAAAGCAACAAACTCTCTGAAAATTATAATGAACCAAATATAAGTTAATGAATCTATGAAACAAAAAGAAATATTAAAGCAGTCAAGGGACTGAAAATAAAAGAAAATGTAAGATATGTATCTCATAGCAAAAACAACTCACCTGAAAAGCAGATTTAGGAGATATCATTTAAGAATCATTGGGACTACCTGAAAGCCAAGAACAAAAAAGTAGCCTAGATACCATATTTCAAACACTCATAAAAGAAAACTTGCCCAGATATCTTAGAACCAGACATCAGAGTAGAAGTAGAAGGTCACTTTCTGGAGGAAAAAAAAACAAAATAAAAATTCCCAGAAATGTCATAGTCAAAATCCAGAGCTTCCTGGTCAAAGAAAAAATACTGGAAGCAGAAAAAGAAAAGGGTTCACATACCTTGGAGTCATGATCAAAAATCACACACATTTTAGTAGCTACCACTATAAAGGAACAGAGAGCTTAGAATATAATATTACATAAGACAAAGAATATAGTCTTAAAATAAAGAATAATCTATCCAGCAAACCTGAGTATAATTCTCCAGGAGAAAAAAATGAATTTTAATGAAATAAAGAACTTCCAAGCATTACTAATGAAAGACTAGAGTTCTATAGAGAATTTGAAGTACAAACACAGGAGTTAAGAGAGAATCAAAAAGGAAAACATGAATGAGAAATAATAAGGAACTGAAAAATGACCAGCTGTTTGTGTTCTAAAACAAGGAGATGATACACGTCCCCTAAGACTGCTGTCATCATTAAAGGTCATTTTGTTATTGTCGTCCTGTTGTTTCAGTCCCGACTCTTCATGACTCCTTGTGGGGTTTTCTTGGAAAAGACACTGGAGTGGATTGCCATTTCCTTCTCCAGTTCATTTTACAGATGAGGAAACTGAGGCAAATAGGGTTAAATAACTTGTCCAGTGTCACATAGCTAGTAAGTGTACAAGACTGGTTTTGAATTCAGGTCTTCCTGACTACAGACCTGGTGCTGTATCCATTGGGCCACCTAATTGCTTATCAAAGGTCATAGAAAGAGCCTAATTAGACAGGGCATCTGGGGATGGTTCTCTTATACTTTGATAATCTTAACAGGAAAATGGAAATTGAGGTGGAAAGGAATATATAGGCAGGAAAGGAAGGGGAAAATGGGGGAAATTATCTCAGATAATTGGGATGCAGAAATAGAAGTCCATATAAATAATGAGGAATGGGTGGGGAGAGTAATTAATACTAGAACTTCATTCTCATCTGAGCAGATCAAAAGAAGGTAACATATACACACACACGCACACACACAGAGTTACATATAGGAATACATTTCATTCAACAGGGAAACAGGAGGGAAAAGGGAGGCAACTAGGAGGGGAATAGGTGGAGGACTGTAAACTAAGGGAGGGAGTAGTCCAAAACAAAACAAACTCTAAAGAGATACAAAAATATTTATAGTAACTTTTTTTGGTGGTGGTAAAGAACCAGAAATTGAAGGTGGGCCTATCAATTTGAGAATGACTGAGGATGCTGTGATTTATAATGATGATGGAATATTTTGTGCTGTAAGAAATGTTGAAGGGGGATAGTTTCAGAGAAACCTAGGAACGTTTATATGAACCAAAGCAGAATGAGGCGAGCAGAACCAAGAGAATGTTTTTCACAAAGACAGCACTGTTGACAAAACAAACAAGTTTGAAAGGCTTAGGAACTCTGATCCATGCAGTAAGGAATCATCTGAGATGAAATGTTCCCCCCTTTCTGATAGAAAGATAATGGACTCAGAGTGTGGACATTTTTTTACTTGACCAATACAGGAATTTGTTTTGGCTATTCATGTTTATAACTGGGGATTTGTTTTTCTTTCTTTATCAGTTTGGAAGAGTATAGGTGAGAGGAGATAAAACAGATTTTTGATGATTAAAAATAAATTTTAATTTAAAAAATAAAAATAAACAGTAAAAGTGGAGTATTAGTTTGAAAACAAAACAAAAACAGGTACTTAGGGTCATCCAAGTCATTTCCTGAGGTCATTTCTTTCTACAAGAGAGGAGAAAAATCTTTAGGTTACCATGTTTTCTTTTTCGTAAGAGAACATTTGTGCAGACATCCTCCTAGCATTGGGTGGAAGTCACAGGGACAAATCTGCTACTTATTTATAAAAAAAAGAAAAGAAAAAGATGATCACATTAAGGAACTAAGGAAATTAATTAGTGGCTTGTAAAACATGAGAATATGGAGGGGTAATCAAAGAAAAGTTACAGTTGTTTTCTTTTGCCCCTGAAATGTAGATGCTTCACAAGCTAACAGCTAGAGCTATCATCAGAGATTATGAAGATGGAATACTCCATGAGGATGAAACAAAACATGAGGTTTGTTCTTTCTATACAAAATATGCTTTGATTTTTAGAAAATCTTCCTTAAACTGATGTAGCCAACAATATGTGAGGTTACATAATCTGAAGAAATATTTTTTAGGGTGAAAAGAATTTATCTTAAAGAGGATTACAGAATCATAGAATTGAGATCTGGGAGGAACTTTAGAGATAATCTCATCCCATAATAGAAGCAACAACTGATGAATAATGTTCTTCATCTCTTTTTATGTCTTTTAGAGATAGAGTCCCACTTTATTTTCTTCTATTAAATATTCATTTGAAAAGAAAACTAAAAGAGATTTCTTGTCCTGTAAAACAAGGGTAACAGTAGGAGCAAATATAATATTGGGCTTCAGTGGAAAGAGAGTTGAACTTGGGGGAGTTCTTACCTGAGGGTCTTAGAACCGGAGTTCAAATCCTATTTCTTATTCATGTGATCTTGAACAAGCCATCTAAGCTCTCTGGGTTTCATTTTCCTCATCTATAGGATAAGAAGGTTGGACAAGATCATCATTAAAGTCCTTTCAAGCCCTGAGTCTCTATGGTTCTATGAAATGTTTGACAAAAGATTTTTATTATTGTAAAGAGATTTCCCTCTTGAATTCATGCAGCTACAGAGCTATAACTATGCTTTCCAAAGGTGAAAGCTTATGACAGATTTCTTGACTTCATAGGTGTTGACATAGAATAAATGCTATCTAAAATCCCATACTATGGGTAGGCAAAGGTTGCTTTTAAGGAGGGTAGTCCTAAATTAATCTAACACTAAATTATCAGACTTTTGGATAAATAAACTGACAAATTATTTTCAAGATTCTAATTTGTTCTTGGATTAGGCAGCTTTCCTTATTTTATTTTTATCAAGGTCTTTGCCATTCCTTTGAATATGATTTATCAGATCAGATAATGGTCTCTTAGGTGGGTGACATGGAGTCACCTACCTTATAAAAGTGAAAAATGAAAACTTTTGCATGAATGTTTTGTTTGGAATATTGATCACAAAACTATGTTCATAGATAACAATTATAAAATCTTACATGTGAAGAGCATTTAAGTTCAGAAAAAATTTTCACATATATTCTTATTTAATTCTCACATCAACTCTAAAGTAGATAAAAAGCCAGTAGCATTGTACACATTTTATAGAAGAAACTAAAGCTAAGAGAGATTAAATGACATATTCAAGAACGTGGAAACACCAAAGCTTGAATCCAAATTGATTGCAAGTTCAGTGTTCTTTCTGATACTTCCTTATCTAAAGGGAAAACAGTTTTCTAGAATTCTGTTTGAGTGATAAAAACCAGAATTGAAAAGGAACATACTATGTGTGCCTATAGAATTAAGTATTTGTATACCTTCAATACAAAATACATTTGTTTGATATAATATTGCTATCCATTTAAAATGTTCCAACCTAGATGAAGAAGCAAATTTTGAAGTCTCTGATTATTAAACTCAGCAAGGAGAACTCTATTATGACACAATTTACAAGTTTTGTGGCAGTTGAAAAAAGGGTAAGTATTGTTGCTAATAGGAAATTAAATTATTTTAATTGTCTTAAGAAAATAAGCGAAACTTAGATCTATTAAACCATAGTTATTAAATTTATCATGAACTTTAAATATGTGGCAATGTGAAAAAATTAAGTGACATTTTGCTGAAAAGATAACTTCTAGGATATTACAAAGCGTAGATTTATTATTAAGTTATATAGCTATTATTTTATTCATAGTAAGTTATAATACATCACATTCCCATAGTGTTTTCCAGCTTCCAAAGTACTTTCTTCAACACAATCTTTTGAGACAGGTAATACAAATATTTTTCTTCCTTACTGAGGAAGTTAATGAACCTGAGGATTGAGGCTGATCTCTTGACCATTTCAGAAGTAGTGATCTATCCCCATGCCTCCAGTGGTCAGTGACAGCTGCCCATCAATAGGGCCTTTAAAAATATGCCAACACATTCCTGTAATGGTGGGCAATTAAAAAGACCACCTGGGGGTCTCATCTATTGTTTGCTGTCTTTGCATAGCTGACTGCCTCAGCTTTGTGAAGCAGTCTAGAGAACTGTCTTTGAGCCTATATCATACTTAGAATATGATGGTCTGATGGGAAATAGTATCTGAAGACTATTACCCACTGAATAATGGGTATTGACTTGAAGTATGGTAATTTTGTGGTAGCTGAACCAATGAACCTGTGCTGATCCTTCACTCATATACTTTCCCATAAAAAAATAGTATACTTTGATTAGAACTCAACAAATGCTTATTAAGTTCCTACTAAGTGCAAAACACTGTTAGGTTCTGCTGAATTTACTGTAGGGAAATTTTTGTCTAAAGAATTGATACAGGTAGTCCAAAATAAGACAACCCCTTATCCTAGATTGTTCAGTTGTTTTTCAGTCACATGAAACTCTTTGTGACTCTATTTGGGGTTTTGTTGGCAGACGTACTGGAATGATTTGCCATTTTCTTTTCCAGATAAACAATGAAAAATCTACCTTTCCTAGGTTAACAATGGCAAATTCTTACTCTTTGGCTCAACTTTTTCTAAACTCCAGGGAGATCATCAACTTGCATAATAACATTTCTTGGATATGTTATAATACAATTGAATAAATTTTAGTTTTCTTTATTAAGTCTAATGTAAATACTTTGATAGCAGGGAAAATTTAATTTATCCTCTTTTTTAATCTTTTCATCCCTAGCACCTATAGCATCAAATCACACAGTAGATCCCCCCAGACAAGAGTATCCCAAGTTAACTCACTCAAAACCATAACTCCCAAGCCCCACTTGATCAGATTACATTTATTAGTTAACCAGAAGATGCAATTCATTCAAAGCAAAAGCATTTAATGAAATAACATAGCTTTAAGAAAAATAGCAGCTGCCACAACAGTAATGATGGTAGTTATAAAAATCATAGCTGACATGTGTCTGTTAACTTAGTACTTGTCAAGCAGTTTACTAAATACTTTACAATTATGATCTTATTTGATCCTCCCAACAGCCCTAGGAGGTAAGTGGTGTTATTCTCTCCATTTTATAAATGAGGAACATGAGGTAGATGGCAATTAAGTGACTTGCCCAGGGTCACACAGGTAATAAGTATATGAGGCTTAATTTGAATTCAGATCTTCCCAGTCCCAAGCCCTTTGATGCTTTATCTATTGTGTCACCTAGCTGTCCTCTAATAAAACAGTTCCTCCATAAAATTAGAACACATTTCCCCTCAAATTCCAGCACTAGAGGGAAATGTGGAACACGTGGTCAGCACATACATAGAGAAGATGTGTGGGAGCTGTAGAGCCACCGATGTGTTCTTTTTGCTAGTTCTACTCTACAGAGGAAGTGTGTAACCCCTACTGGGGCAGCTTTCCTTTGGTCTCACAAAGCCACTGCATGACAGTGGCCTGCTGATCTCATCATTACTATCAGGCACAACTTCCCTGGTCCTAAGGCTGTGAGTTCCTCTCTGCTTCTAATTTCTGACTAGAACTGCAATCTCCATTGAGGTGCTCCCTCTTCTTCACAATAAGCAGTGGGGTTTCTTTGATCATCCCCTTCTCCTTAACACTCCTGGTTCTCCTTGTACCTGTCTGACTATTCCTTCTTAGTCTCCTTTGCTGGATCTTCTTTCAAGTCTTGCCCATTAATTATGAATGTCCACTAAAGCTTTGGCCTGGGCACTTTTGTCCCTCTACATTTTCAGTTTTTTATCTCATCATTTCCCTTGGCTTCAACTATCATTCCTATGCAGATGAGTCTCCAGTTCACATATCTGTCCTAACCTCTTTCCTGACCTCCAGTCCCACATCTCTACCAGCCTATTAGAAATTTCAAACTGGATGTCACATAGACATCTTAAACTCAGCATGTCCAAAACTGAAGTCATTATCTTTCCCCCTCAACCCTCCCTTCTGTCAACCTGAAAACCTGGTTAAAGAGAAGACATCAGGCAAAAGTCATACATTATTTATTAATTAATTCCCTTTTCAAGAAAACGGTTCATAGTACTACGGAGTCAGAGGTTATCTGACCGACTCAGTACAGAAATCGACTGACTTAAATACATTTTACCATGAAAAAGGAACTCTCTTAGTTGAACAAATTGTAAATTTGGTAAAACAATTAACAAAGTAGCATCAATTGGGTTTTATAATCCCAAGCTCTGTGAATTTCCTTTCTGTAGCATATATCTCCATGACATACAATAAGGAGAAAATCCTGTCACTCTGATGGCAGGCATCCTGTCATAAACAGGCCCTTGAAGTTACTGACACAAGAAAGGGTATCTTAACAGAGTTGACAAAGTTGAAATTACAACCCAGAACATCTACATTTTTCCTTGTCACTGAGATGCCAGGAAAAGGGTCTGGTAAGGAAGTTACTAAGTCAGCCCCATTTGCTTTTGCTGACATACCAAAAGGCATTCTCTGAGTTTACTTAAGGTAACAAAGGAGACTATTAGGTCCAGGCTCTTCTTAATTCAAACTCTGGCCTTCACAAAATCTAAAATTTGTATTAAAGGATTATCACCTCTTACTAACTTCTCCATTACTATGGAGGGTACTACCATCTTTGCAGCCTAGGAGTCAAACTTAACTCCTCACTCTCTTGCCTTCCTTATTCAATTAGTTGACAGATCCTGTTGTTTCTGTCTTCACAACATCTCTCAATTACATCCACTTCCCTTCTCTCACATTGTCACCACCCAGGGGGCACCTTCATCCCTTCACACCAAGACTATTGAAGTGGTCCCTCCTTACTTTAAGTTTCTCTCTGCTCCAGTTCATTTTCAACTCAGCTGTCAAAATAATCTTAAAGCTCAAGTGTAACCCTGTTACCCCTCTATTCAACCACTTCAGTGTCTCCCTATTGTAAAATTGTGATTGTAAAAATGCGAAATTCTGTTTGTCTTTTAAAACCTTCCATAACCTGGCTCCTTCCTACATTTCCAGTCTTTTTACTTCTTATATTTCCATCTCCCACATAAATCTGTGACCTGGTCACACTGAACTCCTTGCTGTTCCTTGAACAAAACACCCCACTTTGGGCATTTTCTCTGGCTGTCTTCTATGCCTGGAACTTTCCCCCTTTCTCATTTCTGCCTCTAAGCTTCCCTGGATTTCTTCAAGTCTCAGATAAAATACTACTCTCTAAAAGAAATCTATCCTGTTCCTCCTTAATGCTAGTACCTTCCCTCTGTTTATTATTTTCAGTTTC
This sequence comes from Potorous gilbertii, assembly GCA_028658325.1. Lineage (NCBI taxonomy): Eukaryota > Metazoa > Chordata > Mammalia > Diprotodontia > Potoroidae > Potorous > Potorous gilbertii. Next base: position 151,954,787 of record CM053771.1, on the reverse strand, counting down.
TTCCGTACACAGTTATTTACATGTTCTCTCCCCATTTAGATTGTGAGCTCCGTGAGAGTAGGGACTGTCTTTTATTTTTTCTTTGGGTTCCCAGCACTTACTACACTGTCTGGCACATAGTAGGAGGTTAATAAGCACCTATAGACTGACTGCCATTGTACTTTCTACTTAAATTCCAGAGGCTGTTGTGCTACAACTCTTTTTTTAAAAAGTAGAAGCTTGAACAAAACCATTCATTGGTTTAGGGAAAATCTCTCAATTGATGTTGCATTCAACCATGACAGAAATGGGTATTTCCTCCCCAGAAGGAAAGTCCTTGCCCCAGGTGCCAGGTTCTTTGAATCACAAAGCCATTGTTAGCCTACCTAACTAATGGCTTCAGGTTTAAGTCTATTTTTTCAAACCATATTTCCTAGTTACCAAGGGCAGTTTTTCTGCAAGAGGCTTCATTCTGACTTAGAGTAAGAAAGTTCATCTTACTTCATATTTAATTGCCAAATACTAAACTGCTTCTAGTCAGTTTCCCTTTAGATGGTACCCTTGTAGCAAATTTACAGGAATTCTCTGGTTTGGTAATGATGACCACCCCTACCCCCGAATTCCTCAATCCCAAATCAATTTTGCTCTTTCTTAAAAATGAATGTTAGAAGAAAAGATCACAAGGCAAGTTCTTCCCCTTGCCTAGCCAAATTCCTGGCCTTTAATATGTATATGTGGCCGGCAAAAGCTTATATTGAGTTGGATTGACTACAGTAAATTACATTTTGGTTATTTTCTTGATTTTTTTTTAAAGCTATCTAGTCATATAAATAGCTCATCTACTTTTGCAGCTGCTTAATCTTGTGGATTTATTTTGAATAACTTCATTTTAGAATGTGACTTTTATTGACTTCATACTCTAATTCTAGAAGTATTCCCAATTTGGGACTTATTGTCTTCTGTGTTCTGACTATGAAATCTTGAAAGTTTTATTATAAAAATTAGTTCTAAACTCATATGTTTTTCCTCAGGATGGCAATAAATCACTGGATCCCTATACTCCAAATATTTTGGAACTTATCACCACAGAAGATGTAGACTTTCTGCCATACATGGATTGGGAGGTGGAAGAGCCAGAGTATGCAATGATGAAGGTAAGTCTTGTCGACCTGGAAGTTTGGTTGAAGGAGGCAGACAGGCTTGGTGATATGTAAATTCACATTGTTTATTCCCTTAAAGCTAGCAGATACATGATCATGGAGCCAGGAGGAAATCTCTGATTGCCTGATACAAGAATGAGCAGGCTTAAATCTGTTTTAGGACAATCCCAACTCAGGGTCTCTGTGTCTCTCAAATTTATGACCTCCATATATATTTAATCGTATTATGAGAAAGGAATTTTCTTAATTGGATAGGTGGTAAATACAATAAGATAAGAGAGTTGATAAAGTGTCAATTGAAATTATGACCTGGGATATCTGTGTTTTCTTTATCATTGACATGCCATAATATAGTGTGTGTCCACAAAATATTGAGATATGGAAAAAGTCCCATTACTCAAGATAGTATCTTGTGTTAGGGTTCTCATAAAGAATGTTAAGTCAGCCTCATCTGACTTTGTTGACACAGGAAGAGGTATTCTCTGAGTTTACTCAGAGAACAAAGAAACTGTTAGGTCCAGGCTCTTCTCCTGGTTAATTAATTCAGGCTCTGGCCCTGATTAAAGTCTAGAAATGATATTAAATGATTATTATTTCCTCCTTTTGGAGCCTTTTGAAGCCAAAGGCTTCAACTTTAAACCCAGGAAAGTATGGAAAAACTTCTCTCTTCTTCAGGAAGGAAGTTCTAAAAATCCTTATCTAGGTGGATTTAGGTTTTTCCCCAACCACTTCCTGAAATGGGGACCACTAAAGATAAGTTCAAATTCTTTGTCACATGGAATCTGCCTCATGAGGAGATGAGAGAAGGAATTGCTCTTTCCCTTTGACTGGATATCCTCAGAGATGGGAAGCCACTGCAGAGCAATTGCAAACAAGCAAAAAGAACAGACTGCAAGGGGGATCAAGCTAGGGAGCATAATAGGAATATAGAGCAACTAAGTAAAAAAATGAGCTAGAGCTACCACAGATATAAGCAACCAGTCCTGGATACGCAAAGGGCTCAGACAGGCTCTTCATGCAGATCTGGTCCAAACTCTTGTTGTCTTTGTCAGGGCTCTTGGAAATCATAGGGCAAGGTCTCCTATGGGCTCAGATATCCACTCAGGAGCACAGGCAATAGATGTGACAGATGGATCTAACAGTCGCTATAGTCAGAAAGACCTGACAGCAGCTTCCAGAAACCATGCTTTAGTAATTGAGAGGAAACAACACAACATAGCTAACATGGCTAAAGGTACCTAAAAATGTTTTAGTTTCCCAGCCATGCAGGTCTAGGTTCAAACAATACAATAAAGTTTACTCACAGCTCACAAAAATTGCATAATTATATTAATAAGTCAGGCACAGATCAAACCACTCAGATGGTTCACAATAGACTGGTCCCAAAAGAGGAATCTACATGTCACCGAGATAACCAAGAAAACTGAAACATAAACCATACAAATCAATGCAATCATTGTTACCAGTGTTAACTAACATTGTTCCTCATGTCCCAGTTACCTATTCCCATTGTCCATTTAAGCAGAACTTTTTGAATCCCAGATGTCTCATTTAGTTATCTGATCCCTAGACATCCTTTCTTTGACAATAGGTTTTATTCTTGGGACAGTTCAAAAAGGGAATTCTGCTTCTCTGGTTCAGATCTAGAAGTCCCCACATACTTCCAACTTAGTATAAATTAGTACAATCACTTTTTTGAAACTTCAGAGAATTTCCATTTACATATCATCTGATGTTTCTAGCCTTACCTAAATCCTATATCTGGTATAAGAATCCTTTAATATGTGAGGGTCCCAACCATAAAATTAGCACATCTTCCTTTTAAAATTATTGGACAGATACTTTAATAAACAAAAAAATCTCACTTACTTTTACCACTGTCTTATGCAATTATGGTTCAAAAATCCAAATTTGAAATCTTCTTACCAAAATATGATAAATTTTAGAAACCATTCATATACATCTGTACATAATTCTTAGAGAAATCAATCTGATCCTGTTGCTTTTCCTCAAAATTTGCTGTCCTATTTAATTAGAATCTATTACCTTATATGTCTCATCACTTTGTCTAATCATTTCCTCCTTTGGAGGATGTTATCTCTATATTATATTTATTTGGCCATGAATATATGTTAAAACTGTAAGCTATTCATTCTTGCATCCCATTATAGTAACTGAGAGATGTTCCAATACCCATCTAATACCCAATAGATTTAGTATTGTAACTTCTTGATTATAGGAATTTTCTATGAAAGGAAAAAAGGGACAGTATCTAACAGAAGGAAAGGACTTCTTTAGTTCTGTTGTATTCCAGGAATGATTCATTATCTGACAGCTAATCATATGATCACTAGGTGCTGAAAGCGGGCTTAGGAGTAATCAGATGGGGAATTTTCCTTTTCAGAAATAAAATAGCGAAATTGGGAAATAGAGTTAAGAAGATCCTACCTAAGTTGTGTCCAAGATCATCTTCAAAACCTTCCCAGACATCCACCTTTAGCAGTTCACAACCTGCAGTACATGTCAGTTGGCTTGATGATAATTTAGATAACTCTCCCTATAATCAGAGCTTAAAATAATAGTAAATTATAGTCTCATAAAGTCTTAAATAACAAATACATATTGACTGATATCCTTCAGATAGGGCCATCTCAAATCTGATTGAGCTATTAATTATCACATTAAGTTACATAGTATTGCTGTCTTCTTAAAATACTTCCTCAATATACTCTTTCTCAATATACTTAAACCATCTGAAACTGACTCAGAGACATCCAGAACAACTATCTACGGACAGGAGGGCTTTGGATACCCCCCCCATTTGTTCCCAAACCTTCCTATCTGCCTTCCATGTTTTCAGAGTCTTTATTTATCTTTCCAAATCTATTGATCTCATTATTATTTTAACTATAAGATAAGATAGCTTATGTTATTAATTTTCACTTCATAACTCTGTGCTGGAATCCCATTCCAGCTTAAACAAAGCAAAGAACTTAATGGCTGACCTCATAGGCTGGTGGGTTTATGCACTTGTTTCACAAGCTTGTTTATTCTTCCCTAATTATACTGGAATTACCTCTGAAACAGTGGTGTATTCCAGGATTTGAATCTTATATGTATGGTAAGTTCAAAGGTTAATTTAACTCTTGCTTAGGCCATGGAATACCTACAAATTCAGATCAACACAGCAAGATATCTTCTGGTTTACACCTCATTACATTAATTTAGCAATAAATTATCTTGAAATTTTAGCAGGCCTTCTAAAAATCACACAATAGATTATTAAAAAAATTTTTCTAAGAGTATTTCCCCTTTTACAAAAGCAGATTAAAATTTATCTTGATGTTCACTAAACTTTTATGAAGAAAATTAGTTGGAAACCTTTAAAATGATAGATATTTCTTTTGTCCCCCTGAAAGCAAAAAAGAAAAAAGAAAAACCTTTAAAATTGAAATTCATTAAAACTAAGTTGGTGTAAAGAAACACAAATTCCCAAAGTATAATAACAAAACTAATTTCTTAGTCATTAAAGAATTCCTATATATCACAAAGTTCCTTAGTCAAAAAGGTGTTTGTAATAGAGAGATTTAGTTTCTATAAGTCAAGAAGGACATATCCAATTAATTTAGCCTTATCACAATAACAAATTTTCCTTAAGTATATATCACTAGAAATTAAGAACATTCTGGTATTTCACATAGTTTATAAATCTTCAAATTAACATATATAAATATATTCTTTAGATGAAACAGGCTTGAAAATCACACCCCTATTTTTTTCCCAAAGATTCCCATTTGCTGAATAGGAATTCTACAACACAGAAACTTTTTGCACAGAGTTATAAGAACTTTGCATTAATGCATTCCTATATCACTCTGCACAGAGATTCATTCGTCTCATCATTAATATGTGGAAACTATAAATTTAAACCAGGAATTTTCTCCAGCAATCTCAAATGATCAGTTTCCAGATTTTTTAATGATTAATCCCAGAATCTGCTAAAACATTTTCAGCTATATATAATTTTCATTGTAATTCAAGGTTGGCCAAAACAAAGTTTTGTTTGTTTGTTTTTCTATCTGCAGCTCTTGTAATTATCTGACTGCCAGTATTTTAAATCTTAGAAGATAATGGAATCATTTGCAGCATACATGATACAGATCTACACTGTCAGAGACATTGACAATTAATGACAGCATAAATACAAACAGAGCTCACAATTAATGATAGAGAGGGGGAATCAGAAGCTTGCTAGAAATCCCCATCATGAATGGGTATTATTAAACTGAGAAAAAGGGATTGGGGAATTTGCAAGGATTCAAGATCTGACAGAATAAGAGTAGGTCATTGGAGAAGGGGAGCCTTCCTTCATGCCACCAAAGTCTCTAACCAACTACCCTAGAGGGATAGGCCCTATGGGATTAGGTTCAGGCCTCTTGTCTATAGATGGATTGTAGCTGTCCTCAAGACCAGAGCTCTTAAGGGAAGGGGAAGGGGCGGGGGTGGAGGCAACAAAAGCTGAACAAAATTATCCTCCTCAGGACTAGAGCAAGCAAGGGAAAGTGAGGAGGGAAAAGATAACAGCAAGGTAAAATTTTCCTCCCCAGATCAAACCTTTTAAGGGAAAGGGGAGGAAGGAAGGAGATGAGGAATTGGGCAGAAGGAATGAAGGGGAAGGACAGACTCAGGCCCTTGGACAAGAAGGGAGGGTGAAGTAGAGGGAGTTAACCAGTACTGGGGGTGGTGCTGAAGCAGCTTTTTGAACCTTAAGGGAAGAGGCTCCTGCCTTTTGTTTTCCCTCAGCCATTTCAGCAAACCCATGATGAAAACATTCCCACTCCTGGCTACATGTATCATTAGCCTTTAAGCTTAATTTGGTTTTAAGATAAATGAACTTTGACCGATACAAAAGAGCCCTATTACGGCCAGCATAATTTGGGCTATCTTTAGTTAACTGACTGGCAATACTTGTGCCAACTTTCCTAAGATTGGTCTTCAAAGAGTACCTAATTAATGCAAAGCAATTTAATGTGAATTCATCCCCACCCCAAAACTAGCTTAAAGGGAATTTCAGACTTCAACCAAACTTGTAGGAGTCCTTTGGAAGCTAGGAATAGAAGAACTTACCTGACCCCATCTTGACGACTAGGAAAAATGAATCCTGAGATGCCTTTGGTATTGGCAAGGTGGGGTGCTGTTCTCTCCTAGTCTATCAGTTCCATCTGAGTCATGTCACCACATACCTGTCAACCTGGAAGTTTGGTTGAAGGAGGCAAATAGACTTGGTGATATGTAAATTCACATTGTTTATTCTCTAAAAGCTAGCAGATACATGATCATGGAGCCAGAAGGAAACTTCTGACTATCTGATACAAGAATGACCAGGCTTAAATCTGTTTTAGGACAATCCCAACTCAGGGTCTCTTTGTCTCTCAAATTTATGACTTCCATATATGTTTAATCATATTATGAGAAAGGAATTTTCTTCATTGGATAGGTGGTAAATACAGTAAGATAAGAGAGTTGATAAAGTATCAATTGAAATTGTGACCTGGGATATCTGTGTGTTCTTTATCATTAACATGCCATAACATAGTATGTGTCCACAAAACATTAAGATATGGAAAAAGTTCCATTATTCAAGATAGCGTCTTGGGGTTAAGAGTCACATGAAGAATGTTAAGCCAACCCCATCTGACTTTGTTGTCATAGGAAGAAGTTTACTCAGAGAGCAAAGAAGCTGTTAGGTCCAGGCCCTTCTCCTGGTTGATTAATTCAGGCTCTGGCCCTTATTAAAGTCCAGAAATGATATTATCAATGTTATTGTGAAGTTTATGATAAAGACTTTATTTATATTAAATAGTTTTTTCAAAATGGACTTTCTTCGGTCAAGTTTGTTAGTGACTATACACACACACACACACACACACACACACACATATACACACACCCCACAGTTTTACTTTTTTAAAAAAATTTCAGTTTTATTTTAAATTTCAAATTTTCTCCCTCCAATCTTCCTCTCCTCTAACCACTGAAAAAGCAAAAACCAAAACCCTTACAAATAAGTATAATCAAACAAAACAAATTCCTGCATTAACCATATAAAAAACAATGCTTCAATCTGCACCCTAAATTCATTCTGTCTCTGTCTGGAAATAGGTAGTAAGTTTCATCATGAGTCCTCTGGAACTGAGGTTAGTTCCATCATATTGATCAGATTTCCTAAATCTTTCAAAGTTGTTTGTCTTTACAATACTGTTGTTATTATGTAAATTATCCTCCTGGTTCTGCTTACTTCACTTTGCAACAGTTGATAAAAAATCTTCTCAGGCTTTTCTATAACCAAACCTTTATTATTTCTTATAGCACAATAGCATTCCATCACAAATATAAGCCACAACTTTGTTCAGCCATTTCCTAATTAATAGGCTCCTCTTTCAGTTTCTAATTCTTTGGTACAATGAAAACAGCACAACTTTGCTTTTGCATATATCACATCCTCCATTCAATTCAATAACTATCTACTGAGCAGTTTGTACATACGTTGAACTATGGAAGGTGCATTAAATGATGAAAAAAATGAGAAATTCTTCCTGCTGTCAAAGAACTTATATCTATATCCAAAAGGGGAAATTTGTACATATACACACAAATTTTATACATATATACATATATGTGTGTATGTGTGTGTGAACCATTTAAATAACAGTATAGAAGTGTTATGATTAATTCCTAGTATATATGACACAGACAATAAATACAATGGAATTCTAGCCTTTAGAATGAAGACAACTGGTGAAGTAAGGCCTCCCATTTGACTATCTAACCAAGTGCATTCTATTTCATGTTATGCTTCTCTCCTGCCTGATCTCTAGCCCCCTCTGTAAAGAGAAATGTTGCTTTCCACTCCGTGATGAACATTCTCTCATCTGGTTACACCTGCACGTACCAATGATTCTGAATCCCATTTTCCCATCATCCTCAAACCCTGCTACCCCAAAATCCCAACCAAGCACCACCAACCCCTTCCACTGTGCCCCCTGAAGTGCCTGTTCCATAGTCAACAAATTTCCTTCATCCTACTTTTCCTCTCCCATGCTTTTCAACAACAAGTAATCAGTGAAACATGGCTCCCTCCTGATGACACAGTCTCCCTGGCCACCTTTCCAGTACTGGTTGAACCTTTGTTTATTCACCTCACTAGTCAAGGTAGGAGAGTTGGAATATTCCTTGCCCTCCATTGCCACTTTCAGGTTCTACCCCTACTTCTATCATTCAGTAATCTCTCCTCCTCTAAGATCCATGTTATTCATATCTGCCACTTTATCAAAATCCAGGTAGATGTTATCTGCAGATGTCCAGATCAGTCTCCTTCCTCTCCAAGAGTATGGTACCTTGCTCATAATTTTTCTTTCCTTATTAGCTCCTGCTCTCCTACTAGGGGACTTCAACATATATATTGATTCTCCCTCAAACTCCCTAACCACTCAGTTCTTTAGTCAACTCACTTCTCATGATTTACTCCTCCATCTCACCTCAGCTGCACACATAGGTGAGCTTACTTTTGATCTTGCCCTCATCCACAAATGCACCCCATTTATATTCAAGAATTCTGAAATCTTATCTGATGAAAATCTGATTGCTATCTGCCTTTCCTTACCAAACCCTAGTCCTTTTTCATACCATGACCTCCAATCCCTCAACCCCTCAGTTCTTTCCCAGGCCATCTCCTCTGCACTAGGCACTCTCTCCTTTTCTCCATATCTTGACTCCTTGGTGAATCAGATCAACTGTGCACTCTTTTCTTCTCTTGAGTCCCTGGCTCCCTTATATCAACAATTGTACCTACCAAGCAAACCTCAGCTTCCGATGACTCCCGCCATTGGCTTCCTTAAGTCTGACATTAGTGCTGCTGAATGACAGTGGAGACAATCTCAACTCGGACCTCAATGCCCAGTTTGGATTGGCATTTGGTAAAAGGCAGTCCTTTTGCACGTCCTTAATTGACTCACTGTCACATTCTTCATAGCAACTCTTCCAAATCTTTGCATCCCTCCTCAAACTTCTCAGGGTTCCCCCTTCTTCCCCTCATCTGATAAAACTTTGCCTTATATTTTACAAAAAAAATTGCTGTGAACTTCCTTATCCCCTCTTCATTTCATGTCACTGCCTTCTGCTAATGTTTCTTCCTTCACCCCTATCTCACATGATGAGTTAGCCTTGCTCCTTATCAAAGACCACCCTTCCATAAGTGATCTCATTCTGTCCCATAGCCTCCAACAGACTGCCCCCTCTGTCATCCTTATTCTCTCACTTATCTTTAATGTCTGTCTACTGCATTCCCCTCTATCTAGAATCATGTCTATGTCTCCTCATCTCCAAAATACCCTCACTTGATCCTTCCATCCCCACTATCATTCTATATCTCTTCTACCCTTTGTGGCCAAACTCCTTGAAAAGGCCATTTACAATCGGTGCTTCCACTCTCTCCTCTTGCTCACTTCTTAACACATTACACCTGATTTTTGATTTCACCTTTACAACATCTCTCAAATATCCCTCCTTCTCTCCTCTGCAGTGCAGGCCCTCATCACCTCACACCTTGATTCCTGCAATATCCTACTGGTGGGTCTGCCTGCCTCAAGTCTCTTCCTACTTCATTCCATCTTCCCTTCAGCTGCCAGAAAAATTTTTCTAGAGCACAGGTCTGACCATGTCACTCTACCCTCCCAATTCAATAAACTCCAGTGTCTCCCTATCGCCTTCAGGATCTAATATAAAATCTGTTTGTTGTTCAAAGCCCTTCATATTCTAACCTCTTCCATGTGCCCCCACCATTTTCCCAGAATTTTTACAGCTTATTCTGCACCACGTGCTCTTTGATCCAATGACATTAGCCTCCTTGCAGTTCCTCAAATAAGACATTTCACCTCTTGACTACAGGCATTTTCTCTGTCTGTCCCTCATGCCTGGAATGTTCTCTCTCCTCCTCTCTGGAAACCCTCCTGGCTTCCCTGGCTTCCTTCAAGACCTATTTAAAATCCCATCCTTCACAGAAAGCATTTCTCAACCCTTCTGAATTCCATTGCCTTCCTTTTAATTATTTCTTATTTTTTCATATACATATATATAATTTTTTTGCTTGTTTGTTCATATTCGTTTGCTTGTTGTCCCTTTTAGATACTGAGCTCCTTGAGAACAGAGACTTTTTTTTTTTTTTACTTCCCAATCAAAAGGAGAATATTTTAATTTCCATAAGGAGGGATGGAGGGCCTGCCAGGGCATACCAGATCCATGAGGACAACCGAGTAATTGGATACCTTTTGAATATGACCAGCCCTAACATAGACAGATGCTTCTTAGGGTTAAGTCAACACAAAACAGACTGTCCCAATATTATATCATCTGTTAAGGAAGAGACAGACAGGCCACTTACCCTCCCCTCTTCTCCCCATGAGGGTTATTTTTCAGGAACTGGTGACCACACCTTGCATATGGAACTTTGATCTGAATTCTGAAATGGTTCAATCTAAAAAGCCGCCATTCCAGTAGAGATGGAAGTGTTCCCTTTGGTTCTGGGGAACCCAATTAGAGATCCTGGCTCTTTGTACCTCTGTACCTGAGATTCCACCTCAGTAAGATGGGAGGGTCTCTAAGGTTCTTTTTCAGTCCTAGACCCATGATCCTATGATTACATGATCCCAGAAAAACTGGTCATTTTTTTTTCCATCAGGAGTTGAATTTGAACACCTTTCTCACAATGCTGGCTGTTGGTGTTCCCATATAAACCTAGCCACAGGCCTAGCTCCAGGGTTTTCCTCAAAGGTACCCTGGGCTAGCCTGAAAACAGAGGCTATCTTTTACCTCTTTTTGTATCCCTAGCATTTAGCATAGTTCTTCACACAAAGTAGACATTTAATAAATGTTTACTGACTGACATTTCAGAGGAGAAGATATGAATATTTGTCATTTAGTTTGATATTAAAGAAAGAGAAGGCTGATAAATTTCTTGGTCCCACACCCCCAGCTCTACTTGCAGTAAGCAAGAGATTGAAACTATGGATCCAGGACTTTCATTTTGTTGTTCCATTGTCAGAGTACCATCGTTGTATTGAAAATTCTTTTTAAAATGTGTTTACTTTTCTAAATAGAGAGATAGAATGGCATGAGGAATAGGAAGCTGGCCTCAAAGTCAGGAAACAAGCCCTGCCTCTGACACATATTAGCTGTGTGACTCCAGGCAAATCACCTAATACCAGCGCTCAGGGCAACTCTCTGAAGACTGTACAATTGTAGGAGTAATGACCTTATAGGAGAAAATAGATAATAAACCAATTTATTGGGAGATGTCAATTTATAGTAAAACTCTACTATTAAGGGAACTCAGTTCTTAGACATAGATGAACCTATCCACAAAATAAATTTAAAAGAAGATAAAAAGATAAATAGAATTTTAGAAAAGTTAGATATGATAGATCTCCAGTGAATACTGAATGGGAATAGAAAGAAACATACCTTATCTCAGGTGTATATGGCATCTTCAAAAAAATCAAATGTAAATTGTATTATGACATTAAAAATCTCAAAAATGCAGAAAATCAGAACTATTAAATCTACTCTTTTCAGATAATAATGCAATGAAAATTCCATTCAATAAGGAACTTTCAAAGCATATCTTAAAAATTAATTGAAAACTAAATATTCTAATCCTAAAGAATGACTGGATTGAAGAGAAATTCATAGAAATAGTCAGTAATTTTGTTAAAGAAAATGACAGCAATAAGGCAACGTACCAAAATTTGTGGGATGTAGCCAAAGCAGAACTTAGTAGAAATTTTACGTCTCAATGCTTACAATAGTAAAAGAGAGAAAAAGCAAATCAATCAATTGGACATGTGGCTAAAAAAAAGCTAGGAAAAGAACAAATTAAAATCCCCAATTAAGTACCAAAATAGAAATCCTACAAATCAAAGGAGAGATTAATGAAATAGAAAATAAGAACAATTGAATTAATAAATAATACTAAAAGTTGATCTTATGAAAAAAATGAAAAAGATAAATCATTATTTAGATTTTTTTGGCAATTTATTTTATTTTTTCATTCATTTTTATAAGGTTTTGAGTTCCAAATATTTCCCTCCGCCCTGCCCTAGCCAGCATGCAGTCTGATATAGGCTATTCTTGTACAATCATATTAAACATATTTCCACATTAGCCATGTTGAGAAAGAAGAATCTGAACCAAAAGAAAAAGTCACAAGAAAGAGGAGAGAGAGAGAGAGCGCCATAATTCTTTCTCTAGATATAGATAGCATTTTCCATCATGAGTTCCTTGGAATTGTCTTAGATGATTATGTTGCTAAGAAGAGCTAAGTGTATCAGAGGTCATCTTCATACAATGTTAGGGTACAATGTTATACAATGTGTACAATGTTCTCCTGGTTCTGCTGACTTTACTCAGCATCAGTTCATGTGAGGTTTTCCAGGTTTTTCTGAACTCTGCCTGTTCATCATTCCTTATAGAATAATAGCATTCCACAATTTGTTCAGTCATTCCTCAATTGATGGGCATCTCCTCAATTTCTAATTCTTTGCCATTATAAAAAGAACTGCTATAAATATTTTTGTACATGTAGGTTGTTTTCCCTCTTTTATGATGTCTTTGGGATACAGACTTAGTAGTGTCATTGCTGGATCAAAAGGTAGGTACAGTTATTTAATTTGATTTTTAAAAAGAAAGAATAAAACCAAATTACTAGTATCAAAAATGAAAAAGATGAAGATACCACCAATGAAGATGAAATTAAGAGAAATTATAAGAAACTATTTTGCTAATTACATGCCAATAAAACTGACAATCTTTATTAAATGAATAAATATTTACAAAAATATAAATTTCCCACAGAAGAAGAAATAGAATACTTAAATAACTGTATCTCAGAAAAAGAAATTGAACAAGCCATAAATTAACTTCCTACGAAATAGTTCCTAGGATCAGCTGGACTTACAAATGAATTCTACCAAATGTTTAATGAACAATTAGTTCCAGTACTATGTAAACTATTTGGGAAAATGAGTAAAGGAGTCCTACCAAATTTCTTCTATGACAGAAATGTAGTTTTGATACCTAACCCAGGGAAAGCAGAAACAGAGAAGGAAAACTTTAGACCTGGGTGGAGAACCTGTGGCCTCAGGGCTATCCCTGCTTTAGACTAATTTCTTTAATGAACAGTGACACAAAAATTTTAAATAAAATATTAGGAAAAAGACTATAGTAATATGTCGCAAAGATCATATAATATAACTAGCTTGGATTTACGCCAAGAATGCAAGGCTGATTCAATATTAGGAAAACTGTAATAAAATATCAGTAATTAAAGCAAAAAAAAAAATTACATTTCTATCCTTAGGGGATGAAAAAGCTTTTGACAAAATACAACACACATTCTTATCAAAAATACTAGAAAGCATAGAAATAAATGGCTTTTCTCAAGATGAAAAATAGTATTTATCTAAAACCAAGAGCAAGCATTCTGTAATGGAGATAAACTAGAGGTCTTTTCAGTAAGATCAGGGGTGAAGCATAGATGTCCATTATCACCATTATTATTCAATATTGTACTGGAAATGCTATCTATAGTAATAAGGTAAGAAAAAAAGAAAATGAAGGAATAACAATAGACAGTGAGGAAACAAAACCACTCTTGGAGAAGATATGATGATCTAGCCTTAGAGAAATAACTAAAAACTAATTGAAACAATTAACAACTTCAGCAAAGTTTCAAGATATAAAAGAAAACCCATACAAATCATCCGCATTTCTATATATTACCTACAAACCCAGCAGAAAGTGGTAGAAAGAAAAATTCCACTTAAAATAATTGCAGACATTGTGAAATATTTGGGAGTCTACTTGCCAAGACATCATAGAAACTATATGAACACAATTATAAAACTATATGAACACAATTACAGAACATTTCATACAAAGACAAATCTAAGTAAGTGGACAAATATTAATTGCTCATGGGTAGACTGAATCACTATAATAAAATGACAAGTCTCTAAATTAATTTACTCATTCAATGCCATACCAATAGAATATCAAGCTACCAAACAATTATTTTATAGAGCTAGAAAAAAAAAAAGAATAACCTAATTCATCTGGAGGAACATAAGGTCAAGAATATCAAAGGAATCAATATAAAAAAATAAAAGAAGGCCACCTAGCACTACCTGACCTCACACTATACTACAAAGCAGTAATCATCAAAGCAATCTGGTACTTGGTAATATAGTGTTCATCAGTGGAATAGATTAGGTAAACCCAAAGTTCCCAGCTGTTGGGTTATGGACTCACTATTCAACAAAAACTGCTGGAAAAATTGGAAAACAGTCTGGCAGAAACTAAGCATAGACCAACATCTCTCACCATATACCAAAATAAGCTCAAAATGGGTATGTGATTCACACATGAAGAATTATATGAATAAATTAGGCCAGCATGAAAATAAATTACTTATCAGATCTATGGATAAGAGACCAAACAAGAGATAGAGAAGATAATAGAAGATAAAATAGACAATTGTGATTGCATGAAATTTAAAAAGGTTTGCAAAACAAAACCAAATGCAGCCAAAATTAGAAGAAAAAGCAGGAAATGGGGGGGAAAAATTCAAAGAGTAATTGGAGTATAACAATAACAGTTTGAAAATCTTTAGGAAACCCTTCATGTCTTATTCATGTAGTTATATTAGAAGAATTAATTTATATCTTATGTACCTTGTGTTTTTGTCTTAATTTAGGTTACTTTGAAATTCACCTCTCTCAAATTCTTTCCTTGGCAGGGAACATAGTTATTCAACTGCTTGAAGGACTGAAATTCTGCATTTTGTTCTGTTTTTCCCTTTTCTTCACGATCTATCACAGGTCCTGAAAAAAAGTGTCAGAAGAAAGAAGCTAAAAATGTTTACAGCTCTTGATGAAGATGTACCTTTTTTAAGTTCAGGGAATGCTACTTTTTCAAACATTATTTCTCCTGTGAGGAAGCATTCAGCACCACCTCATTTACTTAGCAGGTTAAAAAGAAAGACTGAAATAAGTTCATGCATAGCTGAGGGCTTAGCATTCGATTCTCCTATGGAGATACCATGTTCTGCCCCATCTGATTTCTTAGAGTATTCCTGTGATGCATTACCAAAAACATCAGCTTCTGACCAGTATGACCATGCCAAAGCATTAGACCTAACTAAGAAAGACTCAGACATGACATTTTTATTTAATAAACATGAAAAACTGGATTGGGAGGGTACAAAACCTTTCACTCTTTGCTCTTCAATTCCTCCCCCACCTCCTCCTCTTCCTCTGGGTAGTTCCTCATTTTCTAGTTCCTTTGCCCAAAATTCTTCAGGCTTTGGCTTACCTTTTGGTACCCTCCCTACTCCGAGTGTTCTTTCTGCAAACTCTCCTTTTGCTTCTCCTTCAGTCCAACATTCTGGTAACATTTTCTGCTCTCCTCCTCCTCCTCCTCCTCCTCCTCCTCATGATCTTCTTTCTCCTCCACTTCTTACTTCTTTTTCATTCTCTTCTCTTCCTCCTCCTCCTCTTCCTCCTCTTCCTGGTGGTGCTGCCTCCTGTCTTTCTAGGTTTCAGTCAGACTCATTTAAGATTCCAACATGTAGGAGAATGAATAAATTATTTTTAAAAGTTCAGGAAAGGTCTCCCTCCCCTCCAGAAGATGATGATTATGAAATCTCATCATTATTTGAGGGGGAAATGAAAACGGTTGCATCAAGTCATGGACATGTTTTTGGAACGAAAAATGATGAACAACCACCATGGTCACATCAACCTCCATCTTCCCCATCCAGAGATACTAGATCAGAAGTGGTGACTTCATCTTTTTCATTTAGAGCAAAGAGTTCCGTAGTAGAGGACATTATTTCATCAACTGCTAAGGTAAGGCAACATGTTTTAGAAACATAAATGAACTTGGGTATTATCTGTATAACTATTAACATGAAAAAGTTCTTTTACTGACTTTATCTTTGCCTTTCAGACACAAAAACACCAGACTGATAAGACCTACAGAGAAAGTTGGTTGAGTGGTATTAAAGAGAATTTGGTGTTTTGGAATCAGATTTTTCATCTTCAGAGTGAGGTATCTGTCTTTCTTATACATATTTGAACCTCTAGGCTGTTTCTAAATAAGTTTTTAAGAAGGTCAAAAACTTTAAATGTATATGTTTTTGAACTTATATGATTTTCAGGTTTCTTTTCAGTTTTCGATATGAACCATAGCCTTTGTTTTGAGTATAATCTTAAATATATAATATATACATAAAACTATATGTTGTGTGCACATATATGTGCATATATGTATATAATGAGTATATTTTTCCATGCATCATCTCTTTAGACTATACATATCTTTCCAAATTAATAGCCGTCACAAACATCCTGTAATAAACAGATGAACATTCTATACATTCAAGTCCTGTACTGGTAATAAGGCCTAACTCATTAGCTATAATTGTTAATTTTATTGGAAACACTGATGATAAGTGATTGACCACACCAGTAACATTCTAAAGATCCAGACTGCATAAATATCTATCCTTTAACCTATGTCTCTGTATGTCTTAATAATTTTTTTTGGTACTCTGAACCATCAAGAATCCTTCCGTTTGGATCACCCTCAGGATACCCTAAGTTTCATATGAGCCATGTAGAGGCTTCTAATAATTTATATAACGTGGATACTTAGACATTAAACTTGAAAATGTTGATATATCTAAGAACATTTATGGTCCAAATTCATTTTTTAAAATCAACTTTACTATTGATCTACCTTCTTATTTATAAATGCTATCAGGAATTTAACTTTTGTAGTATTCAAAAAATTATAATGTGGCATCATATTTTTAGTAGTGAGATTTATTGAACTCTATTATGCATTTTAACACTAAAAGAATACAAATTTTTAAAAATCTTGATTGAGCTAAAATATACAAAATTCATCACTTTTTTCGTTATGAGATGAAATTCTGTCATTCTTTATTTTTCCCCTTAATTTTACAGGAAGGCTTTTGGAAACTTAACCTTGAACTTGGGCTTATTTTAAACCTGAATGTGAATATTTTAAACAACTTTCTTGTGGAAAAAGGCATTCAATCCCTAGGTAAACTCATTCCTTTTCTAGTACTCATCAAATGGAATGACTATGTTTATATTAACTATAAAGGAATTTTTTGGTGTTCTGCCTTCAGAATAAATGTATTTGTGTGCTTACCTTTAAAACCTTTAAGTGGTTAAATACTTTGAGATTAGTCAAAGGATTAACATTGTTAAAATCCTGATTGTATTGTTAGGTGGAAGATAACGATACAGCTTCAAAATTTTGTCTCTTGAACTTAAAGGCCTCAGTTGGGGAGAGGAAGTGTGGTGTAGTGAAAAGAGGGCTGGATTTTGTGTTAAGAGGATCTGCATTTAAATTCTGGTGGTACTGCCTGGGTGATCTTGAGCAATCCCTTCATCTCTCTAGGCTTCAGTACTCTCAATTGTTAAATGAAGCAGTAGAACTAGATGATCTCTGATGTCCTTTCCAAATTTATGGTCCTGTGATCAAAAGAAAGTTAATAAAGGGAGATTGGTAAACCACTAGTCTCCAGTCTAAGTATAGACTTGGCTTAATTTCACTACTTTTTAGGGAGAAATGCTGAGAAGTAATAGCCCAAAATGATATCTGAATTTATGTCTCTATATGTGATTGATCAATAAGTGTCTATTAAGCTCTTGTTAGGTGTTAGATGATGGCAATACAAAAATGAAATAATTCCTGTCCTCAAGTCTACTGGGGGTGCGATACAACATGGACACAAAGATCACCTGAGAGGAGAAATCATTAACATTTGTGGGAACAACGATGTCAGGAAAGGCTTCATATAAAATATGACACTTTTGGAGGCAAAGGCAAAAAGGGAGGCAACATTCTAGGCTAGGAGGCAACTGGTGGTACAGAGATGAGAGAGAGCCAGAATGTTAAGTCCTAAGTACAGCTAGCTGTCCGGTTTAGATGCCATGTAGAGTGAGTGAAGGGTTCTAAATCTGTAAAGATAGGCTGGACCCAGATTGAAAGGGCTTTAGATGTCAGATTGACAGTGTGTTGTGGGTTTGTTTTGCTTGACTCTAAGTTCTAACAAGAACTCAGAGAAGGTTCTTTTGGGGTAGAGGTAGAGAGATACTGAGAAGTGAAAGGCATCAGTGAAACATTTACAAAGCAAGAAAATGTCAGCCTGAGGAGATTGTATGTTATCCTAAGACTAGAAAGCTGCTGAAGTTTTTGAGCAGGAATATGACATTGTCTAACCTGCTATTTCAGTGATATTAATTCGGCAGATATATTGAGCATGAATTAGAGAGGGAAGTTGCAGGATGCAGGAAGAACAATTAGGAGACTATTACAATATTCTATGCCATACTTTATTAGGGCCTGATCTTGTGAGAATATGGCAAGAATAGCCTTTATTATACATTAAGATGGTGAGACCATATATGGAGTACTCTTTTCAGTTCTTGGTGCTACAGTTTAGTGGAGATATTAACAACTTCAAGCATGTTTTGTGGAGGGCAGCTGGAATGATTTAGAGACTGTAGACAATGACACTATTTTCAATTAATGGAATTAAAGAGGAGGAATGTGATAATTGTCTTCAAGTATTAGTTGTTGTTGAGTCATTTTCAGTTGTGTTCGACTCTTCATGACCCCATTTGGGGTTTTCTAGGCAAAGATACTGGAGTGGTTTGCCATTTCATTCTCCAACTCATTTCACAGATGAGGAAACTGAGACAAAGAAAGTTAAGTGACTTGCCCAGTATCACATAGTTAGTAAGTGTCTGAAGCTTGATTGGAAAATGAGTCTTTCTGACTTAAGGTCCAGCACTCTATTACACTCTGCTACCTAACTATCCTTCAAGTATTAGAAAGAATATCAACTTGAACATGGATTAAGCCTTTTCTACTTGGTATCAGAAGACAGGACAAGGAGTAGTAGATGGAAGTTGCAATCAGATTTAGACTTGATAAAAGTTTTCCTAATAATCAGGGCTTTCCAAAATTGAAATAGATTGTCTTTGAAGGGAAGTTAGTTTCCCATCACTGAAGGTGTTCAGAGATCGGTTTAATGACAACTCTAGGCTATTATAGAAGATATACCTGGTTAGGTATGTGTTAAACCAGATGAAGGCCCTTTCAGGGCTGAGATTCTGGTACTGTGTAAATCCCAGACCTCACAACTAAGCTAATGAAAACTTCTTTGAGTTTTACCTGCCATCAGCTTTTCTGTCTCTTATATTCTATACTAAAAATTGCAAAAGAATTAGATGAGTCTAGCCATGATACCTTATGACTGAAGGTAGTGCAAAACTGACTTAATGTCTCTTGAATCCCTGAGGCTCATCTCTAGCAAATGACCTTGAATTCGACTCAGTCCTCTACTTGTTGCTAACACCCTCATGTTCATCAAGGTGCCTAGATCCACCTAAATGTTTCTGTCCCGTTCTGGATAGAAGATTGGACATGGAGATGGGAAGACCTGAGTTCAAATTCTTCCTCAGAGACTTACTATAGCTGTACTGACCGTGGGCAAACTCTTCAACCTCTTTCAATCTCAGTTTTCTCATCTGTAAAACACGGAATAATAATAGCACGTACATCACAAGGTTCTTGTGAAGATCAAGTGAGATAATATAGAGGAAGTGCTCTGCAAATCTTAAAACTGCATAGAAACACCGTTACTATTAGCTACTATGTCCAATGTTTACTAATAAAATAAGACTATCATTAGGAGAATAAGGACTTAGTCTCTAGTCCTCGACTCTCTGTTTTGGCCCCAAACTTTCACTAATGTAACTCAGAACTTACTATAAGAAGTAATCGTCAGAGAAGCTGGCAGTGCCATCTTCCTTTATCCTTACCTAATTGTAGCCTCATTTTTACATTCTAGTCATTCCAGGATATGCACTACTCCATGCCAACCCATCCTCACAAAAAAAAAAAAAAAAAAAGGGAAGCAAAACCCAGCACAGCATCTGACTCCGTGTAGATATTCCATACTGGTTTTCTTCCACCCCTTCATGTGGGTGTGGAGATACTTCCAATGCATTTTTCCAAGACTGGTCAGCATAATTACTCTGCCCACTTTCATTTGATATTCTTTTTGTTTACCTTATTGTAGTGAAAAATTGACAGATATTATGAAAATGTAGATCCTGTTGGGAAGAGCTCCTCCTTTTCCTCTCTTGCCCCAGATGGGTCCATTTTACTAGCCATTTACTTAGCTACTCCCCAAGGTCCCATCTCCATTCCACATGTTCTACCTTTTTGCCTTTTTCTCCAGCCTCCAACTTTCTCTCTTTACTCATTCCATATCTTCTGTTGCCTATCAGCTTCTCTCTGTTAGTTGTCTCATGCGTTTGATGATTCTACCTCCTGGGTTTTCTAAAACTATCCCAATTTCAGATATTTTGAACTATTCACAAGTGAGGGAAAAAAAGACTTTGTCAGACCAGTTGGACCAACCTGAGTTTCAGAAATTATAGTTATTGTACTTTTGGTCCTCCTTAACTGATTTTGTAAAGGAAACAACCAAATAACAATAACATACTTATATTCAGTAAATATTTAATGTGCGTGATAGGCTCTGTGCTAGGCATCAAGGAAACAAGGGCAGTAAATGAAGCAATCCATATTCTCAAGGAGCATATATTCTAATGGGATACATAACAGGTAGCATATGCAGAATACAAATCAGTACAAAGTGGCTTGGGAGGGATTGTTCTAGAGTTGGCAGGATCAGGGAAGGCTTCATGTAGGAGGTTCTACTTGAGCTGCACTGTGCTAGGCACTGGAGACGCAAAGGGGAAATGGTCCCTGTCTTCATGGAGTTGACATTTCACTGGAGGAGACAACACATACGTGTGTTATTATATGAAATATAAGGTAATTTGGGGTAGGAAATGATAGCAGCCATGGAGAGGAGTAAGGAAAGGCTGGAGCATTGAAGGAAGCTAAGAAATTCTACGAGGTGGTGGTGAGGAGAGATTGCATCTTTTGGCATGGGGGAAAGATTGGGCAGAGGCAGAAGTAGAAGATAGAATGCTGTGTGTGTGGAACTACAGGGAAGCCATTTGACTGCACTTTGGAAGGAACAGGTTTAGACTCTCATAGCTAGTCAGTCCCTCTTGAAGTGGACAATAGAGGGAAAAGAAGTGACCTCTCCTTCACTTCCATACTGAGCTGCCACATTTAACTATGAATCCTTCTCACTGGTCCCAAGGAAGAGTCTAGTTAAGGAAGAAAAAAACTATCACCATTAGAAAAGCCTTTTCCATTTCTGTACAGTGAGATTGCAGTTTAAAGGCAGGGTTTGGCAGAAATGAAAAAGCCTTTATACTTTTAGAATTCTTTTTCACAATCAGATCAAAGCAGCTCTAGTATTCGTTTGCTTTTCTAAAAAATATAGCAATGATGCTTTTGCAAACGACTTTGGAAGAGTAGGTATCATTTTTAAATTATAATTATTGTCATTGTAGTTACTTTAAATTTTTATTCTTTATAATGATAATTTATTTAGTTTTAACAGTCACTTCTTTAAAAATTTTGAGCTGCGAATTCTCTCCTTGTCCCTCCCGCATCCACTAAGAAGGCAAGCAATATATCAATTACACATGTGAAATCGTGCATAACATATTTCTGTGTTAAAAATGTTGCAAAAAAGCAAGAAAAATAAAGTGAAAAACATGTTAAGAAGTAGATATTTTAGAAAATAATTTTTTAAAGATTTTACTATGAGTCCCACCAAAGTTCTGTTTTGATTTAAAGTGAAGACTTCTTTACTTTAAACTACAAAAATTTCAAGATCTACCTTTGAACATGTAATCTTGGACTCTTTCCTAGATGTTTGAATAAGATTTTCTTCTTTAATAGAAAGAATGATTACTCAAAGCTCTTCCCTTTCATCATAGATACATGATCTCAAGTATTTCTACAGTTTTATACCAAGTGATCTATGATTTAATCAATGTGGGAACTTCTTGCACAAAAGCAGATAAAACCATTCCTCCTTAATATTCAGTTTTGTGAGTTGCTATGACCAAAAAAATCATCATTACCTTTTGGGTAATTAGACTCTCTGAACTTAACTAGACTAGGTCTACAACCAACAAAAAACCCATCACCAGGTCTATAATCAAAGTCTTTTAACTTTGGCAGAACCAACCCAAGCTTAGCTATCTCTGTGGTGATGTAGCATAGTGAATGTCAATTTTGTATATTACTCTTATTTAGTATTAAGGACATTAAATTAAATGTATTCTGCAGAATACTGTTTCTTTATGGTGTTGTTCAGCATATTATTTCATGATCCACTAATATGTCTTCATATTTTTAGTGATATTAATATTCCCAATTGGAAATGACTGTTAGGACTTTTCTTTTAGGTTCCAAAGGAAAAGAAGATGTATTACAGTTAATTGCCACATTTCTGGTGCTACAACTCATTCGAACTAAGCTGGAGCTAGAAGGGATAGCTGTCAAGTCACTGAAGAAATTAGATGACACTGCTTACAGGTATGCTTTAGAGTCAGTATTGAGCAGTCAGCCAACCAACAAGCACTTACTAAGTGCCTGCCATGAACTAGGAACTCTGCTACCTACTCTGCTAGCTACAAATATAAAGAATGAAATGATCCCTCTTCTCAATAAGCAACATTGATTAAATTAAGCTTTCGTAAACCTTTCTACAATCTTAAGTATATAATGGTCTTTGATAGAGAGGGATTTCTAGAAGATATGTATTGTGACTGTTAATCACCAAATTGATGGTGGTCAGATACAGTTGTCCTTTCCCTTTCCTGACACCTCTGGACTAGATGATCTCTAATGAACTTTCCAGATCTAAATTCATGGTATTACAGTTCTTCTATTAGAGAGGCTTTTCGGTAAATTGTTTGTGTCTCCATCCCTCTACTTCTACACTTATTCTACTACATCCCTCTATTCTTACTTATTTCCCCAATCTCTACTCATAAGACAGTATTAAAATAAGACTAACAAGCTGCTTCTATTTAGCTCATAGAACTTAGTACAGTGCTAATCATAATTTAAAAAAAAAACTTTCACCCCAAATAGCTGTCGTTCTTTCTCCCTCTCTCTGCTGTCACTGTAAAGCTTCTTGAGTTGCATTCATTTTAGATATCTATTTCCTTAGCTCCTATTCATTCCTCAACCACTTTATAATCTGGCTTCTGTTATCACCACTCTACAGAAACTGCTTTGTCAAAAGGTACCATTGACTTCCTAATCACCAAAACTAATGACCTATTTTTTAGTTAACATCCTTTTTGACCTCTCTGAATGAATAGTAGGTGCTCAATAAAAAACATTTTGATTGAGGAAAATAAAATAATCAAGTATATTGCTTTCAAGGACATGCAGCAGATGTAATAAGAATGATTAGGTCAATAAACATTGGCAAGTAGAGATCTTTTGGAAATGTGTTTCAATAAATGATTGGGAATTGGCACATTCTATTGCTCTATACATGTACTATGTAAATGAGTACTTGTATAATCCTTGGAATCAATTTTTCTTCTTAAGTAGGTGAAACATTTTTCTTATAGTCTTATGTTATTAATGGACTTTGCAAGCAGCATAGTGTAGTTTAAAGAGGACTTGAGGTAAGCAGGGACCTATGTTAAAATCCTGTGTCTGATACTCACTATGCTTTAAGACCATGAGCAAATCATGTAACCCTTTACAGGGTTATAGTGAGTCAAATGTGATGATGTCTGTAAAACACTTTGCAAAAGCAATATTAAAGCAACATAGAAATATTAGCTATTCTTCTAACATCATATAGAGATAAATTTTTATGTCCAGAACTTTATCCCGAATATTGTAAAACATAAATTATTTAGGGGTGTGTCCTTTTTAGCTTTCAGCAAAATCTAAAGTCTTAAGTAGCAAAAATGGAGATGGATAGTTGAGGCTCTTACTCAAGTGCAAGTAAAACATTTTGAAACTTTTGGGGAACCAGGGGTGGTCAATTGCATGTAAAAAGGCTGAAATTGACAATGAACCCAGAACCAAAAAAACCTAGGGAACCATTCCCCACCATTCATTTGCATAGATCCAGCAATTTAGGATATGCACATGCAGGTTACCTTTAGGTAGGGCAAAGTCCTTCACCAAAGTAACTGAGCTCTGAAATGGAGATTTGCCAGACAGAAGAAGCTGCTTCTGTCCTTTTTCCTTGTGGGAGATGAGAGCAAACTGAAAAACTGAGTCCTGAAGGAGAAGAATCAGAAAGGCTTTAACAAATCCTCTGCTAAGGATCTCCCACAAGGACAGCACTCTAGCTACAGAGCACAGTGGCACCCAGGCAAATCTTAGGCTAGGGGCGGTAGAAATGAGAGCTACCTTTCAAAAAGTTCACCATAGGAGTTAGCACATTGACTCATTCAGTGGAGATGCAGTATCCTAGAGGAGCAAGTCCCATTGAGGTCACTATCCAACTGAAGTTATGTTTTCTGGGTGGAGCTCACCCAGCCTCCTCCATCACCCTACACCATACTGTTAGTGACTTTCAGGAGGCCTGGAGAGAGAAGGAGCATTAGGCCCTGTACTTCCTAAGTTCTGAATTGTGTTGATCACGTGTGCTTTAAAACTATTGTAGCTTAAGTTTTTGTCTGCTCACTCCACCTCTGGACTCCATGTTTGGAGGATGCTTCAGGTTGGGGCAGCTAAGTGCCTCAGTGGATTGTAATATTGTGTTTGTCCTTCTTTCTCAAAGAAGACCATGACATCAAGATGATGACATAACTTGCAGATGGCTTTGATTTGAGTGAGGGAGGGCTGTGCACGGTCACTGATCTCACTTTCTCCTGCAGAGTCATCTAGGTCCAATGGCCTGATATTAATCAGGATGACTGGAGATGGCCCAGGATGCAGTGCAGGACCTTGGCCATTTTAGGCTGAAGTCTTACCAGATTCTCACTTTGAGTGAGATACACCCATTCAATGAATAGGCCTCTTTAATTAGTTACTCAAGGGATGGCCCCTTTTAGTAAAAGAAAAAAAAAATAACCAAAAAATCAAACTGGGAGGGGAAGACCCTCAGGGTTCCTGGGTAAAAGACAAGTGCAATATGAATTCAAGTAAAGAAAGAAGTCAGTAGGGGTTGGAACAGTCTGGGAAAGATTAACAGAGAAGGTATTATTTAAATTTGGCCTTGAAAGATTGTAGGATGTGGGGAAATGAAAAGACCTTGGAGGGATGTTCTGGGCAGTAGATGTGGCAATATGTACCATGCCCAAAGGACTATAAAAATGTGCCAGGGACAAGGACTAAATGTGCAAGTATCATTGTTATTATGAAGGGATATGAAGGACAGACCAAAGAATTTTGTTGTCTCAATTAGTTGTTTTTATTAAATGTAAAGGTAGTATTCCTAATGTTTTCAATTATGATAAGATTTCTTCTAATATAAAATGCTAGGCCACAAGGCTGGTTTCTTATATAGCCATATTTTGAAGTTTAATAGTTCCATTTATTCTCAGTTCCTGTGCCAAGTGCTGGAGTTTTGATTCAGTAAAGAAAGCAGTGGAATGGGTAAGAAGAACAGAAGCGCAATATCCATCTCTTTGCTCTCGGCTTGAGTTAGGTAAAGATTGGGACTCTGCCACCAAGCAGTTGCTGGGAATTCAACCAATAAGCACCAGATCTCCTCTTCACAAAGTACTTAATTACAGTCAAGGCTAAAGTCTGTCAAATTGTATGTGAACCTTTTTCATGTTTGGGTATGAAAAGTACTCCACTTTGAACAGAAAGTTACTAAAATGTAATTTAAATTGTGATTATATTCAGCTTATAAGGCAGGCATTTGAAAGTTAGATAAAATAAGCTACTTCATAATAAGCAAATGTCATCTGTTAACAATAAAAAAAGAATAATTATGTTATAGAAAATTTAGTACTTACTTTGATATTGTCATGTGATTAATTCTTTGAGTACTTAAATGCTTAATCTGAACACATAAACATTTCATGTTGTCACTAAGTTCATCTAAAGGAAATCATTGTTTTCTGAGTTCAAAAAGGAATATTGAGTATGTCATATTTAGGTCTAAGAACCAGAAAATAAAAAATATTCACTCTATGTGCACAAATTCAATGAATATAATAAACTTGACATCTGAAATAATCTAAGCCTTTAGGATTCTTCAGTACTTTCACATGATTTAATTTGTCCCTCAGTGAGTTATTCAGTTATGATTTAGTAAGTACTACAAGTATGGTCACTCTCATCTTACAGAGAAGAAAGCTGAGGCTCAGAGAAGGTAAATGACTTCTCCTAGCAAGTGGCAGAAATAAGACTTCAATCCTGGTCTTCTGTTAGACAATGCCTTATGTTCAAAAATTTTTTTTAAAATCCACAACTCTAGATAAAAACAAATAATCAAATAAATATACATATGAAGAAAGTAAAATTAATGTTTTCATAAGCCTTTAGCATTTAACAGGGTAGAACTAAATAAATAAAGACAAAATTTTAATATGCTTTTTTGTAATTAATCTTTAGTTTTCAGCATTCACTTCCATAAGATTTTAAGTTTTAAATTTCTCCCCCTTCCCAAGATGGCATGCAATCTTATATAGACTCTACTTATACCTTCATATTAAACATATTTTCACATTAGTCATGATGTAAAGAAAAATTAGAACTAGTGGAGGGAACCATGAGAAAGAAGAAACAAGACAAAACAATAAAAGAAAAGGAGAGCAAATAGTATGCTTCCATCTGCATTCAGACTCCAAAGATTTTCCATGGTGAGTCTTTTAGAGTTGTCTTAGATCCTTGCATTGCTGGCTAAGTCTATCAAAATCAGTCATCTCACAATGTGGCTGTTACTGTGTACAATGTTCTGGTTCTGCTCATTTCACTCAGCATCAGTTCATATAAGTCTTTCCAGGCTTTTTTGAAGTCGCCCTGCTCATCATTTCTTATAGCACAATAGTATTCCATTACATTCACATACCACAACTTGTTCAGCCATTCCCCAATTGATGAACATCCTCTTAATTTCCAATTCTATGTCACCACAAAGAGATGTTACAATATTTTTGTATATGTGGGTCTTTTTCCCATTTTGATGATCTCTTTAGGATACAGACCTAGAAGTGATATTGCTGGGTCAAAGAGTATGCACATTTTTATACCACTTTGGGCATAGTTCCAAATTGCTCTCCAGAACAGTTGGATCAGTTCACAATTCCACCAATAATGCATTAGTATTCCAATTTTCCCATTATCTTCTCCAACATTTGTCATTTTCCTGTTTTGTCATGTTAGTCAATTTGATAAGTATGATGTGGTACCTCAGAATGTTTTTGATATTCTAATTTTGATATTACTAAGCAATAGTAATTTAGAGCATTTTTTCATATGGCTATAGATAGCTTTAATTTCTTCCTTTGAAAACTTGCCTGTTCATATCCTTTGACCATTTATGAATTGGGGAATGATTTGTATTCCTATAAATTCAACTCAGTTCCCTATGTTTTAGAAATGAGACCTTTATCAATCACTGGCTGTAAAAATTGTTTGCCAGCTTTCTGCTTCCCTTCTGATCTTGGTGGTATTGGCTTTGTTTGTTTAAAACTTTTTCAATTTATTGTAATTAAAATCATCCATTTTGCATTTCATAATGTTCTCTATCTCTTGTTTGGTCATAAATTCTTCCTTTCTCCATAAATCTGACAGGTAAACTATTCCTTGTTCTCCTCGTTTGTTTATAGTAGCAGTCTTTCAATCTAAATCATGTAGTTATTTAGACTTTATCTTGGTATAGGATGTAAGATGCTGATCTATGCCTATTTTCTGCCATACTATTTTCCTGTTTTCCCAACAATTTATGTTAAATAGTGAGTCCTTATTTAATATGCTCTTTTGTGTGTGTTCACTAATAGGTCTATCTGAAGTTCCGTTGTGTTTGGCCTTATTTTCTTCTTTCATATCACTGTAGTCATAATGCATGCAGTTTGATTTTGCTGATCTGGCTTTGGTGTAATGGATACAGAGCCTATCTCAGAGTCAGTCAAGAAGACATGAGTTTGAATCCTGCCTCTGACACATCTTGGATAGGTGACCTTGGGCAAGTCACTTAACTTCTCAATGCTGCATGTTTCTAAGACTTTAGAACTCTGGGACTGGATTTGTAGAACAAGTGCCAATAGACATTGGCAGAGGGAGCTTCCTTCTTGGGTTTTCCCCAAACCAATGAAATCACATTTATAATTCATGGTCAGCAGCTTGTCTAAAAATATGGAGGGTTGTGTGTACTACAAAACCAAGCAGCCAAGAAAGCCAGTATGATCTTGGAATACATTAGACAGGCCTATCTAACAAGAAAGACCTGTGGCTGGGCCCAAGGGCCTGTGGGACTGAACCCCTCTTCCCAGGGGCCCCTTTCAACTGTAAACTCATGCATTCCTACCTGATTCAATCTTGGGGAGCCTGACCTCCAAAGACAGGAGACTAGACTCCCTTTTCTCACATTTTCAACTCCTTAATGCCCTTTCATGATGCCCTGGGAGAAAATTACTTAGTTTAGTTCGTGGTTGTCCCAAAAAGTAGGGAGCAGAACAGTACTCAATGTAAAATATGAATCAGTATTTCCTACACAAAAAAGAAACCCTTAAAGATACAAAAAGCCCACAACTCTTCATGAGAGGAATCCTTAAAAAGGGATTCAGTAAATTATGTGCATAATTATGTACCCCTGGGAGGTTGATACTTCAACCTCCTAAGAACAAAGCAAGTAATATTTCACCTCGGCCCTGCACAATTTCCCTTTATGGCTTTTGGCAAACCAGCCCAGGACTTGGGCCCATCTTCTTGTTGATGGTTGTCTTCCATCTTTTTAATTTTTAAAATACTGCACTTAAATACCAAAACTTTTTTTTTAAAGCATTTCCATGAAAGCAGGAGAATATAAAAAAGAATCTACATGAAACCATGAATCTTCATTTCATGCTACTTGCTTTAAAAAGAAAAGTCTATAATACTACATTTTACTTTCAAAGGTATAACTGCATGTCTGTGCTTCCTTTGGAACTTTCTTCTGTGTGGTTTAAAAGTTATTTCAGTCGTGCTTCTCTCTATCTCTGCCTCTCTTTCTCCCTCTTTGTCAGAGAAGGTGAGTGACTTGTGCACTCTCTCCTCTCCAACCCTCCCATATCAATTTAAAAATCAAGAAGGGAAAAAAAAGTAACAAATAAGAAACTAGTACTAATGGCGCACAGTTGTAACCCTTCAATTCTAGCCTGGGAGAGCCAGTCTTTACAATAAATAAAAATGTAGTGCTAAGAACTAACTCTAGAAGATATTTGGTGATGGGGCCTTAAGGCCTTTTAACATCAAAAGCTGCTGCTTTTAAATAAATTCATTTTAGGTTAAAAGTCATTTGGAAATTATAAAAAGAAACCCAGTTTCCAGCCTGGGCAAGATAGGGAGGTCCTCCTTTAAAAGAAGAAAATTTTAAAGTAAAATAAAAACAAACATAGTCAAGCAAAATGAATGTATATCATAGCCATGCCCCAAAATGTACATTTCTTTTAGCACAGTGCTCTATCCCCTTTCTGTGAAAAGGTTGGTAACATGCTTCATCATAGGTTGTCTGGACATAGTTGTTTATTATGTTGATCAGAGTTATTAAATCTTTCAGCTATTTTTCTTTACAATGTCCTTGTATAAATTGGTCTACTCTCTACTCTACTCTCTCTCTCTCCACTCTGCTCTACTCTCTATCACTCTACTCTCCATCAAATTCATACTACTCAGGATTCTTTGAAACTGTGTTTTGTTATTCCCTACAGTGCAATAATATTTCATTTCATTCATATACCACAATTTGTTCAACCACTCCTCAAATGAGGGGCACCCTCTTAGATTCCAGTTTTTCTTTTTTTCCCTTTTAATTTCCCTTCAGCTGGAAGTTTGTTTTGCTTACAGCTGTTCCCTCTCTATTGTTTTCCTTCCTCCTTTTCCTCCGATTTCATCCTGTTTTTTTGTCCTTGTCGAGTTCGATGTATTTCTATACCCAATTATATGTGTATATGGGTTCAGTTCTCCTTTGTACATTTCAGATGGTCAAATCAATGTGATGTTTAAAAAGTTCTGAGAGACAGAGTTTTGGGGTAAATTAAAATCATTTTAGTGACTACATTTGGAAGGCAGTCAACAAAAACAGGTTCATTGTCCTCTTGACAGCCAAGAGACCAAACCTGTTGAACCTTCGATATTTATAAAGATTTTTGGGTGTATCATGAAGATGAAAATCACCTTGGATTGGTCAAGAAGTAATAAGAATGAAAATTAATAGGAGGTAGGCTATATTATAATGAGGATCTTTGGGGTATATGACCTGGATCACCCACATCTTGGTTAAAGAGACATCAATTTCCATATTACCTGACAAAAGGGAGAATACACATTTTCCCAGATGTGTCTGAGTAAACACAATAAGCAGAAATTCATCCATTATCCCAAATTTTGAATTTCTTTTACTGTTTTTGATTTACAGCTTTAGTTTAGATCAGTGTTTGAGAGAGATTTTCCGCCCTGGATGATTTCCGGATGAGTAAGTAAAAAAGGGGAAAACCCTTAGTCCTAATTCATTAATTTTAGGTATTAATACAAGAAAGAAATGATCATTTCTCTCATCATCAAAAAGCAACTCCACCACTTTATCCTTTCTCCATTAATGTTTTCCTTTTGTCCTCCCTTCTCTTTCCACTCCTCAAATCAAATTGATTTGGCTCAGAAGAAAATTATTCCAACCTAAGACCCCCACTTCTCTTGTTTTTTTCTCATTTAACTCCTTCAATACCCTTTGAACACACTGAGGTTCTGAAGGAACCCTTGGTTTTTCTCCTCCATTAAACTGTTAGCGTGATATCACCATACACCTCCTTCCAGTTGAACAAATAAATTTACTTTTCTAGGTTTCTCTTGACTTTGTGTTTATATTTCAAAGTTTTATTCAGCTCTGCTCTTTTCCTCAGGAATGCTTAGAAGTCCTCTATTCCATTAAAAATCCATCTTTTCCCCTTGTAGCATTATATTCAGCTTTAAAGGTAAAGTTATTCTCTTTTATCTTTTAAAATATTATATTTAGGATCTCTTCTTGTTTATGGTAGAAGCTTCCAGGTCTTGTGTGATCATGACTCTGGTCCCTTGTGATATGTGGTATGTGAACTGCTTCTTTCTGTATACTTACAGTATTTCAGTATTTTATCTTTACTTGTGAGTTTGGGATTTTGGCTGTGATATTCCTGGGAATCTTCCTTTGGGGGTTTCTTTTAGGAGGTGATCGATAGATTCTTTCTATCTTTACTTCTAGTACATCTGGGTAGTTTTCATTTCCTATTTCTTGAAATATAATGTCCAGGATTTTTTTTTGTGGGGGCCATGGATTTCAGGGAGTTCAGTGATTCTTAAATCATCTCTCCTTGACTCATCTAGGTTGTTTGCTTATATATATGTTTATATATCTTATATAATTATTATTATATATAATATATAATGTACATATCAGATATCTTAGACTTTCTTCCATTTTTTCAGTCTTTTGATTTTTGTTCTAATATTTCTTGCTGTTTCATGGACTCATTAATTTCTATTTAGTCTATCCTAGTTTTCAGGAAGTCTGCTACTTGTTTACCACTTTTTCTTCTCAGATATTGATTCTCTTTCCAATTCTTTCCTCAAGTGCTTACATTTTTTTTTATCTCTTGCTTCATTTCTTCTAGATCTTCATATAGTCCTTGTTAATAATTCCTTTTTTTCTTTTGAAAAAAGTTGCAAGTCCTTCTTTTGAAGAATCTATATTTGCAATACCTTTTCTACTAGTTGATGTTTTCTTTGATTTACTCACCTTGCTAGTTTTAATTCCTGACTTGTGTCTTTGTTCCAGGGCCAACCTTGTTCACCTACTTTGGTCCTGTTTGGTCTTACCCGTAGTCTTCTGATATATATCTCTTAGGCTTTGGACCTCTTTAACCTTTGAGGTGGAGTAATGGCTCTTCAACACCCTCTTTGACATCTCTGGACAGTGTTAGGTACATCAGAACCATAGATTGTCTTGATCTGAGCTTTGATTGCACTGGTCGCTGCAGCACTTTCAAGATCTCTATTTTGGGGCTGTCTGAGTGCTTAGGGGGTCTTTCTGAAGCATGCCCTTTGTTCTTGCTGCTCTGGACCTAGATGATATAAACATTTTTGATTACTGTCACCTGGAAGACTATAGGCTTCTTTTTCTTCTCTTGCTCTGGTTTTGCTGGGTACCATAGTTTAGATGGCTCTGGAGGTAAGGCTGGTGGCCTTGCACAGCCCTCTTTCACTCAAAGTCAGCTGCAAGTCACATCATTTTGATGTCATGGTGTTCTTTAAGAAGGACAAACACGAAAACAACAACCAGTTTAGTAAGAACATTGATAAAGCTGAAGACGATCTAAAGGAAGGCAATCAAGGTGGATTCGTGCTAAATGTGGATCAGTTGAAGGAACTGTGGATTAATTTAGCCTGGAAATAGTTAGGTGGTACAATGGATAGAGTGCTGGGCCTGGAGTCAAGAAGATCTGAGTCCAAATTCAGCCACAGACACTTATTAACTGTGTGACTCTATGCAAGTCATTTAACCTTTCTGCTTCTGTATCCTCAACTATAGAATGGGGATAGTAATAGTTCTCCTTCCCAGGGTTGTTGTGAGGATTAAATAATATATAAAGCATTTAGTAGAGTCCATGACACATGGTATGCAATGTGTGCATGTTGTGCATGTGCATACACACATATCTAGATACATACATATATAATTAGCATTTTTGTCTTAAAGTATCTGAAGATCTGTCATGTGGAAGAAAAGAATCAAAAGTAATGGAGTTGAAGTTGCAAACAGGACAAATCTAAGCTTGATATCAAAAGAAAAAGAAAACTTCCTATCAAAACTATCCAAAAGTGTAATGGGCTGTTTTGGGACATGATGGGTTTCTTCTCACTTGAGAACTTTGAGCAAATGTTGGATGACCGTTTGTCAAATACATTGTAGGGCTCTTTGTTTTTGTTTTTCAGGTACCAGTTGAACTAGAGAACCACTGAGAAACTTCCCTGAAATTCTGTAACAATGTGAAATAATTCTGATTTTTATTAAAGTAATTGTGTCTATATTTGTAGGGACATTTCCAAACACCTTAACCTGAGATTTCTTAGGTACACTCAGTTCTTTAATTTTATGTCATGATATCTTGGCTAACTTCATTTCTTCCTTGAATTCCTTCAGTGTGCCAATGAATTAGTTCTCTTTTTCTGTTCATAGGATTTTAAAAATAAAGCGAGTTGGGTCATATTGTCCTATTCATTTTAATTCCAACTTTTGGTGATAGTTCTCCAAAAGAGTAATTCTTTGACAAATTAGTTTCAATGCTAGGGAAGGAAGAGGTGAGAGCCCATAAACAAATCTTATGCCTTCAAACAAGATCCTAGAGAATATTCTTTACAGCTTACCCAGAGGAATAAAGCAAGGGATGCCTTAAATCTCCAAGTCTGCATCCAATAAAATATGGGGGAACGGGGTAGCACCTCACAAAAATATCCTCTCAACTTTCCCTTTTGGTATAGGAAAAGTCTCATCCCTTGAATTTCTATAGTCAGTCTCCCTCATTTTTTGGCAGTCTAAAGCAATGAGGGAAGCAAATCACTCTCTGTGGCCTCTACTACCAATCTGATTTAACTCTTAATTCTACTGAGACAGTTTCTTGACTAAGGCATGAAGTACATTCAGTGAACCATTTTAATTAGTATTCACTCAATGAATTTTCTTCAGTATTTCTATCTTTAGGTGTCTTGAATCTTTGAGATGGTAAATAAGGAAGTGGCCAGAGCTACAATATCCCTTCATATAGCCCATTATCCATTTTATTGTGTCTTGAGGTGTAGCTTCATTTCTGCTGTTACTTTTGAGTATATTTCTGCTTTGCCTTAATTACCCTCTTCCCTTAATATTTCTTTCACTGCAATGGATTTCTTTTGTTCATTTCTTTGAACACTTACTCCTAAAAATTTTTTAAAAGAGTTTCTGATAATTTTATTATTTTGGGAATTTTTTGATGTCTTAGAGGATCTCAAGAAACTAATACCTTAAATGAGATAATCTGTAAAATTATAAGAACCTTAAAGCACTTTATACATGCTACAATTGTTATCCTCCTGGAAATTCTTTTCATATAACTAAGGATGATATGCATTTATTCTGTACTGCTTCTATTAAAGTCCTATTCCAGGGTCTCAGAGGACATGCAGTTCTCAAAAGTTATGCTAGTAAGTGCCTAGGTCTGGCAGGTCCTAATAAGCTGGAATGACTTTGTCGTAGGATTTTCTGTGCCTTGTACATTTATTCTGTTTTGTAGGGAGGTGGTGTGTGTTTTCCATGGGTCTGTCTAGATGCAATTCACAGGGAGGCATGAACAGATTATCTCTAGAGTCTCCTCCACCTACTCTCCTCAGAGGGATATTTAGATTCTTTCTAGGAGTGGAAGCAGGGGCTGGCCACTCTGCTGTCCTCAGAGAAAGGGTACTAGGTTGGAATTATATCTGCCTGTCTAAGGAAGTGTTGAGGAATTAATTTTTAGGTTCGGCCTGAGCCCATGATCAGTATGGGAAAGGCGTGCCTCAAGCCATATTTCAAAAGCTTAGTTCCCTTCCCTCAAACTCCAGTTTTTCAAAGAATACATGTAGGCAATGTTTATCACCCTGTTTATCCAAACGAAATCTCAAACAGAAACCAGAGAAATTACACAATTGAAAAAACACTAGAGAATACAGAGTAAAGGTCTTTTACTGGAAGCAAGATATTTCAGCTCAGTCAAGAGTCCCAGAACTTATACAAGGAAATTCCCATAAGTATCCACTGTAGCTAGATGGGTATAGGGATATGATTGAGGTGCTGGTTTCTCTACATGTCAGCTTCTTCCTGAAGTCTTAAGATTCTTTTAGGGACTTGAAGAGAATCTGGAACCATGTGTCTTCTCTCAGGAAGCTAGAATCCACAAGACCAAGCTATCTTGTCCCTCTCAAGCTCCTCACCTCTAACCCTCCCTCCCTCAGGCCCGGAGCTTTGACTAATCAAATTATACCAATAAGAAACATCTTATGCAAACAGCTTTTGCCCTGTGGATTACACTTACATTTGATTTTCCCTCTGAGATTGCATTTGGAGTTGTGGAAAGTATGGTAGCTCTAGAGTGATCCCTGTATACCCTAAGCCTTGGTTCAAATAGTCAATTTTATGGAACTCTCCCCTCACTTAAGGAGACTGATTACTCAATGCCCTGTGTACCAGTATCAGCAGTGGGCAGAGTTGTCTAGAGCTAGAGAGAAGAGAGATCTGGGCTCTTCCGGCTTCCGCTTTCAACAGAGAAGCAATGCCATTTCATTCTTTCTCCAAGTCCACAGATGCAAAGTCTGGGAAGAAGCTGACATATAAAAGTAGAAACATCAAGGAATTTCTTCTTGGGTGAGATCAGGGACTCTCTCTTTTGTTGAGATGAGTTATCCTGATCCCAAAAGGAGACCTCCTTCATTCTTTGTATTGTCTGGTATATATTCTCTGAATTCTGTTTTACTATTGACTTGGATAAATGGATTTACTTGCTATTTGTTATTTGTATTCTTTGTGGAACTGGCATTTGATAGGAAGGAAGTAAAACTCTGGATATACACCTTGGATGCACTCCTTTCCTGTTAAAGAATAGTAATTGGTAGCTTAGTTTGAATCTAAAAATTACTTTCCCTAGAAAGTATATAAATTTATATTTATTACAAACCTACAATGTTGCTAGGCAATGTACTTTTAACAGTAAGGGATATAAAAAGAGGCCAATATATTTACAAACAAATATATACAAAGCAAGTTAAATACAGGATAAATAGAAAATTAACAGAGGGAAGTTAATAGAATTAACAGAGGGATTGGAGAAGGTGGAATTTTAGTTGGGACTTAAAATAAGCCAGGGAGGTCAGTAGTCAGGGTGGAAGAGAATGATCAGGCATAGAGGATAGCCACAGAAAACGTCCAGAGTCAAGAGGTGGAATATCCTGTAACTTGAGATCCTGCAACTTGAGAGTGTCTTAATGTCCTTTTCCCTTTATATTGAAATACCATACAACTTGTACCAAAAGAATTGCTTTTGTCCCCCTTTTCCTGTGTTCCCTGTCACTCATCTTCCTCATCCTGTGTCATGACAATTTTTCCTTATATTGCAAGAAGCGAGCTTCCTCACCGTTTTTGTACTTATCTTGTCCCTAAATCTCCAAACCCCATAAGAAACCCCCAAATTACATCATCCTCCTACAGGTTTTTTTGTCTATGTAAATTTTTTTTTCCTACATCAGGGCCTTTGTTTAGCTCCTTGCTAAATCTCAGGTCTACATGCTTCCCACATGTAATAAAGCTCCCGATGAAAGGCTAAGAGAAAATTGTCTAAGTGAATTCTTTCATATCTGAATCGGCTCTCCCAACTGGCATCTCAAAAGGATGATGATGTTGCCCTATGCAGTAACAGGGAAGGGCACCTAGGTGTCCAAGTGGATAGAATGCCAGGCCTAGAGTGAGGAAGACTGGTCTGAGTTCCTATCTGGCATCTGATACTTCCTAGCTGTATGACTCTGGGCAAGTCACTTAACCTTGTTTGCCTCAGTTCCTTCATCTTGTAAAATGAGATGGAGAAGGAAATGGCAAACCACTCCAGTATCTTTATAAAAAAAAAACACCCCAATGGGGTCATGAAGAATCCAACATGACTGAACAACAAGGAGGAGCTGGGACAGTTTAGGGGAAAAGATAATGAGTTGTATTTTGGGATGTATTGGGTTTAAGATATCTGAAAGGTAGCTGGAGATGCCAGAAAGAAATGAGCAGAATTTGAAGCAGGATAGGTAGATCCGAGAGTCATCAGCATAGAGGTGGTAATTAGATCCCATAGGAGTTAATGAGATCAGTGATACATATAATTCTAGCTCGGTATCCCCTCTCTGAGGATAGAAAATGACCAACTTCTGGTCCCAGCCTACTGCTTTTCCCCCTTAGCAGGAATCAAGTTCTTCTAAGCAGAAGGGTAGTTAGAGGAGATGCTAGAGAAGTCTATTCTTGCCTCCCAACCATTTGCAGAGAACCTAGAGATCCTCAAACCCCTTTAAAGATGCCAGAGAACCCTGTGGGGATGAGATGTAACCTATCTTGTCTTTCAGGCAGTGGAGCCAGGATTCTCTTAAGTCTTCACCTGTTTCCTCATCTTGCCAATGAGGAGGTTGGAAGAGATGACTTTTAAGCTACTTCCCTCTCTAAATCTAACATTCTAAGTTATTTAAGCATTGGAACCAGGCTTCATTGGCTTTGCATCCTCCTCGGCGATCCAGCACCCAGCATTTCTTCACTTCAATTTCAGATCAGTAGTTTCATCAGATTGTTTTTGCCTATATTTGTATTTCCAGAATTTAGCACAGTACCTGCCACCTATTTACCTAATCTCTATTAATGTTATCGTTTCTATTACTCTAGAACTTGTTTGTATGTAACTGTTCTCCTGTTATCTCCCCCATCATTAGCCTAGGAGCTCCGCCAAGCCAAGAATTCCTGCTTCGTTTTTCCAGAGCTTGGTCTACTTCATAAGATGCTTATTGACTGACAATTTAATTATTTGGACTGGTTCAGTGAAGGCAAAGCTCACTCCCTATACTTCCTGGGCACGCAATAAACATTTGTTGAATCTAATCTCCTAGCTCCTATTACT
Organism: Potorous gilbertii; assembly: GCA_028658325.1. Lineage (NCBI taxonomy): Eukaryota > Metazoa > Chordata > Mammalia > Diprotodontia > Potoroidae > Potorous > Potorous gilbertii. Next base: position 151,916,740 of record CM053771.1, on the reverse strand, counting down.
CTGGCAATTCTCAATTCAGATGTTACTACCATTTTAAAGGGTTAGCCAAGTGAAAAAACCTCCCAACCACTCCTCCCCCGCTATTGAGGGGCACTGGACAATATTACTATTTTAATGATTCACCTTCATAATTATTTACACTAGTGGGAAACCAACACAAACTACAATCATTCACCCAAACCTATTTCTGCTCCTGTTCCCAGGCTCTTTCGGCTCTGGTTATGTCTCAGCAGCAGGCAAGGGGGTAGTACTTCTCGGGTCACCTCGTTGCTTTAAGAATGTCGGGGACGGTGTAGGGACCAAGGGACTGAAGGAGTCTGCAGTGGGCAAGACGTTTAGAGTATCTAAGAAGGATGACCTCGGGATCAGAAAAGATGACGAAATATCTAAGTTTCCTGGGAATGCTCCAGAGAAGCGCTAATGCAGCTGGACAGAGGACAGCAGAGAAGACAGAGTGGGGGTGGGGAGGCACCAGCCATTCAGAGGGCAGGCTGCGGAGACCCTGGCCACACCCCTCCGCCCTAACGGCCTTCCACAGACCCGCGAAGTTAGCCCCGCCCCGTAACCCTGGGCAAGAACCTTCCAGCCCCTCCTAACTGTGACGACGGCGAACCCGGCCAGCCCCGCCCCCTCAGGCTCCCCGGGCCCGGGGCGGGCCCACTCAAGGGCCTGCTCTGTTCAGCTTCTTCCCCCAAAAAGACCCACCGTCGGCCCAGCTGTTCTCAGTGAAAAGCTCCCCCTGGAGATCCCAGCCTGTTGCCTCACTCCTCCCGCCCCACACGACCCCTCGAAAGAGCCCCAGGCTCAGCTTCCTCTCCCCAGCGGATTAGCCCCACTTTTCTCCTCCTCATTCTCCTCCCCCTCGGCGGCCACCCGCCCCTCCCGCTTTCCCCGCGTGGTCCTCGCGACTCCGCCTTCCCCTCCGGAGTTTCTCAGTCAGACCCGCCCCCTTTTCCATCAGCGTGCACGATGATTGGCTCGGACGAGCCGCCCCTTCCTGGGCGGCAGAGTCTCTCCCATTGGTGCCTGGTCTCTATGGCGTGGCTCTGCCGTCCAAGCCAATTGGTGACGGCCGCTGCCCCGCGAGATACCCCGGAGAGGTGTGTGTCGCAGCCACTTCTGCTCTGTCGGTTTGAATTCCGACATGATGGCGGCGGTGGCGGGGACTGGCGCTGTCAGTGCCGCTGCCGCAGCTTCGGGCTCGGAGAGCTGTAGCGAGGACGCGTCGGGCGGACTGGGGGAGGAAGCGGGAGGCCCGGAGAAGGACGACGTCATACGGGCGGCCGAGGCCGTGGGGGAGAGTGAGGAAGACGAAGAGGATGTGTTCGAGGTGGAGAAGATCCTGGACGTGAAGACCGAGGGGGTGAGTGAGGGCGGGAGGGAGACTCTGGGGCCTGCGGAATCGCTGCCGCGGCCTCGCCCTCCCCAGAGGCGGTGGGCCAGGCTGGCCAGGCTCCCTCCCGTTGAAGGGCCTCTGAAAGGAGCTGGTCCTCGCCTCTAAACCCCTTGGGCTCCGCGGGAGTGGGGTGACCTGGGCGGGGGCGGGAACGACAGCTGCTGGGCCTCGACCCCCTGCTGGGGCCTAGACCCTTCCCCTCCCCGCTCAGGCCTGGGAGGGTCGAGCCGGCCCGGCCTCCTTCAACCCTTACATCCGCCGGGAGCTTCCCGCTCGCCGAGCTCTCCCGTGAATTGTCGAGGCCCATCTCTGCCCACCCTCTCAGGCCGGGAAGCCCCCTTTGCCGGGGCTGACGTTGGCGCAGTCCTGTCAAGTCTTTGGGGGCGTGGAAGCCGGGAGATTGCTAGAATGGCCGGAGCTGGGATAGCACCGATGTGCTTCTCTGTGGGCTGAGTCCTAGACCGAGGCCAGCGTCCTGCAGAAGGCTGAGGTCATTTCTACCAGGGGGCATTCCGCTGGGAGCTATTGAGAGTTGGGACGGTTCCTTTTTTCTCGAGGGGGAGCGAGTGTCTGTATCCCCAGCCCGTAGCACAGTGCCCGACCCAGAGAAGGCACTTATTAAAGTGCTCGCTGACTGTCTAGGGTTCATGTGAGACAGTGAAATGGAAATGAGAGTTTGCAGTGGATACGGGTGAATTACGTGGTGGGGGTCGGGAGAGAGGCGTAGGCTGTCAGAAATGTACAAAAGGGACAATGAGAATATGGCAAGTTGACTGGGAGAGTTGATGTTTTAATAAGGCCTGAAGATCTTGCCGAAAGGAATAGATTGGAAATAGCACTACAGATAAGGGTTTCCATGGAAATAGCAATACAGATAAGGGTTTCCATGGAAATAGCAGTACAGATAAGGGTTTCCATGGTGGTGTTGCGGGGTTCAGGGGTTAGTAGAGTTAAGATATGAAATATTTAAGGCCTGGATGAGGACTTTGGCTTAATGTTAAGAATGATTCTGAGTAGAGGAAGTTTGGTTTTTAAAATAAAATGATGAGAGAGGAGTGGAAGATAATGACAGTAATACTTGCCTATAGAATGGAATAGATTAAGGCCTTGGTAAACATTTTGAGGAAGTCACGGAGGGTTGAAGGTGTGAAGCAAAAGTCTATATGAATGAATTATTCTTAAGGGGGAAGAACAGACTTTTAATCTTTATAAATTATAAATGATAGGGTAGCACAGCTAATAGTTAACATCTCTTCCCTACCTCTCCCTCCAATTCCTGTGGGATTTTTCTAAACACTCATTTAATTTAGTGCTATTATATGCTGCCTTGTGTTTTCTCTTTCTTTCCCCCTTGCCTGGAACACTTTCACTCCTAATCTCTTCTTCTTGGCTTTTTTAAAATCCCAACTAAAATCCCACCACCTATGGGAAGCCTTCCCCAACCACTCTTACGTCTAGTGTCTTGCCTCACTTAATTATTTCCCATCTGTCCTGTATCTAGCGGTTTTGTACATATTTGTGTGTTGTCTTTTCCATTAGATTGTAAATTTCTTGAGGACTGGGTTGTTGTGTGCCTCTTTTTGTATCCTCAGTGCTTTTACGCAGTGCTGGCACAGAGCAATAAATGCTTGTCGACTAAGTGAAGTAGTCTGATCTGACTGGAAGACTGGCAAGGCAGTTTAGGAATCAGATTGTGGAGGGCCTTAAATGTCAAGCAAGAGGAGTTTGTTGTGTGTTTGGTAAGCAGAACGCTTACCAAATGTGTTGCGATTATTATTCAGGAACCTCTCAGAAACCGAAGTTAGAAAGGGGTGAGAGAGAGAGAGAGACACTAAGGCCTTGAAGATAAACTAGGAGGCTCTTACAGGAAGGAATTCAGACAAGAACAAAGTTAGGGCAGGAGGACAGAAAGGAAAGGCAGATAGATGCTAGATAGACTGGAAAGATAGGATCGACAGAACTTTTCATTGTTGAAAGAAAGAAAGGGAAAAGAAAGATGAGGTTGATCTGAGGAGCCTGGGACCAAGAGAGGGTTGGTGCCATTGACAGAAGTTTGGAAGATAGAACCCTATGGTATTTTTAAAGTCCACATATCCAGACATTTCATTCAGAAAGCTGTATGGATCTAAAGTATCACACACATACAAATTTCACTAACAAATTATTCACTGCACAGAGTTCTCAGAATCCTCAGCGTAACTTTGTACACATTTGACTGCACTTCGCGTTTCATTCTTGAATAAGTGAATTCAGGAAAATAACAAGTTTACAGAGTAATATTTTATCATACTCACTGTAGAATTTCTGTTAATGTTTTAGGGGTGCATGATTTAAATCATAGCATATTAGAATCTGAAGTTTTATTGAGACTATCAAATTGCTTTTTGGACAGTAAAAGGATAGTGGAAAGAACATCATTTGAATTTGAAGATGGAGGACCCAAGTTTAAATTCCATCTCCTCAACTTAATTAGTTATGTGGCATTTATGTTCTAAACCTCAAGTTACTCATCTTTAAATTAGGGACAACATTGCTATAATCAATGCATGTACAATACTTTGTAAAGTATAAAGTGCTGTATTATATAAATGTCAATTTATTATACTACTGAATTTAAAGTAGGTATGTTTACTTGATAAAATAGTGTATACAAATTTCCTCATTTGATTATTGGAATTTGGTTTAAAAGCAAATTGGAAGTTGCATGTAATAAATCTCAGAAAGGTATACCATAAAGACATAAGTTGATCTTGGTCTGAAGTGTTTGATTTCAGGTCTTTTGATGTGTTAGGAAATATATGCAATTTTGTATGTAAGAGTGTGGAATTATTTTTAACTTACCTGATTGATAAGTATAAAATAAAATTTTTTTGAAGATCTTTGACAATAATTGTTGGGCTTCCTTCCTTATATTATTGAACATTGCTCCTCATATAACAGTTAAGTTATTTTAAACCTACAAAGCAGCTGCCAACATAAAACCAGCCTTGGCTTTAATAACATGAAACACAGACATGAGAAAGTAACTTGAGTACAGTTTATTTGTGGGAATTCAGCTGCTGTTTAGTACTCCTAGTGTAGCTGTCATGTGTTTTGGGGTTTTATTTTTTAGTTATTCCTTTGTCTATAAGCCCAATATTGCCCTAATAAATTGCTTCCCTCCACTGATATTTGATGAGTTCTAAATAAGGCAAGAAGAATTAATAAAAAGGAAACATTGACCAAGAGGAAACAAAGTTATCCTTTGTTGCAAGTGATAGAATGGTCTACTTAGAAAACCCCAGAGAATCCCTCAGAATTAATTGAGAGGAGCTACAGTAGAAGTTCAGGAAACAAAATCATAAAAATTTTTAGCATTCCTATATAATGTTAACAGATATCAAGTTAATAGGCTTATATATTTTTGCATTGATTGGTTAAATGTATTTAGAATGTATTTATGATTTCGTGCTTTTTTGTCCAGATTTGAGTGCCTGTGAAAATCTTATTGATGACGGTGTTTTAGAAAGTCCCAAATTAGTAGAATCTCAAACCTCATTATAATACTATACAGTACTGTGACATTGTAGTTGTTAGTAAAGCACTAGATACAGTGTGGCTAGTGGATAGAGTGTTAAGCTTGAAGTTAGGGAGACCTGTGTTCAGTTTCTGCCTCTGATGTTTAGTAGCTACACCACCCCCAAACTAGTCACTGAACATCTATGTTCCACAAATAATTCTTTAGGACTTAGTTATTACTTCTATTTATCTGTCTATCTATCTATTTATATATTATGTATTTTCTGCTTCTGGTAGAAGGGATTCTCATATTGTGATCTTTCTCAGATGCTTCTTGGAGTATTCCTTTAAGGCATCAGTATAATAAAAATGATCATTGAGGCTTATATATCACTTTAAAGTTTACGAAGTATTTTATATATGTTATGTCATTAAAGACTCAACAATCCTTTAATGGTGATAGTATCTCATTTTATAAATGAGGAAACTGAGACTGAGGGAGGTTAAGGACTTGACCATGTACTTGCAGATGTTTGGAATGGAACTTAAGCAGATGGTTGAGGGGAGAGGAGGGAAAGAAATGGTGTACAAAAGCTCAGTTGGGAAACAAGTACAAATATTTTAGGGAACAGGGAAGAAAGTGGAAGGGAAACCTGAGGGAGGGAGAAGTAAGGAAATAAGACAAGGTAATTGAGTAGTAAAAGGGATCCAGCAAGATTTATAACTAGATCACAAGCCTCAACTCAAACAACATTTCAGTCTGCCTAGTTATGTAATTTAGGTCTGACACGAAATTCATCAAAAATGGATTTTAAATGTGTACAAATGTTTATATGGATGTGTAATTCTAAGAAGTTAAGTAACTTAATTACATTCACATGATTAAGTCATCAAGCCAGTTACTTTACGTAGGTTCTCTTACTTCAAGTCTATATTCCTCTATTAATTCATCAAGTTGTTGGTTTGTTTATGCCCCCCAAATATTAACTTTATTTTGCTAATTTGAAGAAGCAAGTTTTTTTTAAAGGGGGAAAACTTCATGGAAGTTAAGAATATACAATTCAAGAAAAAGATCTGTTACCCTCTTTATATTTAAACCATTAAGATATGAACAAAATTTGTACCCTTGTTTCAGAAGTTAATTTGGTCCAGCAATATTTTGGAGTTTAAATTATATTAGCCTCCATGATGCCAGTAACATATGACTTACCTAAACTTTGTATCCATCCCCCATTGCCTGGAACACTGATTTGCATACAGGGTTGCTTAATAAATGTTTGTTGATTAGAAGTAACTATTAGAAATAATAAAATGTTGGTGCTAGTTTGTGCTATTAGTATTAAAGTCATAAACGCAATAGAAGACAGTAAAGAAAGGATCACACAAGAAGGATAAGGTGTATGTACTTTGATGGAGGAAACATAGAAAACATAGAAGTATAATAGGAAATCTTTTGGTAGGGAGAGGGAATGGTAGGGGATACCACTCTTGGGAAGTGGTTAGCCACTAGTTGGTTAGAAGCCTGGATAGTAGGATGAGGTTATTGCAAGGAGAAGGGCTTTAGCACATTTGAATACAGAGACCTTGTTCTGACCATAGTGCCAGAGTGAGGTGTGATCCCTAGTTTGGTCCATACTCTCTTGAGAAAAATGAAACTCATGAGTTCTGTAGTAATTACAATTGTGATAGGACTTTAGGGTATCCAGGGCCTTTTCCCCCCATTTTCCTTCACTCATTATGTTTCCTGAACCCCTCTCAAAGATCTCCAGAGTTAGTAAACAGGTACTACCATGGAAATTTTCTCTTGATAACATGCAATATGTTGTTTTAGATAATGTGTAGAATTACAAACTTCCATTTAGAAACATAATTCTAGTTTAGCTTTTGTCATAGACTAAGCAATTATAATTTGGTAGGTGATTTTACTAAGGAATAATAAGCAGATAACCTTGGTTTGGCATATTTTTTATTGCAGGGTAAAGTTCTTTACAAAGTTCGATGGAAAGGATATACTTCAGATGATGATACTTGGGAGCCAGAAGTTCATCTTGAGGACTGCAAAGAAGTTCTTCTTGAATTTAGGAAAAAAAATTGTGATAACAAAACTAAGCCTGTTAAGAAGGATATACAGGTATTATATTTTCTTTGTTGTGCTTGTCCGTATTCTCTGTGCTTTTCTTTATAGCTTTCTATTATTTCTAAGTAATAACTACTTACCAAAAACAATTTACAAGAAAAAAACTCTTTTGTCAGAATTATAAGTATATATTATATAGACATTTAAAAACTGTCCGGAGAGTGATTTGTCCTAGATGGCACTTTTTCTTCTAACTCCTTAAAATTTTGGCTATTTTATTGTTTTCAGCATCATGAAATGAAGGGAAAATTCAAATGAATCAATTTCTTCATTGTTAACAGATTTAGGAAAAGAGAATAATGTTGAAACTGACATCCAAAGTTCACGTCTTTGAATTTGTTATTCCTGCAATGCCTATTCCTGTGAAATTAAGCTATTTGATTCATATGAGAAAGTACCTATCATTGTTTCAGTGTGACTATTTTAGCTTTTGTTTACAACTTTAAACATAACTTCTTGTAAAAAATAAGTTCACAAACATTTTTTTCCTTTTGAGCTAGAGAGAGGGACCTTTTGATTGTTTCAATAAAGAATCTTCTACTTTTTTTTCAGTCTTTCTATTCTAATTTTTCTTGTCTCAAAGAGTCACTGACTTCTCTTTGGTTTGTTCTAATTTTCAGGGAGTCCCATTGCTTGAATAATATTTGCTACTCTCTCTTTTAAGCTACTTATTTCAGTTATGTTATTAAGATCTTTTATTTCATTTTTTTACAGCCCTCCCTTCATTTTGTAGTCCTGGCAGAAAGGCCACTTTTTTCCTTTGACTCTCTGCTTACATAGTTATACAGTTACTTCTCTGGGAGGAGAGGTATAGATTTGCATAATTTTTGACACATCATATTTTTCTTTGATTTTTCTCACCTATCCATCTGTAGTTACTGAATTGTGGCTTTTTCTAGGACTTGGCTTGACCTTCTGTTACCCTTTTTCCTGAGAGGGTAGTCTTCCGTTTGCTCTCATCTTCAGTTTTTCTACTCATTTCTATCGCTTGCAGTTCAAACTCTGCCTTGAGATTTGAGGTTCACAATGCTGGATCTTCAGAGACTTCTACATCTTAGGACAGAGGATAGGGGACCTCAGAGCCCTTGGGCCTGGTATTTTGTGGTCTGAGTTTTGCCTCCCTGTGCCAGTTAGTTCCTCCACTGCTGCTCCCTAAAACTTCAGAGGTCTCCACTCTAGGGCTTTCTCAGAGCTGCCCTTTGCTCCTGGGGCCTTTGGACAAAAAGCTTTGTTGGTTGCACCTATCCCTGGCTAGTTTCTGGCCACAGTGAGAAGTTATTCTTAGCTGGCAGTGGCTTTGCTGGAAGTCCCCTTTTCTTTTGCACAAGACTGACCTCTTGTGCTTTTCTGCAGTGAAAGAAGGCGCTCTAGTTTCTCAATCATTGTTCATCCTGGTGTAGATTGCAGGGTTTTCTAGAGTAATTATGAGGGCGTGGTGTGCCCTTTGACCTGAAGTCTCGATTTTGCACTTCTCAAAGGACTTCCCGGAGGATTTGGCAATGAAGTGTAGCGGGGGTGTAAGGTTGGAGGTATTGATTTAGGAAACATTTCTGTCAGTTGTAGTGTACCTGTCCAATTTTTGCTAATTTGTGGCCTTTCCAATTTTATCCTTAAGATGCTGTCCACATTGACTTTACTTAATTGAATCTCTTACCAAGCTTTCTGCAAATTTGTTTTCCCTTCTCCTGTTTTTGTTGAATTATGAGTTTATATTGCTCATTCCCTTCTACTCTCATTTTCCTTAAGATCACAAAAATAATTATGGTCTAAACCATTCTTCAGCTGTTGTCCTAATATGTCTACCACCTGGGAGCAAGGCAGGTTTGCTGGCTGAGTTAGTTTGTAGGATCTTTTGATCTCATTGAAGTAATTGTTTCTTAAGAAAGTGTTAATAGCCTTTGTCAGTATGTGTTCTTTTGTACTTTTCCTATTTTTTCCAACTCAAATCAGAGTTGCCTCAACTGCTTGCTTAATATATTCTTGATTAGTGCTAGTTTTGAGCTTTGTTTTAACAGGTAAATTAGTCTTTATAAGGATAGCTTATACATATCAGTAACTGTTAATTTCCTGTCAAAATGTAATCAGTTTTATTTTATAATGTTATTTGGATTGAACTATTAGAAGTCCCAGAAAGTGTTATAGTATAACCTCATATATAATCTTCTCCCACTAAATAAATCCCTGTAGAGATTAAATATTATTAAGCCATAAAAAAGAAAAGCCTCTGCTCTAGGGCTATAACTTCCATGCCTAATTATGCTAATTATCTCACCCAAGTAAGCCGTTGGTCCTTGAGAAATAGAGATTGAAAGAGTGTGGACAACCCTGGGTGTGTCCCATTACCGTCATCGGAAAAGCAAGTTTGAGTTCACGTTCTGCTGTTTAGGGTCAGTAGCATCTCCATGGCCAGCGCATGTGGAGAACAGTATGTTTTGGCAACAGTGAGCTGGTATTACAGAGTGTACCTACTGTATTTATACTTGACTTAACTGGAGGGTTGAGTGACTGAGAATCTGATCAGAAGATTAGCTAGAGACTACTGTAATCTAGACACTAACATTCTGAGAATTATACTCATTCTCATTACTCATTGCTATGAGGATTTTTGTTTTGGTATTAGGTTTTGATAATTAAGTAACATAGTTTCCTTTGTTAACTATATTTGTACTACCATTTACAAACCAAAGATAAATTTCCTCTTGGCAGAGAATAAAAGTAGTTTTACTTTTTCTTTGTTTCCTGTAAACATCATCCAGTTCTTCCCAAGCAGACATCCTGATAACTTCTTTGATCTTCCTCTTTACCCTAGTATAACAACAACAAAAAACCCAAACCCAGCCCTTTTTGTTCACTCCTTACTAACCTCCATTCATTTTGTGCTTTTGTACAAGTCACACTATTCTTTTTTTGAATATACATTTAATATCTTTTTTATTTCACCAAAATTTCTTTTCCCTTTTCTGAGAGCCATCCCATATAACAGTATTATTTTTTAAAAAAAGAGAGAAGAGAAAAAATGAGCAAAACTGATCGATACTTTGAAAAAGTCTGAAAATAGTAAGGCTGTGCTCAAGAACCTTCTTACCCCTGCAGAGAAGTAGGAAGGTTTCCTCTTGTATCTTTTCCTTAGAACTGTTTGTTTTTTGTGGTTTTGTAACATTTATATTTGTTTGCTTTTTGGTTGTTATTTTCATTTACATTGTTGTTTATTTTGTTTTTTGGAATCAGCTTATTTCACTGCATAAGATCTTGTAAATCTTTCCATGATTCGTAATATTCAATGTATGTACATTGTTTCTTACAGTACAGTAATAGTCCAGTACATTCACACATCACAATTTGTTTAGCTATTCCCCAAATTAATAATGGCACTATACTTACCAGATCTTGTCACATATATCTTTTAAAATTAAATCTAAGTTAATTGGTAACTTCTCTGTGCATTGACATTGTTCATTTGAGACACTGCCTCCTTTTTCTATCTCTTGTCTCCCACTCCCATTCTTGAAATGCACTTCCTCCTCAGATCTGCCCCTTTGAATCTTTTTTTTCCTTCAAAACTCATTCATCTTCCTGATTCCCTACCTGCTAGTCCCCACCCTATGTTATTTGTTAGTTTATTTATACTTAGATATGTATGTTTTGCCTCTGCCAATAAAATATAAACCTCTTAAGGGCAAGGACTATTTCATCATCATACTCCCAGTTCCTAGCACAGTGCCTATTACATGACAAGTGATTTAAAAATGCCTGTTTTATTGTCTTCAGTTGTCTTTTCTTTAGAACTTCTTATCTCTCTTGTACTGACTTCACAGAATTTCGGACGATGTGAATTCTACCTGTTCTTTCCCTGTACCCTTGTAATATTTCTCTACTAAAATCTAGGATATATTACTTTCCTGTGTTCTCTCAAACATTCTAAGATAGAGAAATCTCGTCTCTTTAAGGTTACTATCATTTCTATCCCAGAAAAGAGTGACTTCTTGTTGGTGAAAATCAGATCCAGAATGGCAGTTCCTTTGTTGGTTCTTCCATTTTGGGGAAGATGAAATTCATGATCATTTGGTCAAGACAAGAAATTATTAGCTGCTTTGCTTTTTAAAAATTAAATAGATTTTTATTACTTTTATTTTTACAGCACATAAATATCCCTCTATATTTTTCCCCTTCTTCCCCTTGGAGCCATCCCTTATAACAGAAAATATTTTCAAAAAGAAAAAGAAAACAAAAAACTTAACAAAGCCAATTGGTAGATTGAAAAAAAAAAACTTATGTTCATCCAGCCCCCAGCCCCCTCCAGCACATACATTAAAGAAGTGAAGGGAATTGTCATCTCATTTTTTTTTCAGGGCCAAGCTTATAGGTTTTGGGTTTTTTTTAGTTTTAAAATTTATTTTAAACTTAAATACAAAATAAGAAAAGGGAAAAACTTGCCATTTACACAGAAGAAAATAAGAGAAGATTCAATATAAAATAAGTTACCAATTCAAGAAAACCTGTATAATAAATACTACACATTGATTACAAATCTGTGCATCTTTTCTTTGCAGGTTTTCTTTTGTTTTCTGCTGTGTACTTTTTACTTTATTTTCCCCCTCCCTTCTACCTCTCAAAGAAGGTTGCAACTAAGTGTGGAGATAGATGTAGATATAGACATACACACACATATACATACACAGATATCTGTGTATATACATAAACACACTCACACACACATATATAATATCATAATGTGCTGATTTCCACTTGTCATTTGTTTCTCTGAAGGTGGATAGAATCTTCCTTCATAAGTCCAAATTTTTCCATGTTTTTTTAAATCAACCAGCTCATCATTTCCTATACCACAGTAATATTCCAACCCAATCACATGCTGTCTGAAAGACTGTCTGTGAAAGCTTTTCCCCAATTTTCTGCATACTTCTGTTCTTGGCTGCATAGGTTTTATTTATACAAGAAAATTTCACAAAACTTACTGTTTTTAATTTTGCAATGTTCATTGTTTTCTTTCTACTTACGCTTTTGTAATTGTTGTGCATATTGTTTTCTTAGCTCTGCTTACTTCACTTTGTGTCACTTCTTGTAAGTGTTCCCATCCTTTTCTCCCTTCATCATTTCTTATTGCAGAGTTATATTCCATTACATTCTGTTGGCCAGTTCCTGATCTATGGGCTTCTAGTTTGTTTTCTGCTACCACAAAAAGTGCTGTTGTAAACAGTTCAGTGAATACGCAACTTTTTTGTCAAAAATCTTCTTGGAATATATGCCTGGAAGAGGAATCTTGGGGTCAAAGTATATGAACATTTTAGTTATTTTTGCATAATTCACAATTCTTTTCAAGCATGAGTCTATTAATTTATAGTTCTGATGACAGCGTATTAGTGTGCCTTTAACTGTCTTGTTTTTAGCCGAAAGAGGTGTCTTGTAGCTGTCAGATTGCCTATCACTATGATACCATGCTTTATGCCAGGCTTGTGGTCTGTTTCCTCTACAACACCTCTATTTTTTTCTGCTCAGTATAAGTGATCTGTATTTTATTCCTGTGACAATGTCAAATCTGTTTCTGTCTCTTAATCTTCACCTCAGTATTCCCTACTTTTCTCATCATCATGGTTCTCAGTTGTTCCCAGCCCTCCCACTCCTCCTTTAATCTGTTCTTTTCCTTTCTCAATAAGCAGTGTAGTTTCAGAGCCATATTCCAGGCCTGAGTCCTGTCCTACCAAATCTCAGCATCACTTAGAAGATCAGATTTTTGCTTTTGAATTAGTGTCTCCCTCCAGTTCACTTTGCTTGTTAGCTTTGATTTTGGTGAGTGGGCAAGAAAGGGTTTGTTACATAGTCTTAAGGATAGATTTGTCAGCTTAAACATTTTTTTAAGTGAGAAATTTTGTTTCACTATAGCTTGCTTTCACTTGAGTGCCTCATATTGTATTGTGCATGCATCTTAAAGACTGCTTTTACACGCTATTCATTTGATATTATGATGAACCAGAATCTTTAACTCACTGTAAGAAAATATAATGAATATTTGATCAGTTGATCATGTAAGACTAAAATCTAGTTAAGTTCAACAGACATTTATTAAGTGTGTGCCATGGGGATGTATTTTACCAGAATATTTGGATTTTGAAGTCAGCAAGATGAAAATCTTATCCTTGAAAATCCAAGCAGTTCATAAAATGCCACCCTGCATCTTTAAAAAGTTGAAACTACAAAGGGACTGTGATTCCTTTAAAAAAAAGCAGGCTGAATCAGAGTAGATAGATCTGAAATGGTTACTATGGAAACAACCAAAATGTAAATTTTCTTTTTCACTATTCTTCCATTCCACTTTTCTTTTCCATCTAAGTATTGCTCTGAACTAAACTATTGAGCTATTGATAAACAGGATCTAGAGGATTTCTGTTCAAATAGAAGAAAACAAAAAAAAAAGATTTTTTTAGCAGAAAATTATATGATTAGGGGAAAACATTGAAAGGTCTTTTAAAAAGTTTCTTTTTTAAATTTAAATGAAGCCTATGAATAGTTAAATCTGGTTAAGTTTGAATGCTACTGTGCAATGTATGCAGTGCTGTTTCTAGGGATACAAAGATTTAAAAAATAACATTTCCATGAAGTCAAGAAACTTAAACTTTATTAGAAGGGATATTGTAGATCAAGTCAAAATCTCTTCCCAAATTGAGAGCAATCACCTTCATTTGAAATGGGTAAAAGTATAGGGAAGAGGAAGTAGTCCAGAAACATATTTTATATGGTTTTGTGGTTTAATATACCTGTAGCTAAATGTTTGGGACAAAAATAAACCACTTGACAACTTAATCTACTGACTTGTTCTGCCTATAGTTGCAGTAGGTCTAGCATATAGTATGATTGCATACCTACCTATACCTTTATAAAGTTAATTAAAGGTGCCTATACTGCCTGGATAAAAATTATTTTTCTGTAAATCTGTGTCTTATATGGAAAGTCATTATGTGAAATTTTACTTTTGAAGTTGTAAATAAAAGGACATAATCAAGATGTTTGCATGTTAAATTATATTTACAGAATTTTGAAGCATAAATTGACTAATCCCCTGTTATATGAGCAAACTTCCTAATCTCTTTCTCTCTCTGTGTCTCTCTCTGTCTGTCACTCACTCTCTCTCACACACACACACACACACACACACGCACACATACACACACTATTCTGTGTGTATATATAACTGTACACACATAAGTTGTTGGTGATATAAACTACAAAAAGAGGTGAGATGAAAGAAGTAGAAATGTTTTAGAGGTACAAATCAGTTGCCAAATTTTGGCTACATGGAGTGAGGATGAGAAGTTTAAAATAATGTCAAGGCTGTAACAGTCTGGGAGACTAGAAAAATAATAGTGCCCTTTGCAGAAATAGTGAAATTTATTTTTTAAATATTATTTTTCTCAGTTACACATGAATACAATTTTTAACATTCATTTGTTTAAATTTTGAGTTCCAAATTCTCTCCCTTCTTCCCTCCTGACAGTTAGGAACTTGATATAGGTTATACATGTGTAATCATGTATATTAAGTAACATTAACTCTTCTCACTTTCTAGTTCCTTGTCCGGCTAATTTTTTATACTTATGCATTACCTTCAACTTTTGAATGAGCAGGACCACAAGTCTCCACTCAATATCCATGCCCTAAGTCATATTATCCAGCTTAGTGAATTGGTCTCTCTGGACCATGTCCTTATTTTGATTTGTTTTCCAGCTGTTTTTCTTACACTTGTTAATCTGTTCTTTCATATTTTGGGTGACAAGTTGGTTATCTCTGCGCACAAGTTTTTCCATGTTGTGGGCCTTTGCTCAGTTGCTTCTGTTGATTTTTTTTGGTTTGTCTGTTCATTCAGAATGTGTATGGTTGATTTAGAGTGTGGACTAATCCTCAGTAGAAAAAGCCATACCTCCTTGTTCCCCTTCTTTTCCGTTATTTCTTCAGGCACCCTTGATATAAACATTATAAGGGTCTGATCTCTGGTAACTACTGCTGGTACCATCTTCCAGAGGCTGCCAATCATCAAGTCTGCTTATAACATTCCCAAATCATCTCAAGGCTCTCCTGGTTTGGTGGGCAAAGGTGACTAGTCTTCAGAGAATGTGAACTTTGTGTAGTATATATTTTTTTAAAAATCTGTATTACTAAATTGTGAAAATTAAATATTAAAGTCAAACAAAATATATTTTATTTTAGAAAACTGGATTATCTCAAAATCCTGATTAGAGATGTCATTTTAATTGATATAAGTTAAATGATCCTGCCTTCTAGCTACTACTGCTATTTTTTATTGTCATTTGTCCTTTCTTCTATGTAGACCAAAAAGGAGGACTTAGAAAGTTATGGGAGAAAGTGTTCTTTTGGGCCTATTTTTTTTCATATATTTTTCTTTCTTACTAAGTATTTTTAATTAAAAGCTTAAAATGAACATTAATACAACTTAACTTTTAATAAGTTATATTTACATTTAAATTAATTTCAGTATATAAAGGATACGCTAACACAAAGTTAATCATTTTTAGTCACTTCTTGTCCATTCTTATTCATATATTCTGTCATATGGGTATAAGCATGTACTTTATCATTCAACTTTCTTTCCTTTGTAATTTGTTACGAATATTTCTTGATTTCTTTGTAGTCTTCTTAATTTTCAATCTTAATTGCATAACTATTCTATTGCATTGATGTACCACAATTTATTTACACATTTTCTTATTGTTGGTCATTTAGTTTGCTTCTAAGTTTTTGCAAATTATATATAAAACTATTCTATGACAACTTTAGAACAGATAACAGTCTTTTTGTTTATGAGAGCACTTTCAGATCATATTCATAATAGTAGCATTATTCAAAGTGTATGAAGATCATTTTTGTTACTTCTACTTTTGTCCTATACTGTTAAGCATGATTTTATTATGTTTTAGCTTATTTTTTTCCCTTGAGAACATATTTCTGATTATATAAAGAAAATTAAAAGGTAAATAAGATTTGTTCTTGCTCTTTATGTATTTTTAGAAACATTTTAGAAGTTTTTTAGCATTTTATTTATGCACAATTAACAGATTTTGTAGATTTTTATGTGAGATGCTGTTCTCTTTATTTAAAATGGCAATACTTTTGTGTATGTAATAAATTTTAAATAATATTTCACTGCACTTATGCTTGTTACTATGTTTTTCCTTCAAAGCTGAATTTTTAAAATTCTGTCTTATGGCAAACAAATTTCAAAGAGTTTTCTGACAAAAAATTTTTTTTGGTATGACAGAATATTTTTTCCCAGAAGCTAGTGTCTGGATGTTAATAACCAAGAAAAATGGGCACAAAATTAATTTATATGGTATGTCACCTTGTAAAGTTTCTCAAAAAAAATTGATGATAAAATAGTATTAACAGAATAGATGATATAAGTGTATATTATGTTTTTTTATTATGTACTAATTATAGCAATGACTTTCCTAGGTTTTTTTGTTTTTTGTTTTTTTTTTTAGTTTTTGCTGCCTAATTCAACAGTAGAGAGAGACCATTTTTCTTCTCTTTCACTTTTTTTGCAAGTCACTTGGAGTCAAGTGACTTGCCCAGGGTCACCTAGCTAATAAATGTGTCAAGTATCTGAGGCCAAATTTGTACTCAGGTGTTCCTTACTCTAGGGCTGGTGCTTATCCACTTGCTCCACCTAATTGCTGATATGTTTTTTTCCATCCCTCTTAGTTTATCCTTACTTGACTGACTTTTTTCTTTTGTTTGACCACTATTTCAGATTAAAAAATAGTAATATATAGAACTTAATTTCAGAGACTGCCTTAAAATTTTTTTACTTTTGTTCACGTAAACTTTTTTTTTTAACTTTCTGATTCTGTTGGAAGTTTTTTATGCTGGAAGTCAGGTAGAAGAATTGTTAGAAGGCAAATTAGGATTTAAATATTTTTAACCCTTTATATCTTTATTTTATAGAGACTAATTTTGAATGATGATGACATATTTGAGGCAGAATCTGACAGCGATTGGCAAAGTGAAACAAAAGAGGATATTTCCCCCAAGAAAAAGAAGAAAAAATCAAGACACAGAGAAGACAAAAGTCCTGATGATTTTAAAAAGAGAAAGTGGAAATCTGGAAAAGTAAAAGATAAGTCTAAAACACAACTGGAAAATTCTTCAGAAAATGTAGTCTTTGATTCAAAGTCCAAGAAAAGGATTTTGGAATCCAAAGAAGATTCAAAGGAGTACAAAAAGACCAAAAAAGATGATTTAAAAGAAACAAAGAAAACAAAAAGGGGTGAAATTAAAGACTCAAAGGGGAGAGTAAGAGATGATTTTAAAGAGAGCAAAAAAAAGAAAGAGAAACTTAGTGAATCTCTGTTAGAATCTGAATCAAGTACATTTGATGATTCACTTTCTCAGTTGGCTGATGATGACAGTGAAGATTTACCTTCTGATAACAGAGGAGAGAAACAAAAATTTAAAAGTGGAAAAGATAAGTTAGAACATGACAACATAATTCAAGATGTGATTTCTGATAAACAACCAGATGATACAGCAAGTGCTGAAGAAGATGTTGATGTCAGAACAAAAAGGAAAAAAAAGAAATTAAAGAAAGTTGAGGAATATAAAGATGACACTAGAAAAGTAGAAAATAAGGACCCATACTCAGAGAAGAAAAGTTTATACAAAAAACAAAAGAATCAAGAAAAAGTCAAAGGTTCTGTGGAGGTAGATAAATTAATACCTACAGCTGCTCAAATTCAGAAGAGTATAAAACTGGGTAGTGAAGAACGAGGTCGAAGATCTACTGATTCAGTTGGGGAGGTAAGTTACTCAGTGATAGAAGAGGAAAGTTTAAGAGTAAAAGGATGTTGATTGAATCGAATATATGGAAAAAGTAATTTGGGAAAACATTTTTTTGTGTATACCATAGATAAAATGGTGAAATAGAAGAAAGAAATCAGATAAAGGCAGGGTTTTGTGCATGGGGTTATCAAGGAATTCTAAGGGTACCATTGAGCCTCTTGTCTCTAAATTAGTGATGACTGATAGACTGTAGTGAGTTGTTTAGCTTCTCCTCAGATCCTTCCTGCGCTTAATCTTATAAAATTCATTTCCATGCAAGTAGAAAGGGTGCTGTTGGCTTCTTGCTTGATGGTTTTCAAATTTTATTAGAGGACTGGGTTTAGAAAATATTTGAACAAAATAATATTCTTAAGTATTACCTAAATGTCAGGGTCCCTTCAAATAAATGAATAGTAAATTGTTGTACACCAAAACCAAGCTTCATAGAGCTATCACATAATTATTCTGTCAGCTTTTTATTGAATAGATTATCTTATTCTTGTAAATATTAAGATTCAATTTTACTTATTCCTGCCCTCTGTTTTTGGTCTTTCAACATTACACCTCTGTTAGATTACTCTAAAGGAAGGAGTTAATAGATGTTTGGGTTTTTTGTGGTTGTTTTTGTCTTTTAAAATTGTGATTGGCATTTCTTAGATAAAGCACATTAAGATAGTAATGTGTCTATTCATTCAAGTAATAGGTAACATTTATATGAAGCTCATCTCAGAAGGAGAGGGAATTGACATAGGCTGGTTATTTTTTTATCTCAGGAAATAATCTGTATTCAAATCAGATGAGATAGTATATGTAAATGATTTACAGACTCTATAAAGCACTATGTAAATGTTAGTCGTTATTTTCTGAAGAAAGAAATCTATGCCACCAACTTCGTTAGGTATTCTAACTTTATAAAACTCTTCTCATAAATTTTCCAGAGATGACAGAGACAGGAAGTAACACACATATATGTTTCGATCGTCTTTCCCTTAAGTTTTCCTGTAAGCTCAGTGAAGGAGAATGACATCCAGCATCTCCCAACAAGACCATGTTCCTTCAGCTCAATGATTTACCCTCCTTAAGTTCTTAAAGGATAGAGAGATGAATCTGCATGTAATGTAAAGAAACTTCCCTAACCCCTGCTGTGTCAGATTGTATTTCATTCAAGTGTGCCTTTGAGGTGACTTAGTGTAGTGTAGTGGAAGTTGCTGAATTTGAGCTCAGAGGACCTGACATGGTTTCAGATCCTGCCAAGCTGTGGAACCATGGGCTTAAGATATCAAAGCTTCAGTTTGCTCATCTATAAAATGGAGCTAATAATAATACATGTTTTTATATGTGTATAAAATACACACACATACATACATATATATTTTGCAAGCATGTTAAAAGGAAAGTGCTTTGCAAACTTTAAAATTTTATAAACATGTGAGCTGTTACAATGATGATGATGGGAATCATCTGGGGAAATGTTGGTCTTCTGAAATTATACTCTTATCTATCTATCTATCTATCTATATATATATATATATATAAAATATATATATATATATATATATATATATATATAGTTCTCTCTCTCTAAATATATATATATAAATTTCTTTTCTGCTTTTTATTCCTCTCCTATGCTATGCCCTCTGCAGAAATTCTAGAAAATTTTGTTAGCGGCATAATGTTGATCATTAGATAATTTGTTAATTATTTGCCTTCCGGCTTTTTGTACAAGTTGAATTCGTATAAAATGGACATCGTATGTGCATCTTTGACAAGGATATAGGAGCATTTCATGCCCTTCTGGGTGTGGGTGGCTTCCCAGTAACTACAGACATCTATCAGAAGGATGCATAGGTTTCCCTCCCTTCTTGTGGCACTCACTGCCCAGATTCTCTCAGCAACTCATACCTGTTGCTCCTGTATCTTGCCTTCTAATGGCAAACAGAACATGACTTTTCACTCTTCCCCTTGATGCTCTCCAAATATTTGACCTAATTCTCTGAGTCTTCTCTTATCTAGGCTCAGCATCCTTAATTCTTTACCTGATCTTCACTTAGCATAATCTTGACAACCTTCCCCATCCTAGTTGCCCTCCTCTGTATGTTTTCTAGATTTTTAATGTTCTGAACCATTGTCTCCAGAGCTGAGACTCCACATGTGGTATGATGAAGGAAAAAAACAAAGGACCATCATCTCCCTCGTCCCAGATGCCATGTTTTTCTTAAATAGTAAGCATTTATTAAGTACCTACTATGTACCTCACTGTGCTAAGGATACCAAGAGGAAAATGACTTGTCCCTGCCCTAAAGGGACTTACAGGAGTTGCTTAGCACCACATTAGCCTTATTAGCTGTTTTATTATACTGTTGACTCAAAATGAGCTTGAAATCCATTAAAACCTCCATATCTTTTTTAGATATGTTACTTTGAAGTAATTTCTCCCATTCCTGTGACCTTGGGCTCTTGTTGAACATTGACTTTATCTTGCCTGGTCTCAAGCTTACTTCACTACTTTTAAGAGGTAATCTAGCCTCTCATCCCTTTTTCTAATTCTTGTTCTAGAGCAGTAACCAAATGAATTCTACTGTTCCTGGAAAGGACATGCCAGTTATTTGTCCTTTGACTACATTCAGCATTCCCTCTGATTTAACCTGACCAAAATATTCCTCCCAGGCCACTAGTCTTTTATATGTGTTGTTTTTCTCTCTTAGGATATAATATTAGAAGATAGCCAAGATAGCAGAGTAGCGAAGAAGTGCAACTGAGCTCTCCACTGTTACTACTCCACAAAGATCTGGAACGTGCAGCAGACTAAGTCCTGACTAGGAAATCTAAGACAAAAGTCACCATGAGTCATTTTTCTACCACAAGTCAGCAAAGGGAAGTAGGCAAGTCTATAGATACTGAGGATAGGGGCTTAACCAGGACCATGGTACATATTATTTTCCATCATGACTGTGCCACAGGACA
>CM053771.1:151852274-151895397 GCA_028658325.1 Potorous gilbertii | reverse complement strand
GGCAGATTGGTGATAGGGGAAATTAGAATGCTCAGTGTACTGGGGTGGGGGGAGGGGACAAATGGGGAGAAAATTTTGGAACCCAAAATTTTGTGAAAATGAATGTATAAAGTGAAATAAATAATTTTATATTTAAAAAAATGTTCGGTTTGTTATTTGCAGTCAGCACTTAACAGTGCCTGGAATATAGTAAATGCTTAATGAATGTTTGTTGAAACCAGTGTGCTTTAAACTATGCCACACTGCTTTCCAAAGCATTGTGTTGATCCATGACAGCATAGTATGTAATCAGTTAGGGATCTGAATTATGCTTTTTTAATGGACTTATTGACTTTAACATATTCAGCTTGCATACTGTTAACAGAAGCTGCTGCTTCTATTTTCTTGTGAAAATAGAGATTCAACACTTGAACCATCCCTTTGCATGGATTTGATTCACTAACCTCCCCATCACCTCCATTGCCCATCAGAGGTTGCTATTAGTTACTCAAGGCTATCATATGATGTAGTCAGAGTGAGGCATACCAATTCATCAATACTTCAAGTGGTACTTGGTGGAAATTTATAGGACAAAATTTTCCAGGAAGAAAACCTAGCTTGCTCAGTAGTGACCTTCCAGTTGCCTGTCACACATACTCAGTGCTGGTCTGGTATGTCTCTCAAACTTATCTCTTAATATTCTGCCTCCTTGATCTCTGTCTTTCTTAAGTAACAAGAGGATTGTATTCCCTCCAATTCAAATTTGTTTAGCTTAGCCCTAGTCCTGAAGAGGCTATTTGGTATCTCTGCTGGACCCTTTTAATGTTCCCTGGGGAATTCCTGGTATTTTGTGAGCAAACTTTCCTGCATGTTCAAATTTCTAACAAGTAGAGAAACTGGATGGTGGTTAGCCCCCACATTTGAGACCGGCAATTGTAGGTCAGGCGGAACAAGGCCTTCAGGGTGGTGAGCAGTGAATCATCACAGTGGCAGATGTAACCATTCAACAATGCTGGTCTCATTCAATAGAACCTTGACAACACCCTTCAAAGCCTCCTTTGAATGCTGCCATCTCTTGTCCCTGTGGGAAATAACTTTTTCCTCCTCTGAATTCCTACTGTACTCTTACTGAGTTGTTGTTGTTCAGTCATTTTGGTTTTTTTTTTTTTGGTAAAGATACTTCCTTCTCCAGTTCATTTACAGATAAGGAAAGTGAGGCAAACAGGGTTAAGTGACTTGCCCTGGGTTATGCTGCTAGTAAGTATCTAAAGCTGAATTTAAAGTCAGCAAGATGAGTTATCCTATTACAAGCCCAATGTTCTATCTACCACTTACCACCAACTTAACTGCTCCTTCTGCTCCTTTACACTCTGACATTCATTTTACAATTTATCTATTCTATGACTGCTGCTCCCCGCCAGGGAATCGAACCCTGACCTTCCGCGTAATCTGTGCCCAATCTGTGGTAGAGCATTCCGAGCTTGTATGGGTCTGATCAGCCACAGTCAGGCACACTGAAACTTGAGTTTATCATGGTGATGTCATTTTGGTCCTCTTCAAGAATGAAGGACAACAATCATTCTATGACACTGCAAGCTTTGGTGGGTAGAGACCACGTCTTTCTTTACATCTCCTAAAGCACCTTGCTTACTATTGCAAAGCAATGTTGCTCTCCATAAATATTTGTTGAAACAGCTGAATATTTGAGAACAAAAGAGGATGAAGGAGAGCATTTAAGCATTTAAGATCAAGTTTCTTGAGTTGAATATTGTGTAGATATGAAGACTCATGGCAACAGGTAGCCACTCCCATGAGATAATTATCATTCTCAGTATATGTAATCAATGACTTTAAAATCTGCAAGATTGGTCTCAGACACAATGATAGGCTATGTGGAGAAGTTTCTATTTCTATAATGTTATTCACTGAATCATAAAATTTTATGTCTGGATATTGGCAGTTATATAGTCGAATTCCTTTCACAATGAGGAAACTGAACCTGAGAAAGATTGTGCAATTATCAACCCATTATGTAGGAAATTATTTAAAGAGAGGTTAAGGATAGGGCCTGAACCTGTGAGCTCATTGATAAGGGCACTCTTGGAAGAGGAAACTCCTACCAATGTAGGTTGGCACCCTATAGTCTCAACGACTTGCCTAGAGCTGGAGAGGTTAATCATGCAGTCAGTATGTACCAGAGGCAAGACTATAACTCAGATCTTCCTGACTGCAAGACCAACTCTCTATCCATTACACCATACTGCCTCTCCATTCTTTTTAGCAAAGAGCCTTTACAAACATATTTCTGCATTTGAGCTAGTATATCAACATATTTCTGAAGAGAGTTTAAAAACCTGACTTAAAGAACGTAAGCACTCATTCATCAAAATTTTTTAAAAGTTTTATAGAAGTTCTTTTTAATATCTCAATTCAGCTATAAATTTTAAAGCAATACCTGGCAGAGATCTTCTTTCTTAGATAACAGTCTTTGGTTAACTTCATCTTCTGTATTTCTGTGAGGTATACGTTTGTAGAATTCTGACATCATCTTTCTCAACTCCTCTGCTGTTTCTCCCTTGTTTAAAGCTGCTTTAACTTGAAGTAGAATACCCTCAGCTCTGCTCACCTTTAATATAAAATATTATTTAAAATGAAATCTTGACAAATAGAGCAAAATATAAGCAAATATTTGGTAGCCACTTTGCTAGCCACTGTTACTGTTAATTCTAAAGATGAAAGCAACAGGATTCTTCAAAAAACACTGTATCAAAATTGGACTCAGCTTAGAGAAAGGAAGTATGATGCCAATTTTTAATGAGCATTATTGTACCTTTAGGAGAACTGCTTTTCAAATAAATTCAGGAAGATGTCAGAATTAAATGATAAAGAACAACAATAAAACTACTATGAAGTAGAATACAAAGGATACTATTAGATACCTGGTACATAATGTGATTTTGCACAATCACAAGTCCAAAAGTGATTTCAATACACCAAGGATCTGTAATTCATCAGAAGAGGAGTTGGGATCTATACCTTAGTCTAAGAGTTCTTAACTTTTTTATGTCCCAGACCTTTTTGGTACACTGGTGAAGCTTATAGACCCCTTCTCAGAAAAATGCTTATTTTAAATGAATAAAATAAAACACGTAAGCATTACAAAGGGAAGTAATTATGTTCAAATACAATTACCAAAATTTGTTTTTAAAGTTCATGGACTCCACATTAAGAACTCTTTCATTAGATAGTTTTATTTATGTGACCAAAATAAAAAATCATCTCCTGGAGGCCAGCTTTGGTCTTAGCTAGGCTGATCCTTGGAATTCCTTTTGTAGGTATGTACTTAATTTCTTCACCTTAGTAGGACCTCAGCACTTATATTCTGCTGTCATGGCCTTTAAGAACTCAGGATCATCCCCTTACATCAAACTTATTTTCAAAATGCTTAAGATAAAATAATCATCACCAAGATTTCTCTACTGGTAACAGTTAGATATTACTAAATGAGCTATCTGGTACAAATTAGCCTTTTGTGAGTCTAGGAAGAATAAGCTAGTTTTTCCAAAGTCTCAACCTCACTGAATAAACTGACTAGTGAAATGTTATATCTATTAAATTTTTTTCTTTTCCTTCACATAGAAAATGGTCTTTGACAATATATGATATTGTGCTGCTAATATTCATATCAATGTTTCCAGTGTATTAAATATCATGTTGTTAAGAAATATTCTGTCTACCTCTCAAAATAGTTCAACTATGGAATCCTCACCATGATTCTGACTTAACTTGTTTTTCTATACCACAGGCAGAATCTGACTTCAGTCAGTATATACTACAACTGGATCTAATTATTATGTCTTAAGTTGATATTCTGAAAACAAAACGTTACTTAAGTAGAACATATTTTTCCCAAATCACTGACTTACATCATTTAGACTGATGCTATTTGCTGGCTTGAGAAGAATGTTCTCCAGGTGGCCAAGAGCTTCTACCCAAATCAACTCCACTAAGGTATTCACTTCTTCACTTATAGTATCTCCATCTAACACATCTTCCAACAGCAACTGGAACCAAAAAAACACTCAAGTTACAAAAGTGGAAATGTTTCAAACCAACCTAAGAACGAGAGAGGAATGAAGAGGAACATAATGACGGCCTAGAGCAGGGAGAAGCAGCATGGACCTTTTTGGCATTCTAGAGCTCCTCGCGATGGTGCCTTTTAATTTTCTCACTTTTTCCTCCTTTCCTGATGCTCTCTCTAGTTCTCTCTTCCATTCCTTCCTCCCTTTTCTTTTTCTTAGGCTTGTTGGCTTTCGGTCCTCCATCAAAACTTGTGGGCATATCTTAGTCACATTAATGCTGCTTAGGCTAAAAGGGCATATCCTGACACATCTTATGGAAGATAATTAAATTTTGTGAAATGAAGTATGGTTTGCCATTTGCATACATTACAAATCAATTATGGATGTTGCAGCTTATCCCATTTGGCTATTATGACTTTTTTCATGGCCCTAAGATGAATTATTTCTATAAGTTTTTTTTTCTCTACTTCTGTAATTCAATAAATACATTTTCTCTTAAAAATACTAAAATAAGTTACTTAAATAATCTGTGGCCAGACCAAAGATAAATAAACAAAGACAAATCATCTAACTGCTTGTAATTTCTTAGATGCCAGAAGTTTCACTTCAGGTGGGAAACTTTCTGATGGCAGAAATCCTTGGTTCTTCAGTTCTTCAGTATAATTCTTGTAGTATTCACAAGCATCTTCAGATGTATTCTTTCTAGATAAATGTCTTCTAGTCTGTGAATTATAGTACATATCAAAGAGTTAGAACAAGAGCACTTTATTTACCCAGGAATCACTTATTAAGGAATCTCAACTATCTGGAACACATCCAAAAGATTTGAGGTAAACAAGAATGTTTTTTGAGCAACAAAAATAGACTTCACAGTCTATGTATTAGAGCTTATGCTTGTGAAATTTATTTTACATACAGTACTAACAAATTCAGTTACATGGTTTCCCAGTTCTGGGCAGATTAAAAACAACTGCAAGAGAAGAAAGAAGGAGAAAAAGACTATTCCTCAGCACAGGAACACGAACAAGGAACAAGAAATAATAGTTGACAGAAAGTGAGAAGATAGAAAAACTATAAAAAGGAGACTGGAATTCATAAAACAGAGTAATCTAGAGTAGTCTACAATTTTGTAGGGGTAAATATCTTTACATACTTCAATAGTCCCAAGGCTATCACTATATCATAACACAGAATATTAATTAACATTCACCATCATGATATTGAGAAAATGTTAAATTATAAGGAAATCTATTAAATATCCAAAATTTAAAATTTTTGACATTTAAAGGAGCAAGTTTCAGATAGCTAGAAAATTCACATAAGGAAAATTCTGTAATAATGCCAATTAAATAGGCCACATCTTTATTATCACAAAATTGACTGAAATGTTCAAAGAATTAAAAATCCAATTGTGCTTATTTTTAACTGTTAAAAATTTTTGATTTAGGAGAAAATGCTATCTTAAAGGATCTCCTCCAACATATACACAGGAAAAGCCTGGTAAAATAATAAAAGATACCTTGGCTACCAAAAGTAACAAAAGTAACTGCTGAATCTCCTCTGCACAAAACTGAGAGATATATGCTCTCTGATGTAAGGCATTTGCCTCTGTCATGGAACACATCTAGTATAGAACCCAAATAGAAGTAGTATTCTTTTTAGATGGAGGGACCCTCAAGATTTTCCTATTTGTAGATGACATTATTGAATGACATTATTGAAATGAACAGACGCACTGTTACTGATAGAGGACCACACAATACAGTATATGTGAGCACTTAGAAGAGCCCCATTGCCATCCAGTTTCTAGGGCCTTTGACTTTGGAGAGTTAAGTAACTTCTTTCTAAGGAGAAGCCATGAGCCTATATAATATGGAGAAAGAGGAAGAAAAATTGTTTTGGAATTCTATACGGGCTGATTCCATGATGTCTAGGACACATGTATAAGGAGCAGAGTAATTCAGGCTGGTAGCTGTTTTACCTGATGCTTATCTAGGAGCAGAAAGCAACAGAGGTGATCAACTAAGCACCCAAGACTTTGATACTGATCAGATGCAAGTGAGACAGATATTGCCTGGGATTCCTTTTACAGGTCTTACCACAATGGGGAAGAAGAAAAAGAAGTGGAAAGGGATGAAAGACTGCAACTTCCTAGCTTCAGTCATTTCAACTTACAGTTTTACACTATTTGAGACTGCTACTAAAGTAAATGGGCATTTATGATTATTCTAGTCCATGCCTACAAGCATGCAGTTGTAGACTGAGAGGGGAAGTAAATCAATTGAAAAGAAAACAAAAAGCAGAAGATGGTGGCCAAGTTCTTGGGCTCATCTTGGCCATCACATATTCTTGCTGCCATAAAATTCTATTCACCATTGTCCCGGAGACAAGGGATAGTAGAGAAATCTCCTTCCCCTTTCACTGGAAATCCAACTGAGAGGAAGTATTGGAACAGTTGTAAAAGAAAGCAATGGGGCTGGTTCCCCCCATCAATTTTTTTTTAGCCACTGAGTGGCACCTCTTAACTCTGTAGCAAATCATCTTCAAATACATCTCATGTCACTAGTGAGCTATAAGGAGCTACTGTATCATCTCAATAAGGAACATATCCTTCAGCAAGGGGTCAGAGCACATGTCCCACAGCAAGAGACCAGAGTTCATGGCCAGCTCCATCAGAGGAAACCTCAGGAGATTCCTTAATCCTTCCTATGACAACTGTAATAATACGCCTTAGAACACTGCAGAACCTCTTAGATGAGACCAGTAACCATTCGAAAGAGTTAAGTCTAATTATCTAGTATAGAAAAACCTAGTGGATGAAGGGCACTTACTGCTTAGATAGTAATATAAAATTTCATGTCTAGTCTGTTAGAACTGGTCTGTCAATACATGTATCTCAGATAGACCCTGTGATGGATAATGAATGAGTGTCCACCAAGAGGTAAAAAGGAAGTTGCACTTGAGAAATTGTTCAGCACTTTCAACACACCAAGTTTCCTCCGGGAAACCAACAAAAAGCACTATTTTCATGCAAGTATTCTTCCAGTGATGTTTATGGTTTTAAATTATGAACTACTACAATCTCTGAAGAATCAAAATTACGGTCACCCAAAAGGCAATGAAGAGATGCAGGTTGGCATCAAAAGGCTGCAATTTATTTCCAACAATGAACTGAAGGTCAAAAGGAATACCAAAGATATAAAAAATAAGATGTCTAGCTGGGAAAGGAGATAACCTGGTTATGTTCCAAAAGAGAAGAACAACCCATGGACTGTACTGATATCTACATAATATTAAGAAACCCAGAAGAAGGCTCTGGTCTGTTGGATAGGCTCCATGGAAGATTTATAGGAGGACATGGACAAGAATTGAACATGAAGGGAACGCATAAAAGGGTGGCTGTCTGCTTTTTTGGAGGGAATACCCACAATGATAAGACAACAGACCTACTAGGCTATTAAGGTATTCTATTTATTCTTCTCATTTAAATAAATCACAACGTTCCCTGGGGGAAATGCACTCAAATCCTTTTGAAATTACTCTTGCTAAGGTTGGTCCAACACTGTGGAAAAAAATGAAGTGAAGAATAGTGGAAAAATACAACATAAGGGCAACAGCTTACCAATACTGAATTGTCTGTGAGAGACAAAAAAAAGGGTTCTTAGGAACAGAGACAAAAAATAGAGGAAACTTTATAGACAAAGGGCCCAGAGGCAGAGGTTTCAGCAGGAGTTGAAAATGGTGGGGACCTCCCTTGATGGCTTTTCAGGTATTGTTTTGGGATGTGAATTTCAAACTGTCTTTATTATCGTTGTTTAGTAATTTTTCTGTCACTTCCAACTTTTCCTAACCCCATTTGGGGTTTTCTTGGCATAGATCCTGGAATGGTTTTACCATTTCCTTTTTAGCTCATTTTACAGATGAAGAAACTAAGGTAAACAGGGTTAAATGACTTGTCCAGGGTCACACAGTTAGTTAAGTGTCTAAAGACAAATTTGAACTGGGATCTTTCTGATTCTAGGCCTTGAGCTTCATCCGCTGTGTCACCTAGCTGCCCCAGATCACCTTTGGTCCTTCAGTAAGTTAATTGCTGGACACTGTTCAAAGTTTTTTTCAGTTGCTCTTTATATTCAAGCCTTTTGAAGCTTTTCTTTGAATGGAACAGGGAAAGTAGCTTATATGGGGCAGCTGTTCTCTAGATTCTAAAGCAGAACTGCGCCCAAGGACCAAATGAAAACAAGAAAGGGTCCGAGTTTCTTCTACCTTGTTTTATAGTATAATTCTATTATTGGGGGACACAGTGGATAGAGTGCCAACCAGAGGACTCATCTTTCTGAGTTCAAATCTGGCCTCAGACACTTACTAGCTGTGTGACCCTGGGCAAATCACTTAACCCTGTTTGCCTCAATTTCCTCATCTGTAAAATGAACTAGAGAAGGAAATGGCAAACTGCTTCAGTATCTCTGCTAAGAAAATGCCAAATGGGGTCATGAAGAGTCAGACACAATTGAAATGACTGAACAACTGCTACCATTTCTAAATAAAGAAAAGAAAATCACGAAAAACTGTGGAATTGAGACAGGAAAATAAGATTTTTCCAACTACATAATTAAATGAATCTTCTGAAGGGCCCTAATTAGCCTGAAAATGAGAAACCATTTTATGACAGTTATAATAGGCAATATTACATAGAGGTTAGAGAGCTGGCCTCAGAAGACCTGAGTTCAAGTCCTGCCTCTGACATCTGCTGGCAGTGTGACCCCAGGCAAGTAACAGACTCTCTCAGTGCTCTGGGTATCTCTCTAAGACTCAAAGTTGCAGAGAAGGTGCAGACCTACATTGGCAGAGGGATATCCATCATAGACTCATCCCTAACTCTAACCATTATAAATATGCCTGTAAATAATCTAGAATATTCAAGATACTGCAGTCTTCCCCAAACAACTTTCTACTCTATAGACACAATTGACACAATCATTCCATGTACTAATGAGATGTGCTTATCATCCATGATAACCTCATGCTATCTTTCCTAATTGTTCAGGGGCTGTCAAAGACTACACTACTATATATGAAACGAGTGGAGACAGACACAAGAAGTTGTTAGCACAATTACTGAATTTGTGGTAAATTCTAATAGAAATAAAGCATTTGAATCTCATAATAATTATATTAGTAGTGACATAATTCCTTTGTATCCAATTGTTAATCAGTAAAGCCCTAAGAAGCTCCTAGGGTGATTTGCTAACAAAACATGTCCAGGAAATCAACTCTAACAGCTGATGAGCACATAAAAAGCAATCCAAATACCTCAACTCCTCCTGGCAGCAGGAAATTCCCAGCTACAAGGAAAGAAAAGTCAGGATGTCCCTGGAAGCACTGCAGTTCCACCACCACGACTTCCTTCTCTCCCTCTGAGTTAATCTGGAAAAAGCACAGTATGATATTCCCAATTATGTCACTTTTTACGCATATATACACACACATACATTTATATACACACACATACACACACACACACACAAAAGGAGGTTTACTTTCAGTTTTTTTTTAAATAGCATCCAAATTTTAATTTATTGGGGGGGCATTTACTATCAATTAATTTTTAGTTTTCAGCATTCACTTCCATAGGATTTTGAGTTCCAAATTTTCTCCCCATCTCACCTCTCCCCCACCTCAAGACAGCATGTATTCTTTACCCCTTCCCCTAATCTGTCCTCCCTTCTATCACCACCCCTTCTCTTAACCCCTTCCTCTTCTATTTTCTTATAGGGATGGAGATTTCTATACCCCATTGCCTATATATCATTTTCCAGTTGCATGTAAAAACAATTTTTAACATTCATTTTTAAAACTTTGGGTTCCAAATGCTCTTCTCTCCTCCCTTTCCACCTACCCTCATTGAGAAGGCAAGCATTTCCATATAGGTTATAAATCTGTCATCATGAAAAACACTTCCATAGTAGTCTTGTTGTGAAAGATTAACTATATTTCCCTCTATCCTATTCTGTCCCCCATTTATTCTATTTTCTCCTTTGACCCTGCCCCTCCTCAAAAGTGTTTGCTTCTGATTACCCCCTCCCTCAATCTGCCCTCCCTTGTATCATTCTCCCTCTCTTAATCCCTTCCCCCCTTACTTTCCTGTAGGGTAAGAGAGATTTCCATAGCCAATTGAGTGTATATGTAATTCCCTCTTTGAGGCAGTTATTATGAAAGCAAGGCTCACTCATTCCTTCTCACCACCCCCCTCTTTGTCTCCACTGTAAAACTTTTTTCTTGCCTCTTTTATGTGACAAAATTTACCCCATTCTACCACTCCCTTTCTCCTCCCAGTATATTCCTCTCTTTCCCCCCTTAATTTTATTTTTAGATATCATCCTTTCATATTCAATTCACCCTGTGCCCTCTGTCTATATTTCTCTCTCTCTCTCTTTCTCCATATATATATATATATATATATATATATATATATATATATATACACACACATACACATACATACATATATGTATATATATGTATGCATGTATATATGTACATTCCCTCCAACTATCCTAATATTGAGAAAGTTTTCATGAATTATAAATATCTTTCCATGTAGGAATATAAACAGTTCAACTTTACTAAGTCCCTTATGATTTCTCATTCCTGTTTTCCTCTTCATGATTCCCTTGAGGCTTGTATTTGAAAGTCAAATTTTCTATTCAGTTCTGGTCTTTTCATCAAGAATGTTTGAAAGTCCTCTATTTCACTGAATATCCATTTTTTCCCCTGAAGTATTATACTCAGTTTTGTTGGGGAGGCGATTCTTGGTTTTAATCCTAGCTCCTTTGAGTTCTGGAATATCATATTCCAAACCCACTGATCCCTTAGTGTAGAAGCTGGTAAAGCTTGTGTTATCCTGATCATGTTTCCACAATACCGGAACTGTTTCTTTCTAGCTGCTTGCAATATTTTCTCCTTGATCTGGGAGCTCTGGAACTTGGCTACAATATTCCTAGGAGTTTTCCTTTTAGGATCTCTTTCAGGAGGTGATTGGTAGATTCTTTCAATTTCTACTTTATCCCCTTGTTCTAGAATATCAGTGCAGTTTTATAATTTCTTGAAAGATGATATCTAGAGGGGGCAGAGTCAAGGTGGCAGAGTAGAAAGATGCACATACTCTAGCTCTTCCCACATAGCCCATAAAATACCTGTAAAAATGACTCTAAACAAATTCTAGAGCAGCAAAAGCCACAACACAACAGAGTGAAAGAGATTTCCAGCCCAAAGTAGCCTGGAAAGTCAACAGGAAAGGTCTACCGCATGGAATGTGGAGCGTAGCCCATGGAGCCCAAGCCAGTCATGCAGCACAGCAGGGACAGAGCTGGAACAGGCCTCTGGGGTGGAATCCTCAGCAGCAGCTGCAGTTCTCAGATCCCTCTATCCACAAATGCCAAAGACATTTCAAAGGTCAGTGAAAAAGCTTTTTCTCCTCAGTGAAAAGGGAACAAGGTCCTCCCCTAGCCTCAGCCCCATGTGACGATGGCCACAGCAGCAGCTGTGGCAGCAGTAGCATGCACTTTTGGAGCCCTCAGTCTAAAGCCCCCCAGGAGAACTGAGCAGCTGATATGACTCTCAGTCCTGAGTGGGACTCTGGGAATGAGCAAGAGTGCTGGCTAGTGTGGTGGAGCTGTTGGAGGTTCTGGAAAGGGAATTAGGCTTGGGAATCCTAGGCAGAAAAGCTTTGGTAACTTCTAAACCAGAGTGCAGGCCAGGAGAGGAGTAAATTCCTCTCCCTTCATTGAGTCATCTTGGAGGAACTGAGAACTTATGGGTCCCCAGATTATACCCCCCTCTTGACAACAAGAGTCAAGTAACTAGCTGGGAAAATGCCCAAGAATGGGGAAAAAATAGGACTACAGAAGGTTACTTTCTTGGTGAACAGGTAGTTTCTTCCATACTTTTGGATAAGGAAGAATAATGCTTACTATCAGAGGCCTCCAAAATAAATATTTAATGGTCTCAGGCCATGGAATAGCTCAAAAAAGATTTTGAAAATCAAGGAAGAGAGGTGGAGGAAAAATTGAGAAGAGAAATGAGAGAGATGCACGAAAATCATGAAAAGCAATTCAACAACTTGCTAAAGGAGATCCAGAAAAATGCTGAGGAAAATAACACCTTGAAAAATAGGCTAACTCAATTGGCAAAAGAGGTCAAAAAAGCCAATGAGAAGAATGCTTTAAAAAGTAGAATTAGCCAAATGGAAAAGGAGGTTCAAAAGCTCACTGAAGAAAATAGTTCTTTCAAAATTAGAATGGAGCAGATGGAAGCTAATGGCTTTATGGGAAACCAAGAAATCACAAAACAAGACCAAAAGAATGTAAAAATGGAAGAGAATGTGAAATATCTCATTGGAAAAACAATTGACCTGGAAAATAGATCCAGGAGAGACGATTTAAAAATTATGGGACTACCTGAAAGCCATGACCAAAAAAAGAGCCTAGACATCATCTTTCATGAAATTATCAAGGAAAACTGCCCTGATATTCTAGAACCAGAGGGTAAAATAAATATTGAAAGAATGCATCCATCACTTCCTGAATAAAATCCAAAAAGAGAAACTCCTAGGAATATTGTAGTCAAATTTCAGAGTTTCAAGGTCAAGGAGAAAATATTGCAAGCAGCTAGAAAGAAACAATTCAAGTATTGTGGAAATATAATCAGGATAACACAGGATCTGGAAGCTTCTACATAAGGAATCGATGAAGTTGGAATTTGATATTCCAGAATTCAAAGGAACTAGGATTAAAACCAAGAATCACCTACCCAGAAAAACTGAGTATAATACTTCAGGGGGAAAATGGTCATTCAATGATATAGAGGACTTTCTAGTATTCTTGATGAAAAGACCAAAACTGAATAGAAAACCTGACTTTCAAACACAAGAATAAAGAGAAGCATGAAAAGGTAAACAGCAAAGAGAAGTCATAAGGGACTTACCAAAGTTGAACTGTTTACATTCCTACATGGAAAGATAATATTTGTAACTCTTGAGACTTTTCTCAGTATTTGGGTAGTTGATGGGATTATACACACACACACACAGTACAGGGTGAGTTGAATAAGAAGGGATGATATCTAAAAAAATAAAATTAAGGAGAGAGGAATATACTGGGAGGAGAAAGGAGAAATGGAATGGGGCAAATTATTACTCATAAAAGAGGCAAGAAAAAGTTTTTTCAATGGGGGAGAAAAGGGAGGAGGTGAGAGGGGAAAAAGTAAAGCTTACTCTCTTTACATTTGGCTTAAGGAGGGAATAACATGCTCACCCAATTTGGTATGAAAATCTATCTTACACTACAGAAAAGTAGGAGTGAAGGGGACAAGAGAGGTGAGGGGGATGAGAGAAAAGAGGGCAAATGAGAGAAGGAAGTAATTAGAAGTAAACACTTTTGGGGAGGGACAAGGTCAAAAGAGAGAATAGAATAATTGGGGGGGCAGGATAAAATGGAGCAAAATATAGTCTTAGACAACAGGACTATGGAAGTCTTATACAAAACTACACATATATGGCCTATATTTAATTGTTTGCCTTCTCAATGGGGATGGGTGGGGAGAGAGCGAGGGAGGGAAGTTGGAATTCAAAGTATTAGAAATGAATGTTGAGAATTGTTTTTGCATACAAGTGGGCAATAAGGAATACAAGTAATGGGATATAGAAATCTATCCTGACCCACATGAAAA
Source organism: Potorous gilbertii (assembly GCA_028658325.1). Lineage (NCBI taxonomy): Eukaryota > Metazoa > Chordata > Mammalia > Diprotodontia > Potoroidae > Potorous > Potorous gilbertii. The sequence continues at coordinate 151,881,610 of CM053771.1, read as the reverse complement.
GAGAGAAGATGGGGATAAGGGAAGGTAGGGGTGTGATAGAAAAGAGGACATATTGAGGGAAGGAGTAATCAGAATGCAAGCCATTATGGGATGTGGGGAGGGGAGAGATGGGGAGAAAATTTTGAACTCAACATTTTGTGGAAATAAATGTTGAAAATTAAAAATAAATAAACATTTAAAAAAGAAAGATGATATTTAGGCTCTTTTTTTGATCATGGCTTTCAGATGGTCCAACAATTTCTAAATTATTTCTTCTGGATCTATTTTCAAGGACATTTATTTTCCCAAAGAAATACTTCATACTGTCTTCTATTTTTTCATTATTTTGGTTTTGTTTTATAATTTCTTGATTTCTCATGAAGTCATTAGCTTCCATTTGCTCCATACTAATTTTTAAGGAATTATTTTCTTCAGTGAGCTTTTGGACTTCCTTTTCTATTTGAACAGTTCTGCTTTTTAAGGCATTCTTCTCCTCAATGGTTTTTTGAACCTTTTTTGCCATTTGACAGTGTATTTTGTAAGGTGTTATTTTCTTCAGCATTTTTCTTCAGCAAACTGTTGACTTATTTTTCATTATTGTCTGTATCACTCTCATTTCTCTCCCCAAATTTTCTACTGCTTTTCTCACTTGATTTTCAAAATCTTTTTTTGAGCTCTTCCACGGCTTGAGATCAATTTATATTTTTCTTGGAGGCTTTGGATGTAGGAACTTTGCCTTTTTCATCTTCAGTGTGTTTTGATCTTCCTTGTCATCACAGTACGATTCTATGGTCTGATTTTTTCCATTATTTGCTCATTTTCCAGTTAATTACTTGATTTTGGGGCTATTTATTGAGGTAGGACTCTGCTTCCAGTGTGGAGAGTGTACTGTCCCAAGCTGTTTTCACAGATATTTCTAGGGGCCTATAAATTTTCAGTTCTTCCAAGGTGATATGATCAAAGGAGATGGATTTGCTCCTCTCCTGGTCTTTGCTCTGGTCTGTGAGTGACCACAAGCACTCTTTTCTACCTTTGAGGAGGATTCCTTCTCCACTGCCACAATAAGCTCTGCCACACTAGCAGTCGTCATCACCCCAGGACTGCAACTCAGATGCAAGCATAAGAAAAGCAAGAGAATTCTCCCTCAGCACTAGCAAAGAGAACTCTGCAATTCCACTCTGATCGGTCACTCAATTATCCTACTGTCTGTGGGCTGAGAACTTCAAAAACAGCCATTGTCACCGTGGGGATGGGATTGTATCATGCTCCTCTCTCACCCAAGTCCAATAGACCTTTCCTCCTGACCTTCTAAGTTGCCTTCAGTGTTTGTTGGTTGAGAAGTCTGGAAACCACAACTACTGCCAGTGATTCAGTCCCCTGAGGCCTACTCCAGCTTTGCTACAGTCTGATCTATGCTGGCGCAGCTCATGCTGAACTGTGCTTTTCTTTTATACTGGTGCAACAGACCTTTCCTATCAGCCTTCCAGGTTGTTTGCTCACTGTGTCATTTTGTAGTTTCTGCTGCTGAAGAGTCATTTTTTACAGATATTTGGAGAGATTTGGGGCTCAGTTTTTAGAAGAATGTTATTTGATGCAGAATTCTGAGTCTGGCTCTACTGGAGATTTCTATGTAGGGATTTTGCACTCCTGGAACTCTGGAAATAGTTTTCAGATGCAGATAAGAGGAAACAGAGGATGGGAGGAAGGGGAGATATAGCAGCTCCAAGGAGTAAGTTGTGGTGCTGGCCTGGAGTCAGCGCCATCTGTTCTTTGACTTTACAAGTAATGAGCCTTGGGGGAAGTCACGGAATCTTGCAACAACTCAAACAACTCTCCCAGACTAGAGTTACACAGAAAGTGCCAACAGGCATGGTTAGTGGAAGCTCCTACCTGGGAACTCTCTACACTGATGGAATTACAATTCTAGTTTAAAATAAAAAAACAAAAGCCCAACAACCATGAAGAGGTTCTGAAGCAGTCTTCTGATGCCTGTCTTCATTACAGGATCCTGATTTCGAAAAACAAAACAATTTTTCTAAATCCAACTGTTGTCAAAATTTAATATGTCTTTATGAAATATATCCTTTAAGTGAGGATATTGAAGCTTTCAAAATGAGTAGGAAAAATTATTAAACACAATATTTTAAAACAAATAATTTCACAGACTGGAAATTAAATTCTTACTTTTTCCAGGATGTTGTACTTTGCAACTTCAAAATCTTGAGGAACATGAGGGATAGTGTCATCTTCTGTACAAAATCTGAAATTTAAACAATAATTTCTTAATTATTATTAAAATGGTTTTTAGCAGAATTTTATATTTCCATAAAGATTCCTTTTCTGGTAGATTCACCAGCTCATAATTTCATTGACCCACATCCCATTTATGTGGAAAGAAGCTTTAGAAGTCAACCAGACTAACCCCCATCTTTCATAAGTAACATCATGTCTCTGCCTATTGCCCATTTCTACATTAGCACAATGGTTAAGACTGCCAAATAATCCATATTCCTGTCCCATATATATTAAAATATCATGAATATTTGTATTAGATCAAAGTAATAGGACAGAGATTTTCCTGAGAGAGAAGTTTATATGATAAAATGTCATACAAAGTAAAGTAGAACTAGAATTTATAAAATGAGCCTGAGAAATTTTCTATTTTCTTAGTGAGATAAAATCTAGTTTATAGACCTTATTCTAGATTTTATTCTTTCATCTTTTATACTGAGAGGTAGCATGACTTAATGGATAAAGCTGGCCTTTAAGTGAGAAAACTTGGCTTGTATAAAATCCCCACTTTGACACCATGGGTTTTGTGACCCTGGGCAGGTCACTTAAAGTTCTCACTGCTCTAGGCAACTCTAAGACTTTAAGTTCCAGAGAAGGTTCTCTCTCTCTCTCTCTCATCCCCACCCCTCTCTTTCCCTCTCTCTCTCTCTCTCTCTGTGTCTTCTCTAAAATCTTAGATCCAGTGTACTCTGAAGCCCAGAGACTGAACATCAATGGGTCCCTGCCCAAGCTCCAGGCAGTGGCTGTTTTTGGACCTTCTTGGTATACAGTGAATGTCAATAGCAACTGTTTCTGTTGAAAACAACAACCCTGAGGCTCTTGCCCCTCCCCCCAGCTTGATTTATTTTTTTCTTTTCTATTTAAAGGGGCCATCCTCTGACTACTTTTTAAAGAGGCCTATTCACTGAATGGGCATTACCTCACTTTAAGTGAGTACCTGAAAAGGACTTAATCTAAAAGGCCAAAGTCTCCCATTGCACCCTGGGCCATCTCCAGTTATCCTGATGAATATCTGGTCACTGGACTTAGATGGCTCAGGAGGAGAAAGTGAGGCTGGTGACCTTCCACAGCTCTCCCTCACTTAAAGCAAAGTCAAGTGCAAGTCATGTCATCATTTCTCTGATGTCAAGGTCTTCTTCAAAAATGAAGGAGGAACACAACAACAACAATCCCTGCTTTAATGAAGGAGTTTCCTTTCCCAGGAACCAACGAAATCACAAGTCCTGTCTCTATCACTTCCTTATACTGTACTTCCTCCCCCTATGCATCCTCCTCCTCCCATTGCTAAAATTAGTAATTTTGATACACAATTTATGTAAAAGATTTAAAGTGTCCTTTGAGAAAACATACTTCGCATTAATCCTCACAAAATCCTTTGGCAGAAAATGCTAGTATTTACTTTAGTGGAACCTAATGTAGGGAGAGAATAAATGGATGCCTTGATTGAGGTAATTCAGTGATGGCAAAAATAGAGGTAAATCTAGTTTTCGAATCCAGATCTATTGACTGTTATTTTAGCACTCTTTCCACCCACCTCATGTAATCCTGGGAAATAAAATAAATTATTAATGCTTCAAGTAAAACACATTAAACTAAAACAGAGGACTAGATGAACATTTACATGTCAAGCAAAATTTCTTTAAAAAATGGCTAATAGGATTTGGCACAGGCTCAAACTACCTAAAAAGGAGGCACCCACCTGGTGGATGCCAGGAATTTGTTTCTGTGAGACAAGAGACCTGGCTCACACATGGACATTCTGCACTGGCCTTCCACATGGTTGGGAGCAGCCTCTTTGCATTGGCTGGTAGCCAGAACTTGTTTAGTAGTCAGAACTTGTTGCTGTTAACACTCCCTAAATGGGAGAGTCTCTCTTTTCAATGGTTCCCAGGGATAAAGGATTCATTCACTCAGAGCAGGGCCACCATGAAGCACACTGAGGAAAAAGATCTGAGGGTCACTTTCCTTTCTCTTTAAACCCTGTGGCCCCAGCAGGCAGGCCTTTTTGGTTTCATTTTTCCTTTTTAGTTATAAATACAGGAAGTAAAGTCTTCAACACTGAAGCTCAAGCCATAGGGACCTTGGATTTCAGGCCTCGCAGGGAAGCCCTGAAAAGACAGGGTCCTTGAGATTTGGATGGGATCTCCATTTTAGGAAGGTTAGGCATGTGCCAAACCTGTTACAGACTCTAATGGTGCAAGTATGCTACTACTGGATGAATGTATGGTTAAGTATACAAGCATTCCAGAAATGAGTTTACTTATTGTGCTCCACACTATCTTCATTCTTCTCTGTGATGCTATGCAGTTCATCCTTGTCCACTCCTAGAACAGAAGATATGTATTTACTATTAAAGAGAATTCAATTGTAAATAGCTTGATAAAATATCTATAGAAAAATAAATAAAGGCCCATAAAATCTGGAGCATCAAGACACATGGTCCCATGCTAGAGGTCTATTAGAATGTATTTTATCATTGGATTTAAACAGTACAAAGACACAAATGTGCCTAAATTTTCTCTGCAGCATCTGAAACACACTTAGTGATTTCTGTGAAAATGAATATTCATAACAACACTTACTGGAACTGCTTGATTTTTCAAAAGGAGGTGGAGTGATTCCTGATGATTCATTGCATTTGTAATTCTCAACACTTAAGAGCTCTCCTTGTTTGAGGCAGTCCCATAAAAAATCTATATTTGCGATGGAGATATGATACTTCTGGACAGTACTCAGTTCGCTAGAGCTCAGAACAGCATCATTATCTAAGATAACATGTGTGCACTGAAAAAAAGTAGAGGAAAATCAATGTATTATTCATTCACTAAAACCTGACCTGTATTTGTTAACAATTTCCCCCTTTAAAAGCTATGTCTGAAAGTTATATTTTAGGGAATTTCTCAGATTTGAAAAGCAGCTCTTAAAAAATAAAATAATTTCAGGGTACACAAAAGTTGCCTAAAAGAACCTATCTATCCTATGCCTACTATCACAACATTTAGTGATTCCACCTCTATTGGAAAGCTTAGCTCACAAGGTAAACTGAGTCTGACTGAGTGAATTAACTTAGCTCTCGAAACTAGGTAAGGTGGGAGTGAGGAAAGGGCTCACAGTTCTGTCTCAGATGCAGGTAAACTGGAATATTGTATTTTACAAAGCTTTAGTGTCAAAAAGAATTTTAGATGTCATCTTATCCAAAAGATAAAGAAGAAACTTGAAGTTTTAGATCCTTTCTAAATTAATTAATCAATAAGCACTTATTAAACACCTACTATATTCTAGGCACTGTGCTGGGCATGGGGGAAAATATAAATAATGAATGATTCCTGTTCTAAAGCACTTAATTTTAAAGGGGAAGATAAAAAATACATAAATATATATAGAATAAATATAAATACAAAGTAGTTTGGAAGGGAAGGAAGCAGTAATTTTAGGGCATCAGGAAGGGTTTCATTTAGAAGATGATGTTTGAGATACATTTTGAGGAAAGAAAGGGATTCTAGGGTGAAGGTGGGAGTGCATTGTGGGTGGGGAGGTAGCAGGAATTAGTGCAGAGGAAATGAGACAAGAGATTGTTAAGTGTGTGAAAAAGAGAAAAGGCCAGTCTGATATCATAAAGGACGGTAATGGCCAACAAAGGTGGAAAGGTTGTTGGGGTCTAGCTTGAGAAGGGTTCTAAAGCTAAACAGAGGAATTTGTACTTGATACTAGAGACAATAGGAAGCCACTGGAGCTATGGAGAGGAATGGTGTGGTCAGACTTGCACCTGAGTAAAATTACATTGGCAGTAGGAGTTAGGATAGGTCGGAGCAAGGAGAAGAAGCTTGAGGCAGGTGGAGAGACTAATTAGGAGGTGATGAGGGCTTCAATTAACCCAAGGTGTGAATGTCTGAGTAGAGAGAGGGGTATAATGCTAGAGATGTTGTGGACACACAAGATGGTGCTAACTGAATAGATATGTGGGAAAGACAGGCAGTGAGAATAAGCGGACATGGGGAAAATAGTGTTGCCTTTTCCAGAAACAGCAAAATTTGGAAGAGGAAAACATTTGGGGAAAAGAAAATGAGTTCAGTTTTGGTCATGTTGAAGTTGTCTTTAGAATATCCAGTGTGAAATGCCTAATTAAGACATTTATGATTTGGGACCGAAATTTAAGGGAGATAATGGGGTTGGAGATATAGACCTGTGAGTCACTTGGCCTGATTATAGCTAAACCCATGGAAGCTGATGAGGTTATTGAGAGAGAGAAGAGGGTCTACAGTAGAACTCTGGGGGACACCCCACAATTAGGGAACATGACGTGAACAATAACCTGGCCAGAAAGGGATACAGAGTAATAGTGGTGATGATAGTGATAACAGATAATATTTATATAGTGCTTACTCTACGCCAGGCACTGTGCTACGTGCTTTGTAATTATCTTATTGGATCTCACAACAACCCTGGAAGATAGATGCTATCATTAACCCCATTTTACAGATGAATAGCTGAGGCCAATAGAAGTTAACTAAGTTGCCCAGGGTCATACAGCTAGTTAATGAGGTCGGATTTGAACTTAGGTCTTCTCAACTATGGCCCAAGTACTCTATCCACTGTGCCTCCTAGCTGCCTAAGAGTAGTTATCCTCTTAAACACCACTGGTAATGAGGAACTATTTCTTGAGACATCCAATTCCATTTCTGGACAGCTCTGATTGTCAGGTAGCTTCTCTTTATGTTGAACTGAAAACTGTCACCTTGTAACAATACCATTTCAGATGATAAGAATATTCCTCTTAATCTATAAAAAGAAATTTTAATATTACATGAAATATTATGTTCATATTTTTCTCAGGCCTCATTCTCATACAAAATTCCTCAGTTTTTCTGAGGGGGCTGACAAGTTCTTCTTTGTTGTCCAGATCCTTAACCTTGAAGTCATTCTTGACTATTTCTTCCCCTCACATTTAGCCCCTCCCCATCTCCCCAAGACTCTTGGATCCCTCCCTTTCTCTTAGTTCACAAAGACTCCTCTCTAGCTTAGGCTGGCTCTCATCACTTCTACAGTGAAATCCAGAAAGGCTTTGCATAGGTGATAAAACCTAAACTGAAACTTGAAGGAAGCGATGTAGTCTAATAACCAGAGATAAGAAACAAGTGCATTCAGATTATCCTTTCACAGAGGTACCCTCAGCAGAAACTTGGAAGTTTGGAAGAGAGAACGATTTTTTTGGGAAAAGATAAGTATAATTATTATTAAAGTATAATACATTAAGTATAAACATTATGGTGTTTATACTAATGTTTAATATATTAACATTTCATTTATATATACTAAATTGTATAAATAATAAAAGATGATATGAGAAGAGGATGACATATTTCATTTCAATATAAAAAAGAGTCTCCTAACTAGAACTGTCCAAAAGTAGAACTGGTTAGCTTGGAAAATAGTGAATTCCTTATCACTACAGGTCTTTAAGCACCTGACTGGATTAAAACCGGATAGTCACATACCTATATATTTGGGGGAGGGGGCTAATACTTTGTGTGTGTTCATCCTTCCTTGCTGAAGAAGATCATGCCATCAGAGAAATGATAACATGATGTGCACTTGACTTTGTTTTTTTTTTTTGAGTAAGGGAGGGCTAGGCAGGTCACCAGCCTCACTTTTCCTCCAGAGCCATCTGAATCTAGTGACCAGATATTCATCAGGATGACTGGAGATGACCCAGGATGAGGCAATTGGGGTTAAGTGACTTGCCCAAGGTCACACAGCTAGTAAGTGTCAAGTGTCTGAGATGAGATTTGAACTCAGGTCCTCCTGACTCCTGCACTGGTGCTCTATCCATTGTACCACCTAGCTGCCCTTATTTTGTTTAATACATAGAAGAATAGCCCTCCCCTCAAGAAAAAAGTTTGGCAACAGAAATTACATAAGGTTTATCTTTTAAAGAACCTATATTTAATAAACAATAAAGATTATGCAAAGAAATAAATAATGAAACACAATACTGCAAGCTGAAAAATATTCACAGCTACCAATTACCTAGTAAGACATAACCTGGTAGTTAGTTCACGATCCTTCACAACCCAACAAATGAGAAATCCATAACATTACAATACCTCAAAATATCTTTGAGAATTCATCTAATAGACTACTAAGCAGGACAATGATCACAGACCAACTGTTGCTCAATCACCCAAACAGTATTCCATTGATTAAAAAATTAACATTGTTTTTCATATCAAATACTTTTAGTATTAAAACTATATTGAATACTTTCAAAACATAAAGACCTAGCATGAAAAAAAAATCACAACTATATGGGAATAGGATATCATACCTATAATCCTGTCTGCTCTTGAGATGCTTTCATTGTGCCTTCAGAAGCTAAACTTACATTTCAACATTTTAATTAAATTACAATCTTCCATTCAATTACAAAAAGTAGTAATGTTTGTTTTGCAATGGAATATAAAAGAATAAAAGCAGGATAGTAACTTGTGACAGGATTGTTTTTATCTGAATTATTTTTAAAAAAGAGTTGGGGAGGGAGAGAAGGAGAGGGGGAGACAGAAAGAGAGGGAGAAAGGAAAGGAGAAAGTGGGAGAGGGAGGGAGGGAGAGAAAGGAAAAAATGAACAACACTAATGATAGTAACTGGTATTTATATAAGTAGTTTAAGGTTTGCAAAGCATTTTACATCCACTATCTCATTTAAATTTCACAAGAGTCAGATAAGGTAGATACTATGGAAATGAACATTTTGGGGATGAGAAACTTAGCGAGGTCAGAGGTACTAAGTAAGTTCTATGCCCAAGGTCGCCCAGGTAATAAATATCAGAAGTGAGTTTGAACCTAGTGCTTCCTGCATTCTCATTTAAAAAAACTTACCTTCTATATCATCTTGCCTCATTTCCTAGTTTTCCAAATGGAACAGTTGGTTGAAACTGAACATTTCACTTAATTGAATCACCTTATATGCTACCCATGTTTTGTCTATTTCCAAAAAGTAAAACAAAGTACATTTAAGTCTCATCTGATATCAGATAAGATCATATTTGTAAAATCCTCAGTCCCAAGTGTCTGGCACTCAGGAGGCACTTTAAAAAATAAGTCTATAAGTATCCCCGCATAGAATCTCACCTGGCTAGTCATTTATCCTTTGTCAGACTTGGCAAAAGTTTGAATATGGGAACTCAGTCACAGGAAGAGTCAAAGATGACTTTGAGATTTTGAACCTTGGTGACTAGAGAAATGCTAGTGCCCTCAACAAAAGCATGGAATTTTGGAGGAAGAGATGATTTAGGGGAAAGACTGTTGTGTTTTGGATACGAGCTTGGTGCTTCTAGGTAAAAAGATCCATGAGGCAGTCAGTGACATAGCACTAGATACCAGGAGAAACATTAGGGCTGCATTTAAAAATTTGGGAGTTATCTTTGAAGAGATCAAACTATTTCTTTTTTGGAGAGGTGACTTTCTAAAATATTTGGCCCCCAAGACATCTCAACAGAAAGATGTGTCGTCAGTTCTATTGAACATAATGAAGACGACTCTAAAACCTTCTTTTCCTAACTCTAGGGAAACATCCAAGTTTATATGATAAATCAGTTTATATGATATGATATTTATATGATTATATTTATTATATATTATATATAATAATACATGATATTATATATGATATATATTTATATGATAAATCAAAAGAAGAAGCCCCAGAATTTTCTACCCCTTATTCTGCACATTCAGTCTCTCGATGACTCATGTTACTGTTTTCTATACATTCAAAATGAAACTTTTCCTTCTACCACTTCTTGTCATGGCTTTGCCTAGTGTCCTGGTGAAATGACCAAATAAAGTTTGCTTTGCAAACCTTAAAGCTCTCTCTATATGAATGATTATTTTCATGGCTCCCTTATATGATGAATGAGTTCCTGCCCAGGACTTCCACCTGAGGAAGTGCCTCAGCCAGTCACACTCTAACTTGGCTCCATCCTGATCTCACCTCTTACCCACTTCCTCTATTTAGTTCCCTTTTTGGTGCTACCTTTTGTTGTTATACCACAAGCTCATTGTGGTGCTAGGGATTGCCTTTCTGTTTTGTATTCCCAGTGTTTAGAACAGTGCCTGGAGTGTAGTAGGTGTTTCCTAAATGTTTACTGACTGACTGTTACAGGCTCCAGATATCTTTTTTCCCTAAATTATTCCAGCTTTCTTCTTGATTCATTCCCTTACTTTGCGCTCTTTTTCTCCAGAATAAAATTGAATTTTTTAGTTCATCTCCCTAATCAAATTATATTATTTCTTAATTCCTTATGGTGGCTTCTCAATATTTTAAAGATCTTAAGATTGTCTAAAGTTTAATTAATACCTTACGAGTTAGTACAGAGGAAACATTTCCATTGTTTTTTTTAATATTAGCTCTTAGGAGTTTCTTTTGCATGTACTGTAAACTGTCGTCTTTCAAATAGAATTTGTAATTTGTAAATATTCCCATGGTTGTCCTGTTAAAAAAAAAACCAGACAAGTAAAGTCAGAAGAACTGGAAGAAGACTGTACAACTTAACAGAAATATTGTAACAATGATCAACTACGAAAGACTTACCTCTTCTGATCAATTCAGTGATCTAAGACAATTACCAGGAACCCATGATGAAAAATGCTGTCCATCTCCAGAGAGAGATGAATTCCGAATTTAGACTAAAGCATATTCTTTCACTTTCTTTTTCTTTCTTTCATCTATTTATTTGTTTATTTATATGTTTTGCAGGGTGACTGGTATAGAAATGTTTTGCATGACTGCACCTATATAATGGGTAGTCTATTCTTGCCTTCTTGATAAGTGGGCTAGGGGCTAGAAGGAAGGAGAGAATTTGGACTTCAAAATTTTAAAGCTGAACATTTAAAATAAATCAATAAATGAAAAAATATGAATGTATTTTATACACTACTATACATAATTGTGTCATTTTAATTTTTAAAAAATAGAGGCAAGTGCTAATTTAACTCAACATTTAAGAATTCTTTTGTAAAGTGAACAATGCTTTGTTTTAGGAACTGAAAATGAGTTTGTTAAGAGATAATATCTTTATAAATTTACTTTGTTCAATTTTTCTGCTTTAGATGAATATAATTTTTACTAAAATTAAGTGGAGCTGTATGTGCAAAACATATCCACACTGAGTTTCACATCCATTTTACCACCACAGATAGTTACTTTACAATTTTAAGCTAAAATATTGGTTGTGATATGATGGGACAATAAAGGTCATTCAGTCCAACCTGCTCATTTTATAGGTGAGAAAGTGCCAAGTTCTGGCAGGGGGCTAGGATCTGCCCCCAGGTCTTTGGACTCCCACTATGCCTTCTGGCTACCTTTGAGATCTGGGTGAAATATACTATTGAATCCAAAATAATACATGAGTCTCTAATAAAATCATACAGACGATATGTAACAAATTTCAGGTGAAGGTCAGTGACATGATTCAAAATTCTTTATTATTTTTAATCAATAAAAATCAAAATTATGTGGAAATGTAGGGTTTTACAGGAAAGAAATCTGGGTCGTTCCATTACACCCTATAAATTCAGATAGTCTTTTATCTCCTTTTAGTTAAGAAGAACTTTTTAAAAAAGTGATCTTGGAGAAATTATTTTTAATGGCAAAGAAAGAATCAAAAAATTCAAACTTCATTTGATGTGAAATGATCAAGATGCTTGGAAAATTTAAACTTACTTTAATGCATTAAAGTCCTTTATATATTAGTTATTTCTTAGCAAATTAAACAATTTTAATGACAATTAAAATACATATGTTTTAACAGTAAATCAGAGGGTAGTGATCTAATTCAAGTTTAAATCTTTCCTAGTTAGTGGCTAACTTTATAAGTGTTCCAAGTGTGGGCCATAAGATCAAAATAATACTAAGATCTTTTTAATTTGCAAATAATAAATATAAATACAATGACCTTCATAAGAAAGAGTTATTTAGGGATATTACTAATTTTTAAGAGTGTAAAGGAGTTCTTACACTCTTTGAGGTAAAAAAATTTGAGGACTGCTGGCTTACAGTATCTCTTTCCTCCTATAGTTATAGTTTGGTTAGTCAAAAGATCACTCAGTACCGATGGTTGATCTCAACAGTCTTATATCCCTGTGGCATTATTAATTACCTTTAAAATTTACATACAGTTTAAATATTGGCTGGAAGATGCTATAAAAATATTTATGATTAGAATTAAAGAATACCAGGGTGAAGTTATATCGAGAATAAATATTGGCAACCATACATAGATCTTGGCATTCTAGTCTTATGCCCATAAAACTATTTTTACAAATTTTCATTTGTAAAAATGATAGTTTTTTTAAATTTTTCAATCAATCTAAAAGCATTTACCAAGCATTTATTTTGAGCCAGTCACTAGACTAAGTTCTAGGGTTACAAAGAAAGGTTAACACAACTCCTGCCTTCAGGGAGTTTACATTCTATGAAGGAGATAATATGTAAACATCTAGGAACAGGGAAGACACAAACAGACCAGATGGTATGTAAACTCAGCAAGAAGGTTTTCCTGGGGAGGATAAGGCTAGAAAAGGTTTACTACAGAAGGTAGGATTTGAGCTGATACTTGCTACAAGCTAAGAGGTGAAGCTGAGGAGAGAAAGAGCAATACAAGCATGGGGGACAGTCAGTGAAAAGGACACTGAGATACAGTTTATTGTGTGAGCATGACCAAACAGGCGAAAGTAGCTGCCTCAAAATGACATTAAGGCACTTTAAGTGAGTTGTGAAAGTAGCTGCCTCAAAATGACATTAAGGCACTTTAAGTGAGTTGTGAACTGATCTAACCATTCCGGAGAACAATTTGGATGTATGCCCAAAGGGTTAAAAAACTGAGCATACCCTCTGAGCCAGGATACTAGGTCTGTATCTCAAAGAGATCAAAGAAAAAGGAAAAGGACCTATTTCTACATAAACGTTCATAGCAGCTCTTTTTATGGTGGCAAAGAACTAGAAATTTAGGGAATGCACATCAATTGGAGAATGGCTAAATAAGTTGTGGTATATGATTGTGATGGAATACTCTTCGGTTATATGAAATGATGAGCAGGACAGTTTCAAAAAAAACTTGGGAAGATATATGAACTGATGCACAGGAAAGTGAGCAAAATCAGGAGAACATCGTGCACAGTAACAGCAATATTGCAACAATGATCAACTGGGAAAGGCTTGGCAACTTTGATCAATAAAATAATCCAAGACAATTCTGAATGACTCACGATGAAAAATGTCATCCACCTCTGGAGAGAGAACTGATGAACTTTGAGGGCAGATTGATGTAAAATTATTTCACTTTCTTTATTTTTCTTGTTTTTTTTCCTAAATGGCTAATATGGAAATACGCTCTGCATGATTTCACAGATATAATTGATATCACATTGCTAGCCATCTCAATTAGTGGGGGAGGGGCTGGAGAGGGGGAAGATAATTCAGAACTCAAAATGAACATAAAAAAATAAATATTTTTTTAAAATGCTATCGCCATAGTCCAAGCAAAAGTTGATAAGGGTATAAACTAGGGTGGTAGCTATGTAGAGAAAAGGGGATGTATCTAGAAAACGTTATAAAGTAACAAGATTTGGCAACAGACTGAATGAGTGAGAGTGAGGAGTCAAAAATCACACCAAGGTTGTGAGTGTAGGTAAATGAGAGGGTGGCAGTACCCTGCAACAATAATAGGAAAGTGGAAATTTAGAAGAGGAGAGGGTTTGGGGGAAAAGATAACGATTCTGCTTTGGACATATTCATTTGAGATGCTTCTGAGACATCCAGTTTAAGAAATCCAAAAGGCAGTTAGTAATGCAGGACTGCTTGTCAGGAGAGTGACTAGGGGCAGATCCAAGAATCATCTGCATAGAGATAATAATTTAACCTAGGAAAGCTGATTAAATCACCAAGACAAATAATACAGAAGGAAAAGAGAAGAAAGTCTATCAAAGAGCCTTGGGAGGAAGGGGGACAGGAAACACCCATAGTCAGATGAGTTGAAATAGACTGAGAAACAAAGTCAGACCAGGAGAGAGTTGAGTCAAAATAATCTAGAGAATAAAGAGTATCTAAGAGAAAAAGATGAAGTTAAGAAGAATGAAGACTGAAAAAAGGACAACAGATTTAACAATACGATCTTTGATAACTTTGGAAAGGGCAGTTTTGGTTGAAAGATGAGTTCAAAAGCCAGAGAGCAGAGTGTTTAGAAAAATGAGAAGAGAAGTATTAACAGGCAGAGATGGTCCAACTTCTTAGCCACACAGAGCTAAGTACAAACAGTGCAATAAGGTTTTCTCCCAATTCCCACAATTGAATAAAGTGTTCTCACAGGACAGAAATTGGACTAGACTGAATAGTACAACTGAATAGAAAGGGAACTGAGTTAGCTCCAAAACTGAATTACAAAGTGGACTTGTGGTTCAGTGTGGTTCACCCAATTCCAAATACCACTTTCTGTCTCGATCCTCTCAATTCCCTCACATCTCACACTGGACATCCTGAAGACATATTAAATTTAATACATTCCAAGTGGAGATAGATTAGTTATGAGCATTTGAAGAAGGGAAAAGCTGAGATGGCAAAAGGAATACAGTAGTGTAAAAAGGAGGAAACGGGGGTAGAAGTTACTATTTTCTCTCATTGGGGTTTGGCAGAATCAGTATAAAGAAAAAGGTGAAGGATGTGGCTATCCAGTGAACCTCATTCTGATCTGAATGTGGGCAAAGGACATACACACACACACAATTTAATGTATAAATACTTCAAACTCAAAACTCAACCGGGAAATGGCTGCAATATGGGGAGAGTGGTTAAGAGAGAGGAATAAATACTGCAGATAAGGATGAATGAGTCAGGAGCAAAAACATTTATGTTGTCTCGGTAGTCATCAAGATGAGGTCAAATTTCACTTCCTACCTCTTAGTCATCAAGACACTCCTTTGGTTATCCTCCCACAATTAAAACTTTCCTGGTCAACAGTCAAAGGAGTTAAGGAAGTAGGCTATCTCTACCCACATTTTACTTTCAGAAAAATTTCTAAAAGAGACAACTAATAATGGGAACCCGGTCCCCCCTTTAATACTTTAGAGCTGAAGGGAACCTTCTAATGGGTGGGGAACCTTGGGGAACCTCTAGGTATGTTCTATGAAGTTTGGATTCAGCTAAAGGGACCCAGAGGCCACAAGTTCCCCATCCCTGTATCTAATCCAACCATTCCCCTATCTGAATATATACATATGGATTTCTACAGAAGGATATATGTGTGTATACATAAAGGTATGCACATATATGTATACATATATGTATGTGTATACACACACATAAGATTAGACAGGCAGTCTACATTATATTCCCAATAATGGATAGTCAACAAATACTAAAATTAAACATGCCACTTCAGGTCTCCTCAAATTTCAAAACTGAAATGTTTTAAAGAACAACAGCAGGAGATATGTGCAGTCTGATTATTTCTATATCACCACATCAACTCCAGACTTTTCCTTTCCTTCTTCCTTAAAATCCTACCTCACTGCTTGAAAATAAAATAAAACGATTATACCATTTAGAGGGTTATGGGAACTTAGAGATCCTTTTAAAGAGAAACTATTTAAGAACCAAGTGACCTCCAACATCCGGTGTATTTAAAAGACAATAACCTATCATCTGAACTTAAAGCACAATCAATCAGGAGAAGAGGTGGTAGATCAGGCCAGCTGTCACGCAGCACAGGAAGAAGCAAAAGCACCCTGGGAAAGGACAGCTGAACAGTGGCTGGAAGGGCCAGGCAAGGCTGGATGTGCAACCCAGGGAAAGGACAGATCACACGGAGCTGAGAAATGGGCTCATACGTACCTGCCAAAGGGATTTATGTATGCTCTTAAATCGGAGACTTTTCAATGCTCTACAGAACAAGATAAAACCACCTCAAAACCGAAAGAAAACGCCTCAGAAACACTTCCTTTCCCCTCCCAGAAAACTCAGATCAGCTGGCCTACAAGAGAGAACGGAAAGGGGCAGGCACGGGAGCGACTCCACCCCCCCTTCCCTTCTCCATCCCACTCGGCTGAGAAGGGATGGCAGAAGTGGGGCGACAGAGAACCCAGTAAATTAATCCCTCCTGATGGAAGATGAAAAAGCATACCCGCACGAGTTTTAATTCTTCAGACAAATGTCCTCCTTTGCTAGGGCTGAGAACTATTTTGAAATTTGAAAATAATCAGGTCCCATGCTGTAGAGTCCTAATGGAGGAGAGCACCAAGGTAAGCAATGCATCCATTAAGTATTCCCACCGTATGGTGTTTCGTATCCAGGAGTGTTGTCTTCTGGACCTACGGGAACCTGTAGCACCTCCTTACAAGGCAGGTAGTTTATACACCTATGGAGCCCTAGCTCTGCGAGACAGCAGCTGCTGAGACTGTACAAGTCATCTCCAGCAACATATGCAAACAACAGGGTTTAACAAATAGGAGTTACACGGTACCATTCCCCATTTTTCACTTTAGGAAAAGACTGGAATGTGTTCACAGTGTGTGGGGTACAGAGACCCTTATCAATGAATCAGAGACTCAGAGATATTAGCAAAAAGAATATAAGGCTCCTTCAGAGTGCCCAAAAGATGGTACCAACTGAAGAGAGAACAGAGCTGGATTTAGCTCAGCAGATTACATAGGCCCTAATCGCAATCCCCACTCCTTTGCCTTGTTTAAGCCCCGAGGGTACAATCTATTCGAGACACTCTACCCCAGCAACAGAGAACAAAAAAGGCAATATTTTCACACATTAGCCCTAAAAAAAAGAAGGGGGGAGGTGTTATCCCTTCCTGCTATGTATCTAAAAACAAGTGGGGAAAGACTGGAAAAATGCAGAAAGCAGTCTGGGAAAGTGAAGGGGGTAGTCTTGGGAGAGTACAGAATATGTTGAAACATTTCTTCTGCAAGGTCAACCTGCTGCAAATGTTTCAATAAAACAAGAAACAATTAACCCCTTGAAGAGGCTTCACTCCTGGGAGGGATCCTCAGAGATCATCTCTCACAACAAGTTTTACTTTTCTGGTGCTCAGTCACTAATCAGAGGAAGATTTGACCTATTTGAAAAGTGCATCATACATATTCCCTTAATCACTGTCATGTTCCCTCCTTAGTAAAATGTCAGCACATTAAAAGGCTTTAAAATTACATCTCCTTCTGGATTCCCCAAAGAATATCTGCGTTCTTCTTTAAGCAGCCCTCCTGCTCTGGATTCGGCTTTACCTTCACCACATCTGAAATGCCACTCTGCCCCAAGACACATGGGACACGGAGGAAGACATCCTCATGAAGGCCATATAGGCCCTTCATTGTGGTGGAAATTGGATGCACTCTCCTAAGATAATAATCCTCCATAACGCTTTCTGCCAGATCTGCCACAGACATGCCAATGGCCCAGAAAGTGTAGCCCTTTAGTTTGATCACCTCACAAGCACTTTCAGCCACCTGTTTATGAACATCTTTCCAATTCTCTGAAAAAGCATCAGTTCCCAAAGCAGGATAGAGATTCTTGAGACAGACACCAGTAACATTCACACCACTCCACACAGAAACACTAATGTACCCGCCCGTGACAACTTGAAGAACAGACACCAAGTCTCTCCCTGATTAGGTAATAGAAATGGGGAGAATCCAGACTGCAACCACTTAGGAAAGCCACTTAGTTTCCAGGCTACATACATCAAAATATCCCCTGCACTGGAAACAAAAAGCAGCTTGCTATGAGGGCTATTTGTTAAACTCTGTTGTTTGCGTATGATGCTGGATATGACTTGTACAGTTTCAGCGGCTGGTGTCAAGCAGGGCCAGGACTCCACAGGTATATAAATTTGACAATATTGAGAATGATGACTTTAAAGATATCCACATTAAGCTGGACCAAATTAAGATGACTTTATACCTCCTTTTGATATGCCCCAGCTGTAACAACAACCAGCTTTGAGTTTGCAGTCACACTGTCATCTTTGCCAGACACAATCTTTGACAATTTGAGGAAAAGACTGCCATGTTGGAGATCCAACATCTCTCACTTTAGTTTGTCTTCTATTACATCAACTAGGGCAAGTTCATCAGCCAAATCCCTCCTTAAGATACTGATGGCACATGCCATGCCAACTGCCCCAACCCCAGCAAGTGATAATAAGTGATCTTCTTATGGGGAACCTGATCTTCCTGTAGGACATTCACAATTAGCTGATCCTCAACAGTAGTTGCCATTTTGGGGGAGATCGAGGCTGCTGGTCAGGCTTTGAAAGCTCAGAGTTAGATGTGAGACTGTTGTTCCCAGACCTGTGCCTGGAGTTCATTAAATAAAGGGTTGATATGGTCAGACTTGTGATTTAGGAAGATTCTTTTAGCAGCTGAATGGAGGAAAGACTGATATGAGGAGGAACCTGAAGCAGGAATGCCAATCAGCATTCCGGTACTAGGATTAGCAGTCCGGGTATTAGGTGATGAAGGCCTGTACCACAGCGTTCAGTGTCAGAGGAAAGAGGAGGGCGCGGGAGAGATGTGAACTAAGACACAGGACTTGGCAAATGATTGCATGTGAGAGTGAGGAGATGAAGATGACATCTAGGTTGTGAGACCGGGTGCCTGGATGGTAATATAGAGAATTTAGGAAGAGAAATACCCTCCGCAGTAATAGGGAAATTAGAAAGAGGGTAGGTTTAAGGGGAAAGATAATGAGTTCGGTTTTGGTTATGTAGGCTTTATGATGTCCACAGGACAACCAGTTCAAAATATCCAGAGGGCAGTTGTAAAGGAGAGAGTGGAGGTCAGGAGAGAGGTTAGGGCTGGACAAAAGTGAGAATCATCTGCATGGTGAGGACAGCTGAAATCATAGAAGCTGGTGAGATAACCTAAGAACTGGGTGGCCACGGCTAACTTTACCTCCTTGAGAGATGACCATTTATAGACTGAATTTTTAGATAGCTACCTACCCCTTGGGAACTCTTAGAGGGCTCCTCTGCCCTTACCCAACAAAGTCCAGTCTTCAACTCCTTCGAAAAACAAGTGCAGGACAACAAAAAGCCCCGCCCAAACCGACAGAGTACCAAAAACAGACCTTAAGCCAAAACCACCAATTAAAACAACAAAATCCTCGAAAGGAAAGTTCTGCTGCTTCCCGATCACAGGGGGCGTTCTTTCTGCGGTGCTCGTATTCCCCCTAGCTGTGAGCACAGCACCCCGCACGTTAAGAGCGCTCAATAAATCCTTGCTGACTTGTTTCAGAACAGCCCCAAGGCCAGTCAGGACGACGGAGGGTAAGAGCCCTCCTAGGCCCCGAGCTCTAGGACCACCTCAGTTTCCTAATCTCTAAAATGGGGATAGTACCTGCAGCGTTTACCTCTCAGTCTCGTTACGGGGCTCTGAGGAGATAACGCCCTTGGACGGCGCTTTGGACACTTGGAGCGCTGTAGCAACCTCAGTGATGACCCTAACAGAGGTCTTCGGAGCTGGGGCCGGGGCTGGCCCCGCCGGGCGGCTGGGGCCGGGGCTGGCCCCGCTGGGCAGCGTCAGTCCCCGCCTCCATGAGGTAACACCTTCGGCCCTCAGACTTCCTAGTCCTCTGGACCTGGTCTGGGGCTTTAGATCGGGCGGTTGCTAAAAGCCAATTTCTGCTACGAAAGTTTGTTTCTCCCTCAGGCAAAGTGAAGGGACCACTGCCCTCGAAAAACAAGCTCCACTTACCCGCTCCAACCCCGCCTCTACTCCCGCCTCCCTTTCCAGCACCGGCGGAAGAAGCTCTGAGAGCCGGTCAAGGAACTGAATCGTCCTTCCCAGGAGTGTCTCCTGGGGATTGTAGTTCGTAATCCAGCCGTAGCGCCCTGTGCCCGGGACACCGAAGCACGTTGGACTACAGTTCCCAGATGCCTCGGCGCCCCGGCGGGTGGGGCCCTGGCGGAGTTGGAGGCGGGGTTCCAGCGGAGGCGGCGGCTTATTTGTAAATGAAACGGAGGCGCTGAAAGTGGCGGCTGTTGTGGCGCCGGTTGGAGGTGTGCCGAGGCCCCCGAGTGCCCGAGCGGTAATTTGGGGGTGCGAGTGGGGATCCAGATCGGCTTCCGGATGTTGGAATCTAGGGGAAAAACAGTTCTGTCTGAGGGGCCTAGCCCCCGGCTGCTGCGGAGCCCTCCGCTCTGCGGAAGGCCGGCGATGGGGGTGGGAGCTGGGCCGCTCCGTGGTTGTCCGGTTCGGGGCCGGGGGAGGCTCGCTGAGCCCCCGACTCGTTGGCGGCTTGCTCCGGATGCTTTGCGCTGGAGTGAGATGAGGGTCCGACTTCCGGGGGACTTTGAAGAGTTTCTGCTTTCAGTCTCCTGAAGGGACCCTCCCCCCCCTTTAAAGTCGCTCTGGGTCACTTTCTCTGATTTGGTGCAGGGGGTCGTGGAATCGTCGTGTTCAGTTTCAAGGCTTTGACTCCTTGGCTTAGGGAAGAAATTTTAAAAATTAATCTTTTTTCAAGCCAGAAACTCAGTTTTTCCACCCCATTTAGAAGACTTTGAAGATGTGGCGTTGGCAGTGCTTTTGATGAGATGACGCTAAAATGACTGTAGCTTATTTTTTTAAAAGGTTGCTTAAAGGTTCTTTTCTCCAGAGGCGCTGGGGTCCTCATGGCCCCCTTTTTGGAGGTGGTGGTGGTGGTAGTAGTGCTTCTTTGTCTGATGTAAATTTGTTTCCTGTTCCTTTTAATGACAGTTTGATATATCATCCCAATCCCAAACTGGCCATTTCTCCAAGGAAAAATAGATATCTGCTCCATTCTCTCCCACTCCCAGCAAATAACCTATACAAGTGAAACCAAGTACTTCAGCGTAACGGCATGAAGTAATTAACTTTTTAGGGTTAAAATCCTGAAACAACGAACTGGAAGTACATTTCTAGAACAAAGCAGTGGGAAAATCCATTCGAGCAACACTTAATTAAGCATCTTCTGTGTGCTAGGTACTGGGAGTACAGAAACATAAATAGAAGTCCCTGTCCTGAAAGAGCTTAGATTTTGTTAAGGGGGAGACATATCATGATATAAAAAATAAATACAAGGTAGTTTACCCCGGGAGAGGGATAAGGAAGGATCAGGAAAGGTTTCTCTAAGGAAGAGATGACAAAGATGGAAATAACTTCACCCTCTGGAACTTGTGTTAATCTAATCAGGGGTTCTGCTTTGGAATGTCACAAAATAATTTATAAGTTGTTTCTCAAACTAACTTTTTGCTTTTAAAATGTGTTTTCATGTGGCCATCTCAATGCCACTTTAAGTTTTATTTTTAATGAAAAATTACCATTGCTCTGGTTGGATATTTTTACTTAATTACATATTAAAAACTAAGTGTGTGTGTGTGTGTGTGTGTGTGTGTGTGTGTGTGATGTTAAGAGGATGCAGTTTTTAACATAGTGAATGTTGTTGGTATATAGTAGTATGATACTTCCCTACATGTTTTTAAAGCAGTACTGTTTGATTTAAATGTCATGATGTATTTGTGACATGTACATATTTTAAAGCTCTTCTTAACAAGGACATCTGTCATGAAATATTAGATATAAATTATGTTAATTTATTATTCTTGGTACCAAAGGTGTGCTTCTCTTTCTTTAAATTACCTCAGTATTAGTTGGCCCTGATTATACATTCCTTATTTGGGAATGATTACCACTTCAGTAAAAAATTGTTTCTTATCTTTAATACATTAGTTCTATTGTTGATTTAAGCATTTAAACATTGTTTTTTTCAGTGCTCAGTATGTCCAGAGTTTCCAATTCTTTTCTCAAAGTATGTGTGATGTATAGATATAAAGCTTGTAGTTTACAAGTCTTTGACCTTTTTCTTACTCCTGTACTGTATTTTTCAACATTTTCTTTGCTGTCCTTTCCTGTACTCACCTTTGCATCAGTCACCCAGGATCAAAGAATATATTGAAATAACTTTGAAGTTCTAAGACAATTCTTCATGTCTCTAGCCCTTCATTCTCTGTAGTAGAAGTTGGTATATATGCTAGTTATTCTTATGGTTGACTTTTTGAAATTAAATGACTTAATATCCCATGAAATGGCATTTTTTTGCAACATTTGGGTGCACAGTAAAACCAACCCTGCAAACTCCTTTATCTATCTCTACCAACCTGTGAGCCACCCTCTGTTTAGATACAACTTTTGTCTTTTGGTTTCATTTACAAGGAGAATGCCAATATTGATACAAATCAATTCCTCTAGTAGAATGTGCAGTCTTTGGTCACCAGACAGGGATGACCAGTTCTCATATTTAGAACACCAGCAGCTAGGTTAATTTTCACAGATGGGCTAAGCATTGTTTGATTTGTAGCACCAGCTGCTCCTGTTTTCAGTGTTGTTCTGTAGTCATTGAAAAATAAGAAGGGAGCTGTACAGAACTGAGGGTCATTTTATATTTTTCTTTATTTTATGGGCTGCCATGGACAAAGAATTTTTCTTTAGGGATTGCCATGGCCAAAGAACTTCTCACCAAAGTTCATACTTAGTTAGACTGGACCTCAGAAAGCAAACATTGCTAGAACCATGCTTGAAGTCTTTCCATCATATTAGAACTTGCAGAATTTGTACTCTGCTGACAGCTGTGTTGTCTCCATGTTATAATGAAGCTTTCAAAATAGGATTTTGTGGAGGGGGTGTGTGTGTACATACATACATATATCTTCATCTATATGTCTATATGTACTGTATGTATGTATGTATATATACATACACTTCTATGCCATATATCTATATACTATATCTAGATCATATTTGTATAGTATATATACAGATCTATATAATATATGTATATGCATACATACTATTGTTTTATAGTGTTGTCTTTCATAATGGATTGCAGTTGCAGGAGAATACTTGGTGTGTATGTGTATGTGTATACACACATGCTCAGTATATATAGACATAGATACAGATATAGATATGTATGCATATACATACATACTATTGTTTTATAGTATTGTCTTTCATAATGGATTGCAATTTCAGCACAATATTCAGTTTAATTGGTTGGAGCATTTGATAGATTCAGTTATTCAGATATTATTAAGTGAATATTATGTGCAAGGTATTGTAAAAAGTGCTGGAGGTAGAAAGATGGAAGAACTATCCAAGGAATTCATAGTTTTGTATTGGAAGGGGGGAGGAATGACTTGTACCGAGGTGACTATTAGACAAGTGGGAATGTGAAATATTTTTTTGGAGTGGTCAAACAAAAAGGATAAGCTATTCCAGAAGGTCAGAAGAAGGTTTCATGAGGACTTCATTCAAAACCTTATTTTGAAGAGAAGGATTTCAACAAGCATATGATGGGGCTGGATGCTTTCTGTTACCACAGCTTTAATTGATGTTTTTCTTTTTGCAGGTATTGAATATCAACAGTCAGATATAACAGCTGTGTCCTACAAGAACTTTGGCACTATTTTAACTTATTAGTTCTTCAGATTACAGTTTTCCTGATGCCCACTTCTTCAGAATTAAATAGTGGGCAAAATTTTTTAGCTCAGTGGATGTCCAATCCTTCCCGTGCTGGTGTGATACTGAATCGTGGATTTCCTAGTTTGGAAACAGGGAGAGAGAATCAATCAAAGGCAAATACTTCCTCCAGTTTTGCTGTTAAAAGCGCAGATTTTTCAGACAGCTGCAGTTTTCTAAGTGACGATTCACTTCATGAAGAACAGATATTAGATTCTAAAAGCCCGTATAGAGTGCTGTCAGATACAAATGAAACACATGCCGTCTTTCCTCACACTAAAAAAACACAACAATTATCGACGTGCAAAGATGCTCTGGGCCCCTGGGAAAATACCAGAGTTGATGCTGAACTTGATGTAGGTGATGTCAAAGAAGCAGCTTATAGAGATCCACTTTTCAAGAAACTTGAGCAGGTAAACAAAATATTTGGCCAGATGTATGGATTATTGCAGGTTTTGTGTACATAGTTTTTAAATGCAATTTCCCCTCCCTCCAAATTTGTGTTTAAAAAATGACTACAAAGAGTATTAAACTTATGGGGTCCCTATTTACTTATTATTTTCTCTTTTCTTTGGTTTTATTTTATTTTCAGTTCTGAGTTTTCTTCCTTTTTCCTCCCCATTGAAAAAGAAAGAAAAATAAAACCTGTTACAAATATTTATCAGGCAAAATAAATTCTTATATTATCCATGTCTAAAAACATTGCTTCAATTTGCTCTGAGTCCATCATTTCTATATCCGGAGGTAGACAGCAAGTTTTATCATGAGTCAGGGCCACTGTTTATTAATAGAAAATCTTTATTCCTTTTCAGAATACACATAAATAACTGTTACAAAAATTAGTAATTTGTAATATATCAGTTATTTTTCTCTATACTAGGAATAAAATACTCAACTATTAGAGAGAGTCATTGTACCAAGGGATATTATATCTTTCCTAATTACCTTGACTTTCTAGCTTTGCATCAGTATCTCAGATGATTACAATACATTGCTGCTCAGGACAAGGCCCTAAGTTTCCTACCTGTATAGTTGAGATTGATTTATTGAAAGGAAATACTGTTGCCATGGACTTTCCCAAAGATATGTGCTTTTATTTTTAAAGGGTATATGTGGTATGGGGCCAGTATAGACATATAGCACTTAGGTGCAAATCTCTCTGGCCCTCAGTTTCCTAATTTGCAAAATGAAGAGAACGTATTCAGTTATTACCAATACTCCTTTTAGCTCTGATGACCAATGCCACTGAGTCTATAAATAGGTATAATTCATAAGACAAAAATTTAAGACAGATGAAATAACTAAGGAAAAGTCAGCAAAAATTGTATTATAATAAGGAAAAGAATTAAAAGATAGGTGACTTCATCTGTACCTAGGCGATTAGCAGTAAAAGAGTAGTAGATTTTGGTTTGTTGCTAAGGTTGAGACTAGAATTGACATAGTTACATTGCCAAGTTGTTGCTTTGTTTTTAAACGATAGAGACACACTTAAACGCACTTGATGAATCCCTTTTTAAAGTCTTTGTCCTAAGAATGGGGAGGTTTGGGAAGGAATAGAAGAGGATGGAAGAAGAGACAACGGGGCTCTGTGAAGAAACATTAGGTTAATTGAACAAAAAAATGTATTTGAAAAGCTCAAAGAAGTCCAACAGAAGAAGCAGGAGGAACTGAAGAGGCAGCAATTAGAACAGATCCAGAGGCTCCTGGAAGAGCAAGAGAAACTGCTGACCATGGTATCTGGGCAGCAGGCACCCTCAGGTAACACTTACCAGTCATGTGTGACTCAGGTTACAAAAATGCCTTATGTTCACTGATTTTCTTTCCTATAATGCGTTTTGATAAAAAGTTGTCAGCATCCTTTCTTCATAGATACACATGGGTACCCTGGCAATAAAAATAATAGATTTTCGGGGGTGGGGGGAAGGTTTCATAGTGGGACAGATGTGAACTGGAATCTGCCTTTTCTTTGTTTAGCTGCTAGAATTGTGTTCTGTTTTTATTTTATAAGTTATAACAAATGATAGACATAGAGAATTGGCAATAAAGAACATAAATAGCTTTACTGTAGTATGTGTGTAGTGTCAAGCAGAAGGTAACGAGGAAAGAGGTCTGGAAACCAATCTGTGTTTAAAATATTTAAATAAAATGGGAATGGTTAGTTTGGAGAAGACTTAGGTGAGATATAATGGTAGCTCAGCTCTATGAAGGGATGTCAAAATAGCTTAAACTTGTGCTTTTCTTGAGGACAACTAAAACTAATGGGTAAAAATTATAGGAAAGCAGATTCTTGCTTATACTAAGGAAGAAGTTGCTAATGAATAGAGATGTCTTGCAGCTGTGTAAACTCTTTGCCACTTGAAGTATTCAAGAAGGAACTAGATGTCAGTAATTTGCTGCATTAGCAGTGAGATCGGGCTTTTTGACCTTTAAAAGTCCCTATTTTGAGATTCTATAAATAGCACAGTTCATAAGTGGGTTAGATATAGTTTGTGGGTTGGACACATTTGTGATTGATGGTATTATTACCGTTAGGTTTAGAGCACCTCCCTGGAAGTCAGCGGACTTCCCAGATGCGTGTAGGGAGAAATAGTGGGGATTTTAGTAGGTCAGGAAGTGGTTATGATCAGGTTGCCTCATGTTGATTTGATGTGTACTTGAGTTTCTAATAGGACCTTTGTAGGGAATCTTTAGTAAGCCATGTACCTTTTGGATCCTCAAAAGCATAGAATTAGGAATTTTGAGGGTTTACTTAAATGGAACATTCTTTGCTTTATTGGGTAATGATTAAGTGTATATAGAACTGAATGCATTTTCAAGGATATGCTGATGATAAAAAATGTGCCTCATTATTGAATAATGCTTATTTTTCCTGAATGAGAGTGCTAGGAAATATGTCCCTAATTAAAAGCATGTAGAACTTTGGGCTCAAAATACCAGCATTATTGCATATAGCTTATTTTATTAAAATGTCACTTTATTTGTTATTTCATTTATGGGAAGGTAGGTGGATGGTAAGAACAGGATAGTAGGAGTAGTTTAATAAAATGAGAAGATTTTTCATAAAATATTAATTTTGCTTGTATTTTCCTCATAAGGCTTGACTTTACTGTCTGAAGATCAGAGCCCCAAATATGGAACTTCCATTTGTTCTACTACTGTACACAAAACCATGCCTTTCTTGTCACATATGTACCAGAATCAAACCAGAGAAAACACTCATGGTCCTGAAATTTTATCTTGTGGTTATATACAAGAAAGAGAAACGAATCCATGCAGGACTATGAGTAAGGAATGTCTCTTACCTTCAAAAGGTAGTAGTACTCCTCCAGACTTCTTTCATGAGGCACAATGTCTAGAAGCATGTGTAAAAACTCAGAATGATTCAAAAGAAGAAAATAAAAATGTTACAGGTGAGCTGTCTTTTGAATATAGTGCCTTTTACCTAAATAGTATCCTGAATCTCTTTCTATATTTACCTGTAGAAATGCCACTGTGCTACTCTATGATAGAATTCTTTTCTAATACTTTTTTTGCTACCTGTTGCCTCCTCTGGTTTGTCTGTCTGTCTGTCTCTCCCCTTCCTGTTCTTCCACTCTCATATGCATGTGTGTGCATGCGCGCTTGAGCACACTCTCAAATTACACTCAAATATTCACAGATTTGATTACAGTAGCAAGATTCAATATGCTGCAGAGTCACTGAATTTGAGCTAGACACAGAGCTGGTCACAGGTTTTGTGAGT
This sequence comes from Potorous gilbertii, assembly GCA_028658325.1. Taxonomy (NCBI): domain Eukaryota; kingdom Metazoa; phylum Chordata; class Mammalia; order Diprotodontia; family Potoroidae; genus Potorous; species Potorous gilbertii. The sequence continues at coordinate 151,854,064 of CM053771.1, read as the reverse complement.
TTTCCAGTAGCATTTGTAGCACTGACAAAGATTTTAAAATCTTGTAATACAGGTTTTTCCAAGTGAGACAAAAGTTTCTAAACTCACTTAGGAGAAGATAGACACAGCTGAAATGTGGGTAATTTTTTTCCTTCTTAATCACAGAAGAATAGAACAGTGTGGTAGAGTGGAAAAATTATCGGAGAAGGCTCTGAAAGAATTTAATTCTAGGTCTAGCTCTATTCCTTACTAGCTATATGTCTTCCAAAGAATCAGTTAAGGTCTCTGAACTTTGATTTTGTCATATCTTGCATTATTTCTGAAACTTGTTAGGATCACATGAGATGATATTGTGAAATCATTTTGTAAACTAACATGCTATTAAAACCTTGAGAATTTTGTTTCTTTGGTATTGGTGTTACGAGATTTCTTTTTTGGTTTAATTTGTGACCTGAATCCTTCAGTCTCCTGCTTTTGGGCCTAGCATGCTTCCAGTGTACTGCTCTGCTATATCTGAATATTTTGTACAATTCTAGAGTTTTAAAATCTTTATTTTGGTTTTATTTGAATGTTTTGTGACAGATTGCTTATCCAACTAAATATTTCCCAATTCATATCGTAGGGGAAAGTATACTACCATGTTGGGAGAAAATGACAGAACAGTTACCAGAAGGGAAAGAGGCTACAAACTTAAAAAAACCTGGTGATTCCTCTGATATTAACAATGGAAGAAAATTGTTAACAATGTCTAGTATTGAAGAAAGGTACCTATGTTGATTAAAACAGATATTACATGTGTTTTTATTTTCAATCAGTTGATTCTACATTTGAATATGAGTTATTTATTAAGTGGTGAGGAATACTTTTACTTAATCATGAAAAATATGTTCAATTAAAAATTATTTAGTGTGTACCAACTTTGTACACAGTAAGCAAAAGTTTGTTGGGTATACAAAGATTAAAAAGTAATACTTATTCTATTAGAGGAATAAAATCCACAGATATAAGTATAATGTGAGGTAAGGTGTCATAGGACTTAGGAGAGAATGCTTTTACCTGGGCAATTTGGAGAGGACTCTCAATAATTTGCAATTAAATTGAGTCGTGAAGGAAGAGAAAGATTCTAAGGGTGGACATATGGAGGGAGTATATGCTAGATATGAAGGTGGTGGGGCAGGATCACCTGTGTAAATGTGTGATCCGTGGGAGATGGCAATTAAAGTTCTGGGAACAGTTGGCGGTGCAGTTTGGTTAGTACACAAACTGTAAAGGCACATAGAGTTAAAATGAGACAGAATGATAGGGACTAATTGTGGAAGAATGCAAATTTTATAATAAGGAGTTTATAGTTCATTCTCTGGGCTAGAACTTTTTTGATCATGCACTTCATTAGCAAACTAAACTGAAACTATTCTCCAGTGTTACCAGTGATCTTCTACCAGTTATTATCTGATAGTATTTTCTCAGCTTATTTGATCTCTTCTGCAGTTGACGCTGTTGAATTCCCTCTTCTCTTGGCTACTGTCTGCTCACTGTTCCCTCCTGGTTCTCTTCCATGTGTGATTGTTCTTTCACAGTCTGTTTTGCTGGTTTATCATCCATATCACAATCTTTAATTGTGAATCTGTCCTGGACCCTTTTTCCTCGTCACCTCCCATAGATTTAACTGTCATCTCTGGGCTGAGGACTCCTAGATCTATTTTCTTCCTCCAGTCTCTCTCATTATCTTCAGTCCTGTATCATTGCTTGTTTATTGGACATTTCAGTGCTCTGGAGGCATCTCCTGACTTCCATCTCCCTGTTGAAGGTGC
>CM053771.1:151820060-151852174 GCA_028658325.1 Potorous gilbertii | reverse complement strand
CGGGGCGTGGTTTCCCTAAGTAGATCCAACTGTGACCTTCCTTTAGTTATTCATTTGTAGTGGTGCTCTAGGATGATAAATAAGCTACTATTTAGCTTTTAAAACATTTCACAGCATATTCCCATTCATAGTCTCTTCCAGTTTCATATTGGACATTTTACATCCTCCCGCACTTGGTGATCTAGCCAAACTGACTTTTGTAATGGCCATCCTCTATGCCTGGAATATACTCTCTTGTCTCCATTTCCCAGAATCTCTCTCTTACCTTAAGATACAACTCAAGCACCCCCTTCTACACAAATCTTTTCCTGATCCTCCCCAGATGCTAGTGCCCTCTCTCCCTCGTTGCCTTGTATTTAACTATTTTCTAGTTACTCTGTCTCTACTTAGATTTGTACTGGTTGTCTTCCTTGGAAGCTCCTTGAGATTAGGATTTTTTAATTCCTTGTGTGTTTGCATCCTTAGGATTTTCTGTAGTGCCTAGTATTTAGTAGACACTCAATAAATGCTTATTGGTCTAGTAGATGTAGTTAGCTTTTGACAGTGTAGAAATGAGAAGATACAGTAACTGAGGGAGAGGAAAGATGACTCAGGTTTCAGGTCTGGGATGACTGACTTTCCATAGAGATGGGGAAACTGATCCTTAAGGAGAAGGACTTGACCAAGATCACACAATTATTAAGTGACTAAGCTGAGACAATGTCTTTCATCTCTGAGAGAAATAGTACAATTTTGATTCTCTCTATTATATTTATGGGAAAACTGACACCAGGGTTGAATAGCTAGTAAGCATCAGAGACAGCCTTTGAGTCCAGATCTTTTGACTTTAAGCACAGTTCTCTTTCTTCTTTACCATTCTGCCTAGTGGATTCAGATTCCTGAATAATAGCTGTGAAAACAGATCTTCAGCCCTTTTTCCAGGTACTAATCTATCAAAATAATATTTTCTTTGTCATTTTATCTGCATAATTATAAAAGAAAAGTTCCTTATCAGGAATTTTAGTAGGAGCTATAGTTCTTTCGGCTTCCTCAGTGCTGAGGAGTCTTTAATTAGGCATCATTAACAATAAAGTGTTTCTAAAATAGGAGGAGTCCCTCCTCTCCTACAGGATTGTTGGGAGGTAAAAATGAGGACACATGTTCCCAAAACTTTGCAGACTTCATGGTGGTCTACAAATGGTGGTGGTTTTTATTTTTGGTGATGGTACTTGTTCTTGTTACTGTTATGATTTTCTAAAGCGGGGGTTACTTTTTTGTGTCACAGACTTACTCCATTGGCAGTCTGTTACATCTATCTTCCCTTTCCCAGGATGTTTGTTTATTTGTTTGTTTAACTCATAATTGTAGAAAATACTGAATTTCAGTTAGAGGCTAGAGAAAATAAAGACGTAATTTTGTTCCCATCCAAGTTCACTTGACTCCCTAAAATCTATCCATGAATCTCGGTTAACCTCGGCTCCAGAGTCTTTAGAGTATTTTGAGAATAACTCAGCCAAAATAGTATAAATGGATGACAAACACAACAAAGAAATTCTGGAAGACTTGAGAGATTTGTGATGCCATCAGCAGAAATAGGGAACTTGTGAGAGAGTCACAGTGCATGAGAAGTTCATTCAGTGTTAAACAAGTGCTGGTGGAATATCCAGAGAGGTCCACAGGCAGTTAGAGCTGTGGGACTGTGGTGAAGGGACAGGTGAGCACTAGCTACATTGATTTCACCATGTGATAACTGAATCCTCAGAACAAGTGATACTTATCAAGGGAGAGGGAATAGAAAAAAAGAAGGCACCGGACAGGACACTCAGGAGAAGAGGACGAACTTACCAAGAGGCATGAGGAGTGTTCATATGGGGGGAGGAGAACCAGGTGAGAACAGCGTCAGAGGGGGGCAGTCAGTCTTGTTGAATATCGCAGCAAAGACTTCCAATGATACTATTTTCTCTTACTTGATTTTGCTTTTTGGCATAAGGTTGAATAGAAAACGATGCTTGCGAAGGAGATGACAAATTTAGTAGTCTTGGCATCATTGTGCAAGTAACATAGTACAGTGTGGTCAGTTTTTTACTTAGAAAAGTACCTAGATTAAATAATCTTAGGTATACAATTTCTCACATAAATCTTAGGCAAAATCCTTCTTTGGAAAAGCAAAAGTACAAAAATTCATATATTTGGTAACATTTCCCAATTTTAATTGACTACTCTAGCTATGAATCCTAACAGGATGGATGATTAAACAATTCTTACCACACTGTGAAAATATTCACCTTGAACTGCTACCTTTCTATATTTCTAAGGGTGTAATATATTGTATGGACTCATTGTGATCTGTTGTGTTAGAGTATTAATATATCAGATTTATTTGCTTAGATTTGTTTCTTAAAATAGTTTATTAAATAGTAAATAACCTTTTAAAGTTTAAAACTTATGGTTCTTAGAAATTTCAATGTGGCACTTCATCTAAAATGTTTTACTGTGAGGATTTATTTGCTTCAATAGTTTTATTTTCATTATTAGGCCAATTAAAGCTGCTATTAGAGAAAGGAAACAGACGTATGAAGAATTTTTAGAGGAACAGATTCAGATAGAAGAACAGGAACTGAAACAAAGACAACTACAGGTTAGCATTTCAGATGTTTTGACTAAAATATCCCAAACCTTTAAAAATTCATGATTATTATGTAACTTACTTTAAAAATAACTTGACTATTGTTCAGTAATATAAAGAATTAATTAAAATATGTTTTTAAATTTTTTTAGGAAGCAGAAATATCGTTGCTAACTAAAGCAGTACCAAAACGACCATTCTTAAAACGGGGAGAAGGTCTAGCTAGGTTTACTAATGCTAAATCTAAATTTTGGAAACCAAAAGAGAGTAAATTAATGATTCATCAAAACATGACAGAAGAACAATCTGTATTTAAAGCAGACAGACAACAAATGCAGCGGAAAACTGCCCTTGTAAATAAGGAACTAATTACAGAGATGAAAAAGAGTAATCAAGTCAGAACCAAGACCAGTTCTGCTACAGTTTCTCAGAAGTCAAAAGTACTTAGGAGTAATAATGGAAAAATTATTTCTCCACCAAAAATGAAAATACAAATTGGAAAGAAATTTGATGGGCAGCTTAGGGATCAGATAAAATTAGAAAAATCCAATAAATTAGAACCTAATAAGGAAAATATACCAGAGTGTACAAAACCCTTTGAAATTGGTTCCAAAGTCAGAAGTAAGCCAAAATGCATGGAAAAGCCTCTTATTTCTACAGAGCTGATCCATCCCACTTCTGTTTCTCAAAGCTCTATCAGTCATATTGTAAAAGATTCAGAATTTTCTTTTGAAATTTCATTTCAGAAGAAATTAGACAATTGGGAAAAGGAAAAAGAAAAGGAAAATCTGGAGTTAGATGAATTTTTGTTTTTGGAACAAGCTGCTGATGAAATATCATTCTCTAGTAACTCCTCATTTGTATTAAAAATCTTAGAAAGAGACCAGCAGACTAGCAAAGATCACAAAATATCTTCTACCCCTGTCAAACCAGGGCAGCAAATGAAAACAAATGTAACAGATGTTGTTACTCCACACAACCAAAATAAAAAATTGGACTATATTAAACAAGATGATAAGAATATGTGTGAAATAACAAAACATCTTGAATCAAAAGCATCATCTCTTAGTGTGAAGGAACAGACCAGCAAAAAAACATTTCAGACTTCTGAGAATCAAATTAAATGGAATGTAAGTGAGGATGAAGACGATGGGAACAGTGCTATCAGCAGTGACTTTGAAGAGCAACTGAATAACACCATAAAAGCAACAAATGAAGATCCAAAAATGTTTTTCAGTAGCAGCAGAGAAGATAATCCAGAGAAGGGTAATGGCAAAGGACCTTTCAGAGACACTAGGAAGGAGGGTAAAAGCAGAGATATTGATCTGGATTTGTCAGATAGAGATGATAGTAGTGATGAATCCATCATGGTAGAAAGCATAAATGATAAAGATCCTGAGTCTTCAAGAAGGGCATCATGTACAAATATTAATGAAATTGACTTTGATGATGAAAGAACATGGACTGACCTTGAAGAAAATGAAAGTAAACATGACACACTTGAGAACAAAGATGATGGGCTTCCTGTGATAGACTATTGTAGTAAAACTGAAATAGCTAATTTGGACAAAGCAGTAAAAAGGAAGGTTGCACCCATAAAGAAAGGAGATGATTTCTGTAAATCCAATAAGAGTATAAGTCCTCCTCCTACTTCTGATTTGATGATGAAACTCTTTCCTTCCCTGAAACCTAAACCTAAGTCAGACTCACACGTAGACCCTGAATTAAATAAAAGCCAAGAACAACCACTTGGTAAGTCTTAATTTATAATATATTATATTATAATGAAACTAAAGATTTATCAAAATGCTGAAAAGCCTAACTTTATTCTGTAATTTCTATTTAGTAAGATCAGATATTTGAAATCCTAAGCTTTCCTTTCACTGATGTATCATCAATTTGAAAAACATTTTTTGCAAGGTACTTTTGAAATACCACCTCACCAAAGATGTACAAGTTATAATCTGAACCCCTGTGGAGCTTACTGTCCAGAAGGAGGCATACATATGTACAGATCACTATAGTACAATGTCAGATGTAGTAAGATACCAAGAAAGTGCTCGAGGAGCACAGTGGAAGGTAGTTACTTAGCAGACCTGATACAAACATTGAGATAGACTAGTAAAGGCGTTTAGAAGAAAGTAAGAGTGGAAAGACATGTAGTGTTTTACCTTTCTAATTCCATATGTCAATGTTCACCTATATGCAACCCAATAATATTCTAATACTTTTCAACTTCCAATTTTTACCACAAAGGGAAAGTTTGAAGGAATCCTTGCATATTGTTAAAAATATAAATCAAACTATATTTCACCAACATTCTCACCCTGGGGGAATGTGAATTTTAGTAGACTTCTAATTTATTTCTAAAGATTACTGCCTTTATATAACAAATTTGAGAGATGAGAATGTATGTATGTGTGTGAGGTAGGAGGGACCTGTTTGCTACAAAATAAATTGACATTGTACAACTTATCATTAGACTTTGACTGTGTATTACCTTAGTATCCAGAACAGTGTAGGCGATTTATGATAGTATTTTTCACATTCCAAGGTGGAGTAATATGTTTCTGTTTATATTTAGACCTTAGGTGCTTTCTTTAGGGAAATGAAGTCAATTTTTATTATGTTCATTAACTAGAGCAGAGCTTGTAAGTCTTTAACTCTAAAGTGCTTATACATTGTTATCATTTAATAATGGCAAGATATTACTATAGGTTTTCTGATCGCAACTCATTGTTAATATTATTTAATATGTTGTAGGTGATAGTGTTCGCTCCCAGATTTTAAGAGAGAAAGTTGTTGAGTTGGAAACAGAAATTGAAAGATTTAAAGCTGAAAATGCATCATTAGCTAAACTCCGCAACGAAAGAGAAAGTGCCTTAGAAAATCTCAGGTAAGTTTGTGGATCTTTAGAGTATAATCAGAATACGATACATTGACTAAGGGTAGTGCATGTTATTTTTACTAGGAATATATTTAAAAGAAATTAAATCTTGGAATGCTATTGAAAGTTTGATGGCCAGCAAAAATATCAAGATTTCTCCATAAGAATATAGTGATAATTCAGTTTTTCATTGAGAGAAGTGGCTATCTTTGGTACTTGTTGACGATTCTTGATATTTGATCTGCCTTTCTTATGAAAGGTAAAGGTCAAAATAGTTTAAGTAGCTCACATAATACCTGAAATTGGTGTACTGGCCTCTTAGGTTTTATTGTTTAACTTACAGCATTAAGGTTGGAAAAGTTCCTACCCCTTAACAGCTAGCATTTACAAAGATGTTTACCGTGTGCAGGTACTGGACTTCACAGTTATTTTCTAGTGTGATCTTCACAATGACCCTGGAAGGTTGGTGCTATCATCATTTAAATGGAGATGTACATTTTAAATGGAGATGTAAAATCTCCATTTTACAGATAACAAAAACTGAGACAGAGGTTAAATGACTTGCCCAGGATCACATAGCTAATGAATGCCAGATGCAGGATCTGAAATCACGTCGTCTTGACTCCAAGTCTGTCCACTGATCCAGCTAGATGTTTAATCAGCTTTACAAAAAAAAAAAAATATGGTTTTCAGTGGCTAATCCTTTAGATCTTCTGATTTTACAGTAACAGATTATTTTTGTATAGTTATAATCTGTGTCTATACATTTTTTCCAGTGCTGCTTTTTTTATTGGGCGTAATGTTATGGACTCAGCCACATTTCTGCATATTCTTCATCATACTCAGCATTCTTTTTGTTAATATGTATAGAGTATTCATCTTAGCAGTTACTCTGGACCAGTTACTATGCACCAGTTACTATGCACAAGATAACACAATGATTCCCATCTGTCAGGGAACTTATGTTAGGGGTAGATATTTATGTGCTATAGTCTATTCAGTGATTTCTTAATCATAAAAATTTAGGTTGTTGGCAAGATTTTTGTATTATTAGAGGGAAAATTATGAATCTTTGTTTTTATTTTATTTTTTACATTTAATTTGTGTTTCATTTTTCTCAATTACATGTAAACAAAAATTTTTAGCTTCTGTTTTTTAAAATTTTGGCTTCCAGACTGTCTCCCTCTCTCTCCTCCATCCTTAAGAAGACAAGCAATTTGATATAGATTACACATGTGCAATCATGTAAAACAAATAAATTAGGAATAATACAAAACAGGAATAATAAAGTACAAAAAAGTTTGCTTCAGTCTGCATTCAGGCTCCATCAGTTCTTTGTAGGTGGATTGCATTTTTCATTTTAAGTTCTTCACAATTGTCTTATATCACTGTATTGCTGAGAATAATTAAGTCCTTCACACTTGGTCATCAGCGTAATATTATTGTTACTGTATACAGTGTTCTGATGTTGCTCGCTTTGCATCAGTTCATGTAAGTTTTTCCAGACTTTTCCAAAAACATACTGCTGTCTTCCCTCACCTCTCCTTGAGAAGACAAATAATTTGATTTTGATTATACAAGGGAAGTCATGCAAAACATATTTCCTTATTAGCCATATTGCAAAAGAAAACAACAAAATAATAAGAATAAAGGAAGTATTAAAAATAGGATTCAATCTGCAGAGTTCATCAATTCTCGAGTATTGTCCTAATCAGAGTAGCTCAGTCTTTCACCGCTGATCATTCTTTAATACTACTGTTACCATGTAAAATGTTCTTCTGGTTCTGCTCACTTCACTTTGCATGAGGTGACATATTTTCCTAGGTTTTTCTGAAACCATCCTGCTAATTATTTCTTATAGCAGAACTGAATTCCATCACAATCATATAACTTATTCAACCATTCCCCAATTGTCTGATTCTTTACCACCCCAAAAAGACTTGCTATAGATATTTTTATACAAATAAAACCTTTTCCCTTTTCTTTGATATCTTTGGAATACAATACAGTGGTATCGTTGAGTCAGAGGGTATAGGCCTTCGCATATAGCTCCAAATGGTTCTCACAATGAATGTTTAGACTAGTTCACAGTTCTACCAAGAGTAGAACAATGTACCAAGAGTGCATTGATGTCCCAGTTGTTCCATGTCCCTACCAGCACTTTGTCATTTTCCTTTTCTGTCATGTTAGCAAATCTGATAGGTGTGAGATGGTATCTCACAGTTATTTAAACTTGCATTTCTCTCATCAGTAGTGAATCAAAAAATTTTTCATGTGACTTGATAGCTTGGATTTCTTCTTCTGAAAACTGCCTGTTCAAATCCTTTGACCAGTTATCAACTGGGGAATAGCACTCTTTATTTTTTTTTTAAATAAATTTGATTCACTTCTCTAATTTGAGAAGTGAAACCTTTACAGAGAAACTTGCTGCAAAAATTTTTTCTCAGTTTCCTGTTTTCCTTCTAATTTTGACTGCCTTAGTTTTGTTTTTAAGAAGGCTTGGCAGATAAACTCTCAATATTTTATATTGTCTACAGTTATTTTAAATGGAATTTTCTGTCTCTTCTTCCTGAGTTTTGTTGGTAGTATATAGAAATGCTGATGATTTATGTGGATTTATTTTATATTCTGTAACCTTGCTGAAGTTGTTAATTTTTCAACTAGTTTTTTTAGTTGATTTTCTAGGGTTCTCTAAGTATGCCATTGTAGGTGTAGTTTTTGTCCTTTGTTCTCAAAGAAGACTATGACATCAGGGACATGATGATATGACTTGGAGTTGACTTTGATTTGAGTGAGGGAGGGATGTGCAGTCTCCAGCCTCACTTTTTCCTCCAGAGCCATCTGGGTCCAGTGGCCAGATATTGATCTGGACAATTGGAGATGGATTAGTAATCATTTTATTAATTAGATTGACTGATAATCAATAATTTCATGATCAGTTGTTTCTCTTGGTAACCAAAGACAAAACCATTGAGATCCTTGAATGCTTAAATACCTTTGGAAAAGGAGGTGCCCCTGACAGGTAAAAAATTAGCACTGATTGGTGAATAATTAATGAGGGATTAGACATATTAATGAGGAGGTGGGCTAGAAGTCTTAAGCTCCTTGTGCTAAGAATGTGACTTTACTGTGAGACTCAGGTACCTCCAGCAATCTGGACAAAGGAATCCATCTCTACCCAGAGCACTCTGGTTGGTTTTCTCCTTTATAAGCTGGGTTACCTTAGACCACGATGGGAGGGCTGTAAGGCCATAGACTTTACTTCATAAGGGCAAGAATTCACCTAGATTAGATTCTGTTTGTAAGGTCTTCCAGTTGGGTTGATACCCTCCTAAAGTCACAGAACATGTACACGGAGGATTTGGGCAATTCCATCTTGTCAGCAGTGACCTTCAGTGACTGACTGACAGATTTGCAGGGATTGGTCCCTGAATGAAGAAATAGAAAAGAAAAACCTTAGTCCTAATTGAGTAATTGATTATTAATATAGTAACATTAATATATTAATTAGTAACATAATAATTAATATATTATTAATAAAATCAATCACTTCTTTCACCATCATGTCATCTACAAAGCGTGATAGTTTTGTTTCTTTATTACCTGTTTTTATTTTTTTCAGTTCCTTTTTCTTGTCTTATTGTGAAAGCTAGCATTTCTAGTAGAATATTGAATAAAAGTAGTGATAACGGACATCCTTGCTTCACTCCTGATCTTAATGAGAAGGCATCGTTTTTCCCAATTACAGATAATGTTTGTTCTTGACATATTTTAAGAAAGGCTCCATTTATTCCTATGCTTTCTAGTATTTTTAATAAGAATGGGTATTGTGTTTTGTCAAAGACATTTTCTGTATCTATTGGCATAATTGTATCATTTTTGTTGTTACTGTTAACTGATATAGTCAATTATGCTGATAGTTTCCCTAGTATTGAACAGCTCTTCATCCCTGCTATAAACTCCACCTTGCCCTATATTGTTATAAAGTTTTTGCATTGATATTCATTAAGGAAATTTTTCTGCAGTTTTCCTTCTCTGTTTTTGCTCTTCCTATTTTGGGTATCAAAACCATATTTGTGTCATAAAGGAATTTGATAGGACTCCTTTTTTACCTATTTTTTTTTCAAATAGTTTACTTAGTATAGTTCCTTAAATGTTTGGTAGAATTCATTTGTGAATCAATTTGATCCTGGGGATTTTTTCTTAGGGAGTTCCATTGATGGCATGTTCAATTTATTCTTGTAAGATAAGGTTATTTAAGTATTCTCTTTCCTCTTCTATTAATCTGAACAGTTTATATTCTTGTAAATATTCATCCATTTAATTTAGATTGTCAGTTTCACCAGCATATAATAATTGGTCAAAATAACTCCTAACAATTGCTTTAATTTTAACTTCTTTGGTATTACATTCACTCTTTTCATTTTTGATACTGGTAATTTGGTTTTCTTTTTTTAAATAAACTTAAAATGGCTTGTCTATTTTGTCGTTTTTTTCCCCCATAAAACTGACTCCTAGTTTTATTTAGTAATTCAGTGGTTTTTTTGAAATTTCCAATTTTAATAATTCCTTCTTTGATTTTCAGGATTTCCATTTTAGTGTCTAATTAAAGATTTTTAATTTGTTCTTTTTCTAGTTTTTTTAGTTGTATGATTAAGTCATTGATCTGCTCTTTCTTTTATTTATGTATACATTTAGGGATAAAATTTTTCCATAAGTACTGCTTTGGTTGCATTCCCACAAATATTGGAATGTTATCTTATTGTTGTCATTGTCGTTAATGAAGTTACTGTTTCTGTGTTTTGTTCTTTGACCCTCATTCTTTAGGATTTGATTACTTGGTTTCTAATTTCAATCTATGTTTTCATGTCCCTTTATTAGATGTAATTTTTACTGCATTATGGTCTGAAAAGGGTGCATTTCATATTTCTGCTTTTCTGCCTTTGGTTGTGAGGCTTTTATGCCATCATACATGGTCAGTTTTTGTGAAGGTGCCACGTACAACCAAGAAAAAGATAAACTCTTTTCTCTTCCCATTCAGTTTTCTCCAGAGGTCTATTATATTGAACTTCTCTAAATTTTATTCATCTTGACTTCTCTTTTATTTATTTTGTAGTTAGATTTATTTAGCTTTGAGAGGGGAAAATTGAGGTCCCCCTCTAATAGAGTTTTACTATTTCCTCCTGTAATCCTGTAATACATTTAATTTTTCCTTTAAGAATCTGGATACCATGAATGACATTTGTTGCATGTATGTTTAGTATTGATATTACTTCATTGTCTCTGGTTCCTTGTAGGAAGATTTAGTTTCTCTGTTTATCCTTTTTTAGTTTTATTTTTGCCTTGTCTGGGATCATGATTGCTACCCCCACCTTCTTCACATCAGCAGAAGCAGAATAGATTCAGCCCCTTAATTTAATTAATTTAATTTAATCCTGTGTGTCTGTTTCAAGTATGTTTCTTGTAAACAACTTATTTTGGGATTTCTGGTTTCTAATCTTTTCTGCTTTTCACTACTAGTTTATGGGTGAGTTCATCTCATTCACAGTTATGATTGCTAATTGTACATTCCCCCTTTCCTATTTTCTTCTGTTTATCAGTCTCTCTTTTCATCCTGTCCCTCTTCTGAAGTCTGTTTTATTTCTTCTTTTATCTACCTTCCTTTTATCACCACCCCCCTTCTTTCCCCTCCCACAACAGGGAATAAGAAAGATTTCTATTACTAATGTAGTATGCATATAGATTTTCCCTTTTCAAACCCCTCAGGGCATCCAGTTCCTATTGACCAAAATAGTCTTTTCCTCCTTTGAACTATGAACCAAAAGTTGGTATAGACAATGGAGCTGCCAAACAATCTGTTCCTGTGTCCAGCATTTGCACAGGGGTACTTTGTAATCTCTTTCTGACCAGGTTCCCTTATTGTCTCTGGCTTGAGAGCTCCTGGAGCTGCTGCTGTTTCTGTCACCACCACCTCATGCCACCACCAGTTTCATCCTGGGCTCCAGGACAGCCTCCTCCCGTGTGTCACAGATCTCTATTTCTGGCCTGTCTTGTCTTGGCCTCGCACCCTGACCTTTTTGCTCTGCCACGTCAGATTTTCATTTGTGGTGTTATTTTAGTGTTTGGATGGAAACGTTGAGAGAGAGTGCTTTCTCTACTCTGCCATCTTGGCTCTGCTCCTAGAAGTTGGTAGGCTCTTATTGTTGGTTGACTGACTCTACCTCCATCATTCGATGACTTGTCCTCCTTAGAGATTCACTCGATTTATATCTCTCATTCAGTCAAAATTTTGGTAGCTGTTTTTCACTGACCTCAGAGACAGTCCTCTCCTTTTTTCAATGAGTTTAGTGCTTGGCTCAATATTTCTTACCTCCTCAACTCCTGCCTCATACTAGGGTACTTCAGTATATATCATGACTCTTCCTCAAATGCTCAAGTCTTATTCTTTTTCTCCTCTTTTCCCTCCCCCATATACTCTGCAATCCAGTAAAACTGGCCTTGTATTCCTTAAACAAAACCCCACCTCCTGACTCCTAGCATTTTCACTGCTGTACCCCCACTGTGGAATGTTTTCCTTCTTAATTTCCACCTCCTAATTTTCTTTAAGTCCTAGCTAAAATCCCTCCTTTTAAAGCAAGCTTTTCCTGATTCCCTTTTAATTTTCTAGTGCCTTCCCTCAGTTGGTTATTTTCAGTTTGTCCAGTTATAGCTTGTTTGGATATGGTTGTTTGCATGTTTTCTTCCCCATTAGATTATGAGCTCCTTGAGGGTAAGGGGATTGGTTTTTTTTGCCTTTCTTTGTTACCCTACACTTAGCTCAATGCCTCCAACATAATAGGTGCTTAGTAAATGTTTACTGAGTGCCTAATCTTAGAGAAGGAGTCAGAATACTCTTGGCTCTGGATTTCTTCTTCCTGACCCCCTCAGTTGAGGACCCCTTTTGCTGTTGAGTGGAGCATAGATTGGAAAGGGGAGCAGATGAGGTAGGGTAACCAGTCAAAATACTATTTCAACATTCCAGGCGAGATGGATGATGAGGGCCTGTACTAGGGTGCTTTTTGGCATTGTGAGTGGAGAGAAGGGGATATACCCAGATGTTGCAAAGATAGAAACGGTAAGATTTGGTGGATTATGTAAATGGAGTTAGTGATGGGGAAGTTGAGAAAATGGAATGATTTTGGACATACGAATTTCAGATACCAGTGAGACGTCCAGAATGAAATGTCTACTAGTCAGATGAAGATGTGGGTTTGGAGCTGAGAAGCTGACTGGATATATGGATTTGACAGTCCTCTGTAAGACAATAACCCATGGGAGGTGATGAGATCACGAAATAGAGAAGAGAATCTAGGGAAGAATCTTAAGAGATACCCTCAGTTAAGGATGATAAACCAGATCGGAAGTCCAAAAAGCATTTGGTGATGCAGGACTGTAATTTGAGAGACTAGGGCTAGAAATGTAGACACACAAACAAACGGATTTAAAAAATATACACTTACACATACACACACATATGCACACATATGTATAGATATATATTTATTTTGTATACTATGTACATATACCTTCCCATTTTACAGATGAGGAACTGAGGTAGACGGATGTTAATTGACTTATGTAAGGCACACAGAGGGGTGTCTGAGATTAGATTTGAACTCAGGTCTTCCAAATTCCAGTTCTGAGACTCCAGTATTGTGCTGTCTTATTGCCTTATGAAAGAATACATGGGTCGAATCATGGAGGGCTTTGAATTTGGATTCATTAAATAGTGGGGAGTTGCTGAAGTGGTGCCATCTTTAGAAAGATTAATCTGGTACCAGTGTATAGGACAGACAGAATCTCAGATATTACTTATTGCAATTATTAGTTATTGCAGTGATCTTGGTGAGAGGTAATGAAATCTTAAAGTAGGAGTGTGGAGAGAGGATAGGCTTTGAGATAATACAGTAGGAGAAACATTAGGGCTTAAAGTGCAGGGAACTGGGTAAACTAGTGGGGCAGCCTTCTTGTGTTCTTGCTTCACCATATAGTGGGGTAGCTCAATTTGGGCCAGCAGATTCAGTATTAGACAGGGGATGGCAGGTGTATAAAATAAGCTTGTGTAAACTTGCTTTCTCAAAACCAGCTTATGGACAGATGCTAGGTTCTAGTATTACTGTTAAATCTTATAACCTGGGAAATTACTGTTCTAAAAAGGCACCTATGGTTATTATTTACTCTCCTAATTCTGGTCTCTTATGATGTCTGATGTAACTGAGAATATTGCCATATTTAGGTAATGTTTGTCTCATGTTAGTTCTCTGATTTTGACACTGCAGGTTGCCACTTAAAATTCCTTACTGATTTGACATTTGGATTACTCTATTGGATATTTATTCTAGGTGATAAGATGTATTTGTATTTAATCAATTTAGAAAAGAGATTGCAGACTTTGAACTGCAGAAAGCACAAGAATTGGCTCGAATTGAAGAGTTTAAAAAGGAGGAGATGCGAAAGTTACAAAAAGAACGCAGAGTTTTTGAAAAATATGCTACAACTGCAAGAGCAATTCCAGATAAAAAGGAACGTGAAGAAATTCAGGTATGAGAACTCTTTGTAGTGCAAACATAGAAGCTGTGCAAAGTGCTAGAAGTTGTATTGATAGACCAATAATCAGAAAATGTCAATAATATATTGTTATGGAATTTTTGTTATGGATCTGTAACATAGGCTTCATTTGCTAATCTCAATAATTTTAAGTGTTTTCTAAGTATGATTTCAAAATTCTAACTGAACATACTTAATGCAATGCAACACTTGTAAAAAAGAATAATTATCTTTAGCACTAACTAAATATGATATTTTTCTATATAAAAACCAGGAAGATGTCATAACTTCAGATTAGATAGCATGGATACTGAAATAAGAATTGGTTCATTTGATTCTCATTGTGCAGCTGTTATCAAAGTGTGGCTCAGTTATGTAATACCTTAATTCTGACCTCTTACATATTACCATATTAAACTCAGGCTTTGGTATTATTTTTACTTTTATTAGAAACATTTTCCAATGAAATTCTATTTCTGTGCAATGAATTGACCATTGATTCTTTCAGATATGCTAGTGGAGCATAACTTTGAAAGGTTCTATAGGTCCTCAAGTATGCTCTAAGTGATACATCAGCTGTGTGTCTGTCCTGACCAGTCTAGCCAGGTGTTGTCATCTTATCACCAAAATGTTAGATATCAGGTGATAAACTTTTTTAGCTGTGGCAGCTCAGATGGTAGTCTATTGAGGCATAAAGAGGTTGTGAATCAGTGAATGGAATATCCATGTTAATTGAAATAATGGATTTTTTTTCAAGTATCAGTGTTTCTAGGAGGAGATTATTAAAAGCAGAGTTTTAATTATATATAATGCTTATGTCTTGGTTTTTTAAAAGGTAATGATTTTTTATAATAGAAGATAATAGTTTTTCACTGACTATAGTTTCTTATTAATTAGATTAAGAAAAACTTCCTTTCTTATTTATCTAATAACTTGAAATAGATTAGATTTGAGAACTTTTTTTTCCTTTGCTCTTCAATCTTGACTTCTTCTCAAGCTCCAGTTCCACATTTGGCTGTTTATTGGATGTTCTGTAGATTTTGTATCACTAGCTCAAATTCTATCTAAAAGTTGAATCCTTTCTTCCTAAGTCAGGCTCTGAAGTTAGAGAACTGGATTCATTTCTGACCTCTGCTGCTTCACTGACACAGGCCACTTCATCTCCCTCAGCCTTGGTTTCTTCATCTGTAAAATGAAGTTTGGAATAGATGATCCTTTGAAATCTCTTTCAGTTCTACATTGATAATCCTGTGACTTCTTTATTTTGAGTCATGGTAATTGTTCTCTTCAAGTGCTTTCAGGCTTGAAAATTGGTCACTCCTTAAGTCTTCTTTTCTAGTTTATCATCCACATCACACCCCCCAATTGTGGATTTACCTTAAAGGCTCTGTCCTGAGTTCTCACTGATTCTTTTTGTACATTACCTCACTTGGTTCCCATAGGTTTAATTATCGTATCTGTGTGGACCATGCCCAAATCCAGCCATAGTCTTTCTCCTGAGGTCCAGTGGCACATCTGCAGTTACCTATTAGATATTTCAAAATAGATATTCCTTAGGCATCTCAAATTCACTATGTCTTAAACTGAACTTTTCTTCTCCCCAAATCTTCACCTTTCAAACTTCTTTATTTTTGCTGATTGTACCACCCTCCTTCAGTCACACAGATTTGCACTGTGGTGTCATCCTTGATTCGTTGTTCTTTGTCATTCCACGGATCCAGTTAGTTGCCAAATCTTGTTGTTTCTGCCTCTGCAATCTCTCTTGTATTAGTCCCCTTCTCTATTCCCACAGCCTTAGTTTAGACTTTCATTACCTTTTGCTTCACTAATGTAGTATCTTCCTAATTGGTCTCCTTGCCTCAGTTGCCCTCTTCCACACAGTAGTCAAATTATTTTTTTCCTTATGTGCAATTATGATCATGCTATTTGCTTACTCAGTTTTTATAGTTTCTTGTTCTTCTCTGGGATCAAATATAAATCCCTCTGTTTAACTTTTAAAGTCTCTTACCACCTAACTCTAGCCTATATATTTCCAGCTTTAGAATACATCGTTCCATTTCCTACATTCTGCTGTCCTGCCAAATTGGCCTTCTGTCTGTTCAAATATGGTACCTCATCTCCTATCTCTGTGCCTTTTACTGGTTGTCCCCCATAACCTAGAACTTTTGTCCACTTATTGTCCTTCCTTGTTTCTTTCAAAACTCTTCTCATGTGCTACCTTCTTTAGTGAAGCCATGATTAACCCACCAGTGCCATACTCACTTAACCTGCAGATTTATGTACCTGCTATCTTCCCCATTAAAATGTAAGCTTCTTTATGGGGGTAGGGGACTGCTTCATTTTTGTTCATCTTTTCAGTTCCTAGTGTCTGGCACATAGTTGTTACTTAAATGCTTGCTGATTGATATTCCAACTTTTCTCAGTTCTCTCAATATTTCATTAGTAATCAAGTTGAGTCTTCTTTGTGTCTTCCAAATCTTTCTTTCTTTCTCACTGTCACCATCCATAGTTCATGACTTGACTGTTGCAATAACTGCCTATATGTCTGGTCCTTTCCCTGTCACCATCTCCTAACTCTGTTCTGCCGCCAGATTTTTCTTTCTAAAATTTCTTTTTGTTGTATAACTGCTCTACTCAGAACCTAACTGCCAGCAGGATAAAAATACAATCCCTATATCCTGGAATTCAAAGTTTTAGGTCCAACTTAACTTTTCTAGTTTATGTTGCATAATGTTTCTACAGTATCTTGCTCCTCTAGCCAAATTGATATACTTTTTATGCCCTTGGCTCTTGTGCTTTGCCATCTTGGGCCTTTGCTCAAACTGTTTCCCTTACCTGAAATCTCTTATTGATCTGCTCATCAGAGTCTCTCAGGGCCAACTTAGACACAGTTTTTGTTAATCTTTCATAATTTCCCCAGCCAAAAATGTTCTTTTTTTCTGAATTCCTATATCCTATATTTTGGTTATGATATTTAAAATATACAGGACTTTTTGTAATATTTATTTTTTATGTGTCTTTTCTCCCTACCTAGCTTACAAACACATGGCTGGCAGGTACCATTTGTCCTAAACCTTTTTTGTATATACGCACAACACCTAACAGTTCCTTGGATGTCAATTCGTTTACATGCATGTCTTTGTCACTTAGGATCTATTGATACTCTAGCTGCTTGATAACAAAAAATGTCATTTGAATTTATTGAGCACTTCTGAATGCTTGCTTCTCTTTTGAAGGCTTTAAAACAACAAATATCAGATTTACAGGAAGAGTTGAAGCGAAAAGAGTTAAAGTGGTCAAATACACATGGTCGCCTTAAAAACCAAATAGAAACATTAGCTAAAGAGAACACTGATCTTCGGGAAGAGATAAAAATAATGGAACGGTTTCGACTTGAAGCCTGGAAAAAAGCAGAAGCTATTGAAAACAACTTAAAGAATGAACATCCCCTGATTTCTGTAAAAAAAGAAGAGTCGACAGTGAGTTTATCATTATTTATTACTGATCACATATATTATTCAGAATTTAATACAAATACAATGAAAGTTTTTAAAAACAGGTGTTTATAATTGTTACAAACTTTGGATTCCAGCATTGATAATTATAATCTGTAGTTAAAATGAAGTTTAAAAAATCCATTGATATGTTTAAATCTTAAAATTGAAGTACAAATTGAGGGATTTGTTAAGGAAGTAATCTCCTTTTTGGGGTATTGTGTAGGGAAAAAAAATGAGACTTTAGTACTATTCTTAAAGAATATTTCCCTCTTTGAAAATGAATTACTTATCTGACTGTAATAGATCTGAAAACAAACTGAACAAAATGATGCCTAATATTTTTGTCACAGATTCTTCACCATTAAAAAATAAGCATTTGTTTTTGCTTAAAGTGTCCATATGTAATATGATTACAGAATCCATTGTTAGGCTTTCAGAAGAGTCAGAACTTATCTTCAAGTCAGATGGAAAAATACAAGAAAAATCATTCACCAGGACAAGGTATGAAATGGTTTATGGGTAGGCCATAAGCATACATATGTATTATAAAAACTTAGCAGAAACTTATCAATATGTTTTATTTTATGAATTAAGTTCTCAAATTTTTTTTATCATTGAAACTCTTCTCCTTCTTCTTGTCTGAGTTTGAGTTTGGATTCTTTTAGTAACAGTAAGACCTGTCAGTCATCAAGCATTTATTGAGATAGCACAAAGTAAACATAGGATGGCGCAAATTTGGAGGATCCATCCCAAATATTCACATGGACTATCTGTGCCCAACCTGTGGTAGAGCGTTCTGAGCTCATATTGGTCTGATCCGCCAGTCAGATACACTGAAGTTTCTCTTTATCATGGTGATGTCATTTTGGTCTTCTTTGAGAATGAAGGACAACCATTAAGTGCATAGGCACTGTGGCCCCATAGACATGAATAAAAGCAAAATCGTAATCCCTGCCCTCTGAGAATTTACATTACAATGGAGGAATACATTGTGCAAATAACTGTACAGACAAGATACATACAGCATAAATTGATAATGCTTAAATCTATATTTACAGTTGTTTGTGTTCTTCTCTTACTGTTCCCAGCTCTTTTTTCATTTCTTTAAAACTATTTTTCTGAACCTGTCTTCTTTAGCAAAATGTATTAGCTCCCTTTTGGTGAAATCTTCAGAAGTGGTTTCTTACTGGAAGTATACCACAAAACTGATTTAACAATATTTTAAAATTTCAGTATAATTTTCATCATCCACTTTACATAAGCTGTTATCTTGGAAAACTTACTTTTTACTTCAAATTTTTTTTCTTGGAGAATTTGAGACCTTCATTTAAAATTTTGTTATATTCTGTTGGTAAGTAGCTTTGTAAATTTGCTGGAAGCATGGAGTTGTTTTTAGCCATTTGCTAACACTGCAGGGTGGGTGTATTTTAACACTTTTCCTTGTTGTTTCTTCAGTCTTCTTGATTTTACCCAATTATCCATGGCAGACATAGGTACAAAAAAATTATTTACAGTTAATAAAACAAATATCCCCTCCTCCCCTCAATTGACCAAGGATATAAGTAAACACTTTTCATTATGCCAGTATAATCAATTGATTAAGTGTACACAATCATGATACCTCATTTGAGTCAGATCTTTCAGCAGGCAACTTTTACTAAAAAGTTACTAAGTTACTAAAAAAGTTACCAAATTTAATAGAAGTTACTAAAAAGTAGTTAAAAGTTACTAAATTTGTAAACATTCTCTCTCTCTGAACATTACTAAATTAGTTCTCTGAATTCGTTAGATGGAGAAATTGTGTATGAACTACACAAGACAGAAAAGCAGAATGGTTGGCTGTGAGCTCCACAGAATGTAGTTTAAGAAATGCTCATCTTTGGTGTAAATCTTAATTTTTGTCCCATTAAGAAGCAATTCATGATATCATAAGAGGCTCAGGCACTTCAGTTGAATCAGTCAGTTGCTTGACTTGATAAAATTTAAAATGTGTAAACAAGATGGTTTATATCAAGTGATTTCTTAACAAGGTGTGAATTTTGATTGGATCAAGTAGGGAGTAACTAATTGGCTAATGAGATAAGCTAATAATAAGCATGCCTCTTGCATGGACTTTAAATGGATGGTATAAGTCTAGGAAAAAGTGTATCTTTCTGGACCTGACCACGAGACCTCTGCTCTAATGGTGACTGATAGATTTCACTGCTTCCTCTATAGTTTTGAAATCTCTTCAAGAAGAATGGAGGCAAAATTAGGTGGTATAGTGAGTAGAATGCTGAAGAAGACCTAAGTTTAAATATGCCCTTTTAGATATTTTTTTTGGCTGTGTGACCCTGGGCAAGTCACTTAACCTTTCTCTCTGCCTAAGTTTCCTTATCTGCAAAATGGGGACAATAGTAGCACCTACCTCACAGTGTTGTTCTGAGGACCACGTAAGGTATTTGTTTGTGTAACACTTGACCTGGTGCATGGCACTACCCGCTGTGCCACTGTTAGCTATTGTTAATATGGTGAAATTTATCAGATCCAGATTGAGGCCTAATGAAAGATCGTTATCGTACTGTATTCTGTCCTAGACTGACCACATCTGGACATTTATCTCCACTTCTTTATTTTAGGGAATTTATGAGCTAGAGAGTATCTAGGGGCAGTGACTAGGATGGCAAAGGGTTATATGAAGATTATTTTACATAATTGTAGATTTTTGTTTGAAGAAGAGAGGACTTGAGAAGATAGGTAAACTGCCTTCAAATATTTGATGGACTGTCATTGGAAAAAAGATTAAATTTGTTCTGCTTTCCCCTAGGGGGACCAGACTAGCAATGAAGTCTTGATGTAAAGAAAAATTTTCCAACAGTCAGACCCTCACTGGAGGCTTTCAAACAAAGGCTATATAACTGTTTGTCATAAAGGTATAACCTTTCTCAGATATGGATGGGTTGGACTACATGTCCACCGAAAGCCCTTCTAACTGAGATTCTGTTAGAAGGTTAGAAGATATGCACCATAAAGAATGAGTGGATCCATCTGCTTCATCCAGACAGCCAGTGTGGCATAAAGCATTCAGTGCTGGGGTTAGCACGACCTGCCTTCAGATCTTGCTTCTCACACACAGCAAGTCATGTCACTCTCAGCAAGTAATTCGACTTGTTAGTTCCCTTGTTTGTAAAGCAGAGGATTTACCTCACAGGGATTATGAGGCTCAAATCGGATAGTAGGTGTCTTTTTGTAAACCTCAAAAGGATTATATAAATGTGAGCTGTTATTTGGTATTCCTGTAATTCAGATTCTTAAAGAAGTACTGCTAACAAATGGAGAGCGGATTAAAAACTCATTTGCTAAGATTATTCAGTTAAGCTATAAGAAACTTGATAATTTTATGTTTTGAAAACGTAAGTGTTCTATCTGAATACTAAAGTGTAGATGAGAAAAAGTAGAATTAAACAAGTTTAGCTCTCTCCCCTTTCCCCCTAAGGATTTAGGGGAGGAAGGAAACTTAGACAGCTTTTATAACTGAAAAGTTTGAAAGGTGACTAACTTTACATGTGCTTTAGTTTTTTTGCAGATATAAGCCATCTTTTTAAATTTACTAGTTAACTAAATGGAAAATAAATCACAAATTAGACTATTCATTAAAGGTGAAATGGTCTTTCAAAAGAGACCTAGTCCGGAAGTTAGGAAAATTGGTTCTTCTTGTTCTTGTTCTCTGTGTATGGATTGACAATTATAGTTCATGTTCTACTTCAAGACTTGAAAAGGACCCTAGATTAAGTTTAGCAACATTTACTGGACAGACATTTATTCAGAACTTCTTGTGACATTTATTCAGAACTTCTTGTGTGTGATGTACACTAGGCTAGCTGCTATGTTGAATATAAAAGATAATGCCAGCCTCTGCTCTTAGGGAGCTTATAGTCAAATAGGGGAGAAGAGACACAAAAACACGAGGGTGTGGGTAGAGGGGAATTTGGTTTAGAATAAGATGACAAGGGTTTGAATCTTGGATCTGATACCACTTCTGGGACCCTATGCAAAGCTCTTTAGGCTTCCGTTTCCTGTCTTTAAAATGATGGGGTTTGAACTAAATGATCACCAAAGTCCCTTCCAGCACTAAAATTCTATGACCTTGACTCTAGCATAATATATAAAACACTTTTTTTATGATGGAAAGTTACCAAATCAAGTTTTTCTCATGCTCTATTTTTAAGCCTGGAATAAATATTTTTTAAAAGCATGCCAAATTTCCTACGACATTGCAAGAGAGACAGAGAGAATGGTGTCAACAACTAAGTTGTAAAAGAAGATCTGTTGCATAAGTGCATTTGCAAAGAGTCTTAGTTATTTTTTAAATGAATTTCCAGGTCTCATTTGTAACAAACTGGTCTGGCTGCATGCAACTTGGCTTTTTCCATCATAACTAGATAGAATTCATAAACTAATACTTTTCAAAAGTGAAATTGCTTAATTCATGTGGAAGCTCATGGCAAGAAAAAACAGCCATAGAGAGGGGCATCACGTGGAGTACCAAAAAGCACCAGTCTATATCATAAAATCTGGACTTAAGACCTAACTTAGACACTTGGTGAAGCTGCATAGTGGCTAACTCTATCCCTCTGGCAGTGGTTGCTATTTAAGCAGCATTATCTATCTCAATGTAAACAAGTATTTGTGATACCTCTGTTTTTCCAAGAAGTTTGATTGTCTTTAGTGATATGTGCTGTGTGATATTTGTGAACGTTATGTAAGCTGTCATCCCAACAACTTTTTTAAGAGGGGATTTTTGCCAGTTTTCTAAATTAGGTGTAAATTGATGTTCTGACAACTGAATCATCATCACACACTTGTAGTATATAAATAAGTTTATTGTTTGCCACCTCTCTGGGGCCTTGGTTTCTTCAGTTTTAAATGAGGGTTTTAGATGTTGTGATCTCTGAGATCCATTTCAGTTCTAAATCAATGATTCTATGTCAGGTGCCAAAATTTTAAAGATGCTTATTTAAGCCAGTATGCCACTAAGACAGAAAAGTTAATTTTAAGACTGAAAAAAAAATAAGTGCATGTGTTTGATATGAGCCTGTTTTAATTGAAAGGAGACTTCTTAATCTTACCAACTTTATTTTTAATGTAACTTTTTTTTTTCTGGTAAAAACAGGAAATCTGCCTCGGAGACCAAAGTCAGCACCGGTTCATGATCTAAGTAATTCAGATAAAAGACAGGTGAATTTTGTTGTAGCTTAATATTTTAATGCACATAGATATAAATGAATTGGTGTTAGAATTAACCTCCTTACCTGCCTGCCTTGAAAGTTTAAAAAAAATGGTAGCTAAAGAGATAAGTGATTAGGTGGGCAAGTGAATAAATGGTTCTGCTGAGGCTTTTAAAAAAATTTAGCTTTAATTAACCTAGCTTTTTTTTTTTGAGTTCTTACTATGTTCCAAGTATTGTACTAAGCACTGCGGGGGTGGGGAGTGGGGCGCAAAGAAAGGCAAAAAATACAAAAATGGTCCCTACCTTTAAGGATATTATATCCTAATGTGGAAGATATTTTGGAAATTTAAATGCCTACACATAATAAATATAGAGCAGAAGGAAGGTAATCTTAGGAAGGCTTTGGTGACGGGTGGAAACGTGGCCTTTGAGCTGAATCATGAGAGAAGCCAGGGATGTCAGGAGGTAAAGATGAGGAAGAGAGAGCATTCCAAATACAAGGGATACCCAAAATGGGAGATAATAGCACCATATCTGAGGAACATCAGGCCAGTTCTGCTAGTGGAACGTGGAAAGGATTTCCAGAAATGTATGTCCAGCTCTACTCTTTGACGTCCATAGCAGAGGTTATGTCTCAAATTCATCCTGTCCAGGGCATCATTTCCCCCCAAACCCTCTCCCTTCTGAATTTAGTTATTATTGAAAGTACACAGACACCACATCCTCCTCATTCTTACTGTTGCCCCCCCACCCCCCCGTATGCAGTGGGTTTACAAACCTTATCATTTCTCCCGTCATGTGCCTACATCTTTCATACACACACCTTTCCCTCCACTCACAGTCACCAGGTTAGTGCAGGTGATTGTCACCTCTTACTTGGACTATGGTGCCAGTCCTCTGATTGGTCTCTCTGCCTCCAGGTTCTTCCCCACTTCAGTCCATGCCCCACTCAGCTACCCACAGTGTAGGTCTGACTACATCCCTGGAGCTCAGGAAACTCCAGTGACTCTCTATTACCTCCACAATTAAAGTTCTCTCTTTTTCATAACCTGACCCCTTCCTACCTTTCCAAGAATGAAGAAGCAGCAAAGACAAGTGAGAAGTGTTCAGACAGGAGAATAAATAGGAGAAAGTAGGATCAAGAAAAGCCAAAGAGAAGATTCAGCAGGAGGGGAACAAAAATATCAAGACTGGACAATGAAGACATCATTGGTAGCCTTGTAGACAGCAATCTGCAAGGAGGAATGAAGAGGTTGGAAGCCACGTGGCAGAGTTCAGGAGAGGGAGAGGAAAGGAAATGCAGATACTATAGATGAGTTAATCAAAAGTTTAACAAAGAAGGGGGAAAGGCTAGTTAGCTAGGATGGTAGGGTCATGTGAGGACTTTTTGAGGACAGAGGAGACATGAACATGTTTGTAGGCAGAAGGGAAGGAGCCATAGAGAGGGAACATTGGAGATTCAAGAACATGAAGATGACAGGACGATATGCTAGAGAAGATGGATGGGAAGAAGGTCTCAAGGGTGAATTTGGAAGGGCTGGCTTTGGCAAGAAAGGCCTAGTCTTCATCAGAGACAGACTTTATGGAGGGAAATGGGGAAATGATATCAAAGGGATGTAAAAAGCTCTTGACAGAGGACCCAGTTTTTTGCCCCTGCTTAAGTGAAATGAGGTGAAGTATATCAAGCACTTTACAATTTATATCTCATTGGATCTTTACTACTCTGAGAGAGAATTACTGTTATTAACTTCATTTTAGAATGCGATTAAGGGACTTGCCCAGGATCACACAGCTGTTAAGTATCTGAGGCCAGATTTGAGCCCAGACTTAACTCTCTATCCACTGATTGCCCAGCTGACAACTATAGGACTTAGTGGGTCAGTGTAGGTTTCTTGTGATTGACCTCTTGACATATCAGGTGGAAATGTGTATCCTGGTTCTAGTCTCATTATTCAACCAGCTTTGGCATATCACACACAGCTTTATTTGTAGAGGATCTAGTTCAAGAGTTAAAGTGGATTTTTGGGTGGAGGTGATTAGAAGGTACAGTTGATTATGAGGTTTAGTTCCTTGTAAAGACAGGTAGTTATGGTGTCTGCAACATTAAATCTTTCCTTTAGGAGGTCAGGAGTCCTTAAACTTTAAAACTTTTTATTAAAACATCATGATGACTGTACTTAAATATAATTGGTTTTCTTTGTAATCCTATGTATTTGTACACCTAAAATCATTCTGAGGAGTCCACAGGCTTCATTAGACTGCCAGAGAAGTCCATGACACACAAAAAAGTTAAGAGCCCCTGCCCTAAGTAATTAAATATATCTGGTGCTTAGAACCTAATAGTAATTTTATAGTAAACCTAGTGAATTTTAATCTGTAAACTAACTGGTTTTTTTGGGGGGGATATGGTAGGTGGAGCAGGTAATAAGAGCACAATGGATTTGGAATTGGTAAGACCTAAGTTCAAATCTAGGCTCAGAGACACTTTGTAGCTATGTGAGCGTGGGCAAGTTATTTAATCTGTTTTGGTTTCCTCAGTTGCAAAATAAAGATGTCAATAGCTATGTTCCAGAAGATCAAATCCTGGGGGAGGCGTGTGTGTG
Organism: Potorous gilbertii; assembly: GCA_028658325.1. Taxonomy (NCBI): domain Eukaryota; kingdom Metazoa; phylum Chordata; class Mammalia; order Diprotodontia; family Potoroidae; genus Potorous; species Potorous gilbertii. Next base: position 151,826,787 of record CM053771.1, on the reverse strand, counting down.
CTTATTCCCTTCCTGTGTGATGCTAAATATATTCTTTCAATTACTGATGAGGTCTTTTTTTCTTTTTTAGGTCAGACCCAGTGAAATATGTGAACCTCTCTTATGCCCTGTTCCAGATTCTAAAGTACAAGAAGAAGAAATTCATGGAGAAATCAGTCATCCTGATGGAAAAGTAAGAGTATGAAAATTACGGTTTTCTTAAAAGTCTGAATCCTTATCTATTTGCTGAAGAAAAATGAGAGCAAACTACTATATTATCTTCCATCATCTCTCCTTAATGAGGTGCTGTAAATAAGCAGTAGCTTGTTTAAAGATTTGGGGAAAGCAAGAGTAGAGATACCTCTGAGAATAAAGAATTATTAAGTGCTATGCAAAGCTCTTCAACTCTTCCTAAAGAAAATTGAAACATGAGTCTTGGTGATGGTAAAACAACATGATTACAATTTAAGAGGGACAGTTTGTCAAATAATCTCAGTTAGAAGGGACTCAGTGATAGATAAAGCAGGAATACTATCTATCTATAATATCTCTGACAAGTATATCTCTAACAAATATAGCCTCTATTCAAACTCCAGGATAGGGAGTTTACCACACCTAATAAGGTTCCCCCTGCCACAGCTGTATTTTAAAGCTCTTTCTCCTTTAATTTTTATGCATTCTAATTCTGTTTGCTGGCACCATCTATATAGAATAAGTCTGTTTCCCTCTCACCTTTCATGTGACAATACTTAAAATATTTTAAGAGATGTATAAACCCAGGGTGAGGATGAGAGTATGAGTTTATAGAATATGCTACCTGAATACATGGTATGGCAAGTTTTGCTACATTGGAAAAACTGTCTTTGAATCCATAGCCTTGGCAAGATAATCTGTTTTCTGGAGTCTTACCTACCTAAGTATGGAGCAGTTCAGCACCAGGAGTTTGGCCTAATCTTCCCCAGTATAAATACAAAATGGCCTTCAGTCCTGTGTAACCCCCTTCCACTTCTGCTTTGACGGTGTGAGAACAGGACCAAGGGTACAGGCATTTATATGCCAGACACTGGGCTAGGCTCTGGGAATTCAAAGAAATATTAACATAACTTCTATGATCTTAGAAGTTGCTACTCTTCAGTGTGAAATCCTTTTCTAATGACCAACAAGTAAGCATTACTAATGGAAGAACTGAATTATATCAACCTAAACATTCTTACTTTAAAATAGAAAAAAGAGGAGGGGGCTGGAGTCAAGATGGCAGAGTGAACGCAGGGACTTGCTTGAGCTGTCCCCCAAAACCCTCCAAATACCTGTAAAAATGGCTCTAAGTAAATTCTAGAGCAGCAGAACCCACAAAACGACAGAGTGAAACAAATTTCCAGCCCAAGACAACCTGGAAGGGTGACAGGAAAGATCTGTTGCACATGGTTAGGAGAGGAGCACAGGTCAACATGGGCAGTGCCTGGTACAGACTGGACCTGAGTAGGCCTCAGGGCACTGAATTAACCAGCAGCCATACTCGGTTTCCAGACTTCTCAACCTCAATACGGCAAGGACAACTTGGAAGGTCAGTAGGAAAAGCCTGTCTGACCTGCCCTGTGTGAGAGAGTAGTGCAGTACAGCCCTAATCCTGTGTAGTGAGCAGTGACTACAGGGGTTGTTTCTGGAGCTCGAGGCCCACAGATTGTGGGGGGATCAAGCAGCTGATCAGAGGGGCAATGCAGGGATCTCCTTGCTGGTACTCAGGTGGGATTCTCTTGCTTTTCCCTGCTTGGATCTGGGTTGCAGTCATAGGTGGTGTTCCTGGGGTGAGGAGGAATGGTGGAATTTGTGGCAGTGGTGGAGAAGGAATCCTCCTCACAGTTCCAAGAAAGAAAAGAGTGCTTGAGGTCACTCGCAGACCAAAGCACAGATCAGGAGAGGAGTAAACACCTTTCCTTTGATCATACAATCTTGGAAGAGCTAAAAATTTGCAGGTCCCTAGAAGTATGTCTGAAAACAGCTACACAAAGCCCCTAAGCTTGGGACAGTACACCCCTGCCCCTATTGGAAGCAGAGACCTACCTATTTTGTCAAAGACCTCAAAAATCAAGTAATGAGCTGGGAAAATAAGCAAACAATGGGAAAAAAAAATCAAACTATAGAATCTTACTTTGGTGACAAGATCAAAACATACAACCAGAAGACAACAAAGTCAAAGCTCATACATCCAAAATCTCCAAGAAAAATATGAATTGATTGATCTCAGGTCATGGAAGAGCTCAAAAAAGAATTGTGAAAACCAAGTGAAAGAAGTAGTGGAAAATTTGGGGAGAGAAATGAGAGTGATGCAAGAAAATAATGAAAAATGAGTCAAGAGTTTGCTAAAGAGACCCCCAAAAATGTTGAAGAAAACAATACCTTAAAAAAATAGACTACTCAAATGGCAAAAGAGGTCAAAAAAGCCAATGACAAGAAGAATGCCTTAAAAAACAGAATTATCAAGATGTTATAAAACAAAACCAAAATAATGAAAAAATAGAAGACAGTGTGAAACATATCACTGGAAAACCCACTGACTTGGAAAATAGATGTAGGAGAGATAATTTAAAAATTATTCGACTGCCTGAAAGCCATGATCAAAAATGAGCCTATCATCTTTCAAAAAATTATCAAGAAAAAGTGCCCTGATATTCTAGAACCAAAGGGTAAAATAGATATTGAAAGAATCCACTATTGCCTCCTGAAAGAGATTCTACCCAAAAAAACTAGGAATATTGTAGCCAAATTCCCAGGTCAAGGAGAAAATATTGCAAGTAGCCAGGAAGAAACAGTTCAGGTATTATGGAAACACGATCAGGATAATACTAGATCTAGCAGCTTCTACATTAAGAGATAGAAGGGCTTGGAATCTGATATTATTCTAGAGGTCAAAGGAGGTAGGATTAAAACCAAGAATCACCTACCCAGCAAAACTATATTATATGTCAGATGAAAAGATGGATATTTAATGAAATAGAGACCTTTCAAGCATTCTTGATGAAAAGATGAGAGCTGAATAGACAATTTGACTTTCAAATATAAGAATCAAGCGAAGCATGAAAACATAAACAGGAAAGAGAAATCGTAAGAGACTTACTAAAGCTGAACTGTTTATATTCCTTTATGTAAAGATAATACTTCTAACTCTTGAGACTTTTCTAAGTATTAGGGTAGTTGGAGGCAATATATGTGTGTGTATACATACATACATATATACATGAATATATACATATATATTTAGAGAGAGGGAGGGCACAGGATGAGTTGAATGAAGGGATGATACCTAAAAAATAAAATTAAGATACGAGAGAGGAATATATTGGGAGGAGAAATAGAGAAATAGAATGGAGTAAATTATCCCGCATATAAAAAGAGGCAAGAAAAAAGCTTTTATAATAGAGGGGAAGAGGGGGGAGGTGAGAGGGAATGAATGAACCTTCCTCTCATCAGATTTGACCTAAGGAGGAAATAACATACACACTCAACTGGGTATGAAGATCTTATCTTACCCTATAGGAACATAGTGGGGAAGGTCATAAGGGGTTGGATGATAGAAGTGGGGGCAAAAGAGGAGGGGGTAGCAAACACTTTTGAGGAGGGACAGGGTCAAAGGAGAGAATAAGTGGGATAGGATGAAGGGAAATGTAGTTAGTGTTTCACAACATGACGGTTTGAAAATGTTTTGCATGACTACACATGTATAACCAATATTGAACTGCTTACTTTCTCAATAGGGGTGGGTGGAGAGGGAAGAAGGTAGAGAATTTGGAATTCAAAGTTTTAAAAAGTTGTCGAAAATTGTTTTTACAGTCAACTGGGAAATAAGATATATAGGCAGTGGGCTATAGAAATCTATCTTGCCTTACAAGAAAATAGAGGTAAAGGGGACAAGAGAAAGGGAGTGTGTGATAGAAGAGAGAGCAGATTGGGGGAAGGGGTACTCAGAATGCATGCTGTCTTGGGATGGGGGGAGGGGAGAGATGGAGAGAAAATTTGGAACTCAAAATCTTGTGGAAGTAAATGCTGAAAAGTAAAAATAAATTAATTGAAAGAAAAAATGTATGCTCTTTGAAATTAGGGGAAAAAATAAAATAGAAAAAAGGAAGTTGCAGTGAAGTGAATGACTGGCTTATGGATTTTTCTTAAGAGTAATGGCACAGTTACTTTTATCCTGAATCCAAAGAACAAGAAACAACTTCTTCAAACATTTGATCATCTTGCATGGCCAGTGCTCATTACTAGTATCAGAAGAAAGACTGTCATAAAGCAATTGGGGTGTTTTTATGAATGTCTATTACAGATGACAAAATGGCAGAGAAATTCTACAAAAACTCAAAAAGAGTCTCCAAATTTAATCAGTGTATTTTGGGACTTCAATGCAAAGGTGGGGAAATAGGTGGGAAGGATGAGAAATAGACAGGAAGATTAAAGTAATGTAGCAAGAAAATCCTGCTGGTTTTTTTTTGTGTGTTTTGATCAAAGCCTTACACAAAGTATGGTCCTGAGGTAATATTTCATGAACAGTTTCTTCAAGAGAAGAACTGCTGGGGGATGAACATAATCACCAAATATCACAAAAAATAAAATTGATTTCATTTTAAGACAAGAAAAGATTTGGTTTCATTTCTGATTCAACTGTCTATAGCTCTGACCACTGATTAAAAAATTTATGTTAACTCCAATAGAAATGGGAAAAGAAAAAGTCATGCAATTGCAATAACTCTATCTTGACCAGGACAAATCACATTTTGCATAATGAAAATTGATAATGGAAGGACAAAACTTTTAATAGTTTCACACAGAGGTTTTACTGATGTAGACAGAAAGACACCAGATGAGACTCAAATGCCTTGATCAGCAAACACTTGATTTAACTTTTCCAGACTGAGAGGAATATTATCTTGTCTGTAAAGTCTTAAAAAGGATGGGATGGTGGAAGATGGAGCACAATCCTGTAAAAAGTAGAAAGAAGCAGAGTGCACTCAGTTTAAGAGGACAAAAGACCCTACTAAGCAAAGTCATCAAAATATGAAACGTTAAGTTGAAAGAATAAAAAAAGCACCAAAAGAATTTATAACAAGTTTTCTTCATCATCTAGAATGGCAGTCACCATAATTTGACAATATAATCAAATCCCAGATATGCTTACAGTGGTGGAGAAAAAAAGACGAAAAACAGCTGGATTAGAGCTGACATATATAGAATGGAGATGTGTGGTGAACATGACAAATTGAGATTGATTCACAAGATACATCTAAGATGATGATTCTGAAGGCATGAAAAAAATCTCAAACCTCATTGAAGACAGCTCAGATCCGACCTTCTGCACAGAGCTTTTTCTGATCCATACCCCTTTCCTGCTGAAACCTTCCTTTTGAGATTACCTGTTTATACTATGTAATTTATGTACTTAGTCATTTGCATCTTGTCTCCCTCGGGAGAAATGTAACTGTTTTTGCCTAGGTATCTTTTTGCATAGCAGCACATAGTAAAAGCTTAATAAATACTGATTGTCTGATTTTATTAATACTAAAAAAAAAATCATCTTGACTACACAACTGATGATTTTAGCAGAGCAAAAATGCCAACTTAAAAAGGTCCACTTCCAAAAAGTTATATTCTATTCATACATAAAATTATTTAAGATCCCTTTAAAGATATATAATAAATGAGAGAACATTTTAAATCCTCTAATTGTCATTATCAGGAAAGCATAAAACACATGCTTTCCCAGGACATATACACTATGATGGAAAACCGGCAAAGATTCAAATTTTGAAGGATTTCCTTTGGATGGCAAGGTCCCCCAAATGCTGTTTGCAGATTAAAGTTGTGCTGACTGCATCAAACCTTGCACACAGTGCCTTCTGAAAGACAGCTGTAATTCTTCAACTATTTGGGCTAACTATATACCCAGGAAAACAAAGTGAATTAAGAGGTTTTCCTTTTAGCTTCTGACATGCAGTTGGATGGATAACATAAAGAATTTTTGTCCCACTACGTATAATTGGGAAAGATGGAACAAATGATCAGTGAGTTTAGCCCCATCACTAAATAGGGAAAGAAAATGGGAAAAATTGCATAGCTTTTCTCATGAGCATTCTCTGTAAATTCTACCGATGTTTTAGGATGAAACGCTTACGTCCCTTAATATTTGAAAGAGTGAGGTTATCACAGAAAACAATGAAGTACATGATGGGTGTGATCATGCTAAAGTAAGTCTTCAGACTAGAACAACTGAAAGATAGGTTGTCCATATGAAGAACAAATTCATGTAACGTAGATCAAGTTTCCTCACCTATAGTACCCACTACATTTCTCTAACCCTCCCAGAGTGCCATCCTTGTAAGGAAAAACAAAACAAAACAAACCACCCTATTTTTATTTTCAAACTAACTCATTTTTGGAAATCTAAGTTACATGCAGTGTTTCACAATCATAGGTCCCCCGTACCTTTGGAAAAAATACAGGGAGAGAGATGCCTTTCCAAATCTTTTATCTTGGCTAAGCTTGGTCATTATAATTTAATTGCATTTATTTATTTATTTTTCTATCTCTCTCTTCCTTTTGCTACCAATGTAATCCTTTTTCTCACCCCTTATGTTTTATATCATCCCTTCACTTTCTCTCTATTTATACTGTAACTACTCTAGTAGGGATACAATTCTTTTTTTTTTTAATTTTTAATTTTATTTATTTATAAGTGTTCTACAATCACTTCCTTAAAATT
>CM053771.1:151788514-151819560 GCA_028658325.1 Potorous gilbertii | reverse complement strand
AAAGATTCTGTGGTTCTTTCGGCCCTCTGCTTTTTCTTCATGATGTTGATTGAGTATTGTGGCTTCCGGTTCTTTCAGTCCAAAGTTAGAGAACTTTTTGCTGAGCTGATGTGTGAAAAAGCTAAAAGCAGGTTTTTGTTTGGTGTTTCCCCAATCAGCCTTAGGTTTAGCTTGTTAAGTATGGGGCAGGAGTGGTCTAGTCACAGGAGATATCTTCTCAGCTGACCTGAGGCAAAGGCAAGCTCAGGGGCTAGTAATCCCAGCTGCCCTATTGTCTATCTGATTCCCCTGGACAGCTGAGGCATGCCTAGATGCTAATGCATGTTCCCACCCCTCCTGGGGCTCTTCTCCTGGCGCTGAGATTTGCCTGGGTCCTCTGTCCTCCCGGTTTGCCTCTGCCACCGTAGGAGGAATCCCTCTTAGTTATTTTCCTCTTCTCAGGTGTTATGAGACTACTGGCCTCCTTCTGCTGTTTCTGCTGCTCTGGGATTTTTCTGGGGAAATACTTTATGGTTCTTTCACCGTCATCAAGGGGGGAGGAGAGAGCATTTACTGATCACTCCGCCATCCTGGTTCCCAGAAGTTCAATTAGGTGACTTACTGAGGTTTGATCTTCGGGCTGAAGGTCTCTGGAGCTGCTGTGCTGATATCTGGTGCTCCGCAGCTCTCACTGACTCAGTTCGGCTTGTCTCCTGCCCTCAGTGCCGCTCCTCTGGTTCTGCCCGCTGCTCAGGTTTCTCGGGTCCCCTCTGCTCCGCTGCGGGCTCACCCCCGCGGAACAGACCCTTCCCGTGGATCTTCCAGTCTAACCTGAGCTCCAAATCTGTCACCTTCTTTCTCCCACTGGATTTCGCACCTCCAAAATTTGGTCAGATTTTCCTTTCAGAGGTACCTGAAGGAGTTTGTCCGAGAACTTAGGTGAGTTGTTGCTCTCACTCCGTCATCTTGGCTCCACCCTAATTGCATTTATTTTAAAAATTACTTTGTTCTTTCGCTTTACATTGTTATATTGTGTATATTGTTTTTCTTGTTGTGTTTACTTTCCATCAGTTCATGGGTTTCCCTCAATTATAATTATTTTACCTCTACCAGTTTGAAAATCATTCTTAGTTTTGTTGTCCCCTCCAACCTAGTCATCTCCTCTTTCCAATCTTACCCACTAAAATTATATGAACACAAATGAACTTCCATAAGCAGAGAAAGACCTTTTATTTAAAGATCTTTTTTAAGATGATTTGCTTAGGAGGCTGTGGAGGAGCAGGTAAGAGAGAAGCTGCTTGGCCAGGTATTCTAGATACAACAAGTGGAAGTCTCAAGTCATAAAGCATTTTTTATTTTTAAAAACTATAATAAGCATCTATGTGCACATCTCCTTCCCTCTCTCTGGGGGTAGGGAGGAAGAAAAGCAGAATTTTTGTAATACAAGTAAATTCATTCCAACGTTGTCCATGTACAAAAAATATATGTGTCAATTTGTACCCAATCTATCACCTTGATGAGGTATGCATATTTCATCATGACCAACAGTATAAATTTACTATTTCTAGAAAGATTTAGAAGATAAACAAGTTGGAAGTAGTTTAAAAAAGAAAAAATGGGAAATTACCACATAGCTTCTCCTTCATATTTTCTGTACTATTTTTTGGAGTTCAAGTAGTATTAATCAAGGGATATGGCATGGCCCAATATAAATAGTTCAAGATATAAAATAGAAAACCGTGTATTTTAGCAACATTGCAACCATTTATTATATTTGATAGCCAGGGAACCAGTCATGTCCTTTCTGTTCCTCATCCTAAGATACTCTGGGCTTTCCAGGGTCAAGTATTCTGAGGCAAATGCTAAGTTCATTTCACTCTGGCTTTCAGAGTAGTAGTTAGTAGAGAGAGACCACAAATCACCATGGAGAACAAGGGCAAGTTCTTGGGAAATGTGCATCATAGACACTTAAAATGAGAAGGGACATCAGAAGTAATCTGGTCCAACCTGTACCTGAACAGATATAATCTCCACATTATTCCTTAAGAAATAGTTACTGAAAACTAACTCATTACTTTTTGGGCTTACCCATTCCAATTTTAGACAGCTCTGAAAACAGGAAATATCCTGAATCAATGTGGTTCAGTGCTGATACCTTTTTTGATATTAGATCAGTTTTTGTAAGAGTTTTCTCATTTAATTCCTGTGTGCTCATAGTCAAGTCACTTGTGTAAAATGAGATGGCATATATCTCTGAGATCCTTTCCAGTTCTAGGTCTTATGATTGTAGAATGATGAGAATTTCAGAGCAGATGGTGTTTTGATTTTATAATTTTGAAATTAGAATACTGCCATGATTACCTGTACATGGAATAAAATCAACTTTATTCTTTTCTTTTTTTTTTTTTTAGGTTGAAAAGGTTTTAAAAAGTGGGTGCCATGTTATCTTGTTTCCAAATGGAACTCGGAAAGAAGTGAGTTCAGATGGAAAAACTATCACTATTACTTTTTTCAATGGGGATGTGAAAAAAGTCATGCCAGATGAAAGAGTGGTATGTTTCTTCCATAGATATATTTTCTTCACCTTTCACTCACACACACACACACACACCCCTATACATATTTGTATAGAGCTATATGTACACACACACATCTGTATTTGTGTAGACCTACCTATATGTATGTACATATACACGTGTGTGTATACACAGACATATTCAATATGAGCTAATCATATTGTTTTCTTCTCCTTTACAGATTTACTACTATGCAGCTACCCAGACCACTCATACCACTTATCCAGAGGGACTGGAGGTTTTACATTTCTCAAGTGGACAAATAGGTGAAAATTGTGATTTTTCTTCAGTTTCTTCTCTACTCCTATCTGCTCCCCAAAGTAATCCAAAAAGAGAGTGCAGGTTGATGTTATACACTCACTCTGTCTCTATATATTTTTAAACTAGAAAAGCATTTTCCAGATGGAAGAAAAGAAATTACATTTCCTGATCAGTCCATTAAAAATTTATTTGAAGATGGGAGAGAAGAAAGCATTTTCCCAGATGGTACCATTGTTCGAGTACAACAGTAAGTAAGACTTGCTTAAATACAATAATAGTTTAAAAATTACACTCTGGCTTTTCTTATTATACAATTTCACTCCCAATTCCATCTAGAAAAATGTGCAAATCTGTATTCTGTGTGTCAGGTGTTGTCATTAGTTAAGATACATTGCAAATAGACAGCACCTTTTTACCTTAACACTCTAATTGGAAAATGGCATACATATCATATTCCAGTATTCAAATAAATACTCTATACAAACAATGCATGAGCATATACAACTGGAAAAAGTAATGATAAATTTCAATCAGCAGAATGCTTCCTGACAGTATAGTTGTTTTAGTTGGATTTTAGGTAGAAGTGAACATGGCTTAACAGGGAGGCTTAGATGTAGGTGCTAGTAAGTTAGCATAGGAAAGGAATTTGTGCATAGAGTGACAGGATGGCTTTAAAAGCTGACATGATTAGAATTTGATGTGACAAATTATAGGCACTATTTTAAACTTTTGTAGTATGTATAGACTAGATAGATGCAGAAATATCATGAAGACCACAGTAGGTGCATGAGTAATCAAAGTGAGATTAGAAGAAACGTCTGAGACGACAGACATAATCAAAACTGAAAGGAATTCTTAATACAGTTATTAAAAAAGTTTATTAAGTAGGCACAGGAGATGAAGGGCACAGAGAAGTTCTAAGGCTTGAACCTAGTAGAACCTGGGAACTTGTGGTGAAGGAAATGTGGTAAATAAACTTAGTTTAAAATGTTGAATTTCAGTGGAGCATCAAGCACTGAGGCAAAAGGACATATAAAACATTAGGGCTAGAGATAAATAAAAAATTGTTCCCAGTTGGTAACTGAAACAGTGAAAATAGATGCATGCAAGGTTTGTAAAGGGAAGAGAAGAGTAAATCTTGACTGGCTATGGCGGGGGGGTGGGGAGATAAGAGAAATCATCCACTGAAGAGAAAAAAAAAATCGGGAGGTAATATTTTCATTGGTTTTAAGTAGTGGCAGCTTCTATACATAATGGGAACAGAAATGTTACTAAATTCATGATTTTTTTTAAACAGAGGTGGCAACAAAATTATAGAATTTAACAATGGCCAAAGAGAACTTCACACTCCCCAGTTCAAAAGACGAGAATATCCAGATGGCACCATTAAGACTGTATATTCTAACGGCCATCAAGAAACAAAGTATATATCTGGTCGAGTAAGAATTAAAGATAAAGATGGCAATGTTCTGATGGACACCAAGTTGTAGCAAAGTGTTTGTTTATCACAAAGTGATATGTGGTGCTTCCACAACGAAATTTCCTTTTAAAAATGTACATTTCTGTAAATTCTATAGCAGCTTGTCAATCTGTACATAGTGTATAAAATGAAAAGTTCTGATGTTTTCAGGTATCTAAAATAAAGTTTAAATTTGATAGCTAGTCCTACCCGTGCATTATTTTTATACAAAACGACTGATGATGAAACAGAAGACAAAAACTACAATTATGAAAATTAAACCAGCCAGCATTAAAGTTTATATAATTGACTTTTTTTCCTAAATGAAAATTCTAGGGTTAGACTTTAAATTGAAATAAGTATTGGCAGTACACTTACTTAAAACACAGTGGGACAGTACACATGATGAAGTAATTATGTGGAAGTCAGTCTCTCAGTAAATTCAAGTATGTGGAACAGGGCTGAGCAAGTTTTTATTTAAAAAAGCGTACAACAATGAAAATGATCATGAGCTTAAAATCAGGCTAGTTATAAGGGATTAACCTAACTAGCTGTGATCTCACAAGCTGAAGACAAATAAATAAAAGAATGTTTTTTTAAAATGTTGAGTTCCAGTCTGTCTTGCACCTTTTAAGTATGCAATAAGGAATCAAATATAGTGATACTCTATTATGTAATTTGAGATAACTTTTTTACATTGCTTCAGACTTTCAAAGGGTTTTCCTTATAATACATGTTGCAAGGAAGCTGCACAACTACCATCATAATGAGTGTACTGAGTGACTTGCCCATTGTCATGTAATTTTTAAAATGAAATCTGAACTCAACAACTCAGGTGTCTTGGAGTCCTTTACTTTTTTCAAAGCTCTTTGATCTTCATCCTTCAATGCCTACCTAACTCCAGTGTCCTGCACGTAGTAGGCACTTAAATGCTTATGTGGCTAGATCTCTACATCACCTCACACAGGGAACCACTTTCAAAGATATCAGAGAAAGGATAATTCAAGGCTCAAGAATGTAAGTTGCCAAGCCTGAGAAGGTCTACTCAAGAACTAAATGCAGAAGGGTTAGAGATAGGAAACTCCCAGGTGAAGACAATTCCTTCTAGTCCAGGCAGGTTGGCATTTTGTCTACAAACTACTACAACCTTAGGAAGGATGTTCCCAAGAGCACTGAGAGGCTGCATGACTTTCCCAGGGTCAAAGCCACTCTGTTATAGAAACTTGAACCTGGCTCTATGGAGACAATTCAAGGATCTTGTTCTTTATATGTTGTTTTATTAATACCTTGAATGACAGCAGAAATATAATCTTAGAAGGGAGAATGACAAGTTGAAGTATTTCCAATAGAGGACAATCTTTTAGTGATAGGACCCCAAACCAAGTCAGACTAGGATGCAAATAATTAGGTAAAAGTTTGAAGACCTTTTTTAAGGGTAAAGATGATTACTGTCTGGCAGTTCAGGGGCTGGGGTAGGGTAGGGGGGGCGGGAAGAACAGAAACAGGACCAATGGATAGATTTCAGTTCAAAAATAAAAATATCAGAGTAGTGAGTAATCCTAAAACAGACCAGCCTACCCCAGGAAATGTATGTTTCATTATTTATGCTGAATAAATGAGATGTTATTTCAATAGTTACTAAAACTAAAGAAAAATTATCCTACTTAGCTGCTTGTGTTTTGACTGATTTAGGAAAGCATCAACAAAAACTTCCACTTTTATTTTCCTAACATATGGCTAGCATCTGGCTGACAAATATTATGACTGAAATTATCATAGTTTATGTAAGTTAAAATAGTTTGAAAGTTGACAATTACCATTACATTTATTTACACAGTTGAGAGCCTACCAACGTAAGAGTTTATGTCAATATACATGGTGAAAATAAAAACTGATAATAAACCAGGAAAGTTTCTGAACAAAGACTCAGAACCATTATTTATTAAGTAACAATCCAACACAGAGGACAATATATGAAAATTGTTATCTTGAAAAACTAAACAAAAATAAGCCTGAACTACTCTAAACAGAAATAAAATATTTCTTCTGGGCTGCCACAAGTACTCAGCATGATATAGAATATACCTGAAAAACAAAAGCTCTGGTATAATTGGACACATCTACATTTTAAAACTTAGACCTTCTTGGTCTAAACATTTATATAACTAATTACCAAAAAAAAAAAATCCCATAAGATTCTCTAATGAACTTCTGTGGATTAGCCTGACTGAAATTAGCTTTTGCTTTTAATGACCGAACCTTTATTCTTGCTAACATTTCTGAATTGTTGTAGATATCCAACCTGCAAAGAGTTTAAAAAAAAATAAAACTTTACTGTGTGTACACATAACTGGATTTTACTTGTTCAATTGCTTGCAACATGGAAAAAATTCCTGATGAGCATGAAACTCTGGTTTCAAATCTTGTCTCTGAAACTGCCTTAACGTGACCTCGCATAAGTCTTTTAACCTCTTCGGGCCCATTTCCCAATTGATGACCAATAATATTCGTTCCTGTTCTAATATTCTAAGTTAATACAGAAACAGAAGCAACTGGACAAGTTGTACCTACAAGATATATTTTCACATGGACATGTCCACATACACATATATAGTCCAATCACCTGAAATTTCTCCCTAAATATAATAACCAGTCTGGCTCTACTAAGTCCTTCTGTAGGTATAAAAACTGGACAACCAGCTGCTGAAAGCTACTAGTACATGCTTCTCCTGGTTCTATAATGGCTGTAAATATTCTGAGAAAAGGGATCTAGAGATTTGGGCACTCTAGTACTGGTGTTGCTAACTTTCACAAGATGAAGGGAAAATAGGAAAGGCATCCAAGAGAAGACAGGAATTTCTCACTAAGCTCACTTGCATTTCTCTGAAGAAACAAGGGAAAATCATGATATATGGTACTGATGTCTGTTACTAATCATAAGTTGTGTTAGTTAAAAAGATATGAAAACATCATATATACTTACATCATTCATCTAAATCTGCAAGTCCCATATCTATCAAAGACATATGAACTGGATATTGTTCATCTTCATATAAGGTCACTATATATTCTGGTGACTGAGTCTAAAACAAAAGTACAGTTTGTCAAACATATTCTATCTCAAGCTATTCACTATGTGCACTACAGCCCTGTTAACCCATTCTACCAATTTCTATCCTTTAAATGCTCAAGCTAAATCCTGCTTCACTCACTTCTTGGAACAGAGTCAACATTGATGTCAACGCATTCTATATGTATGTTACTGCAAGTAATGCCTTATGTGATAATCTGTGTGTGTGTGTGCATATAGATGCATGGTATAAATATGCATATATAAACGTATTCAGATACATTTATGTTCATATACATGATTTAAATTATCTTTGAGAAGCTCTGTCCTTAACAGGCCTATTCTGTACTCCAAAGAATATTACAGCTCTCACATATATAGTGGAAATAAACACTTGCTGAACCTAAAAACATTACATTTAAAATAAACCTATTTCCCCCGCCACATCTCCTAAGTTTGCTTTTATAGGCATTTACCTTAAAAAAAGCAGTCAGATTATTATTTGAGATTTCTGATACTGTTTCTGCTCTTAAGATTTCAAAATTCAGATTATAACATTTAAAAATGAATTTCAAATATGGGTAACTAAAGACCACCACATAACTTCTAATCTTAAAATTAAGTCTCTAGATCAATATACTTTTATATGCTTTATCAGTGGTGTCAAATTCAAATGGTATGGGATCCCTGTGATCTGTATAATGATTTGAAAAACCACAAATTAACATTATCTATGTGGTATTTTATTTTTAAAAACATTTCCCAATTACATTTAAATCTTTCAAGTCACAGGAGTATGAAACCTCTGTGCTATGTAATTATGAAAAAGACAACTGAGATTAACATTAGTCAATGATACCAAATTATTATGAAAAATTCTGTACCCTTAATTATTCCTGCTATTTAGAATAAAAAAATTTACCAATGAGGAAGCATAAAGCTGTTTTCCTTGAAGACAGTCTATCATAGCCCACATGGCTTCCATGCTCCACTTGGGGCAATATGGAATTCTTGTCTTTTCTGAATCTTTTAATGGAGGTTTAAATCCAGCCAAAAGAACTTTTACAGCCCGAGCAGGATATTTCATAAGACAGAGAGGAATTTGACGCAATCTGAAACAGAAGAAACATTAAAACATACAGCATTTAATGCTTTTTAAAAAACTGAAAAGAATTATGTACAACTCAAAGATATTCTTGGAGAAAGGAAGAAAAATGATGCCCTTAACAGATTATTGCTAAACATAATTATGTTGACTTTACCTGCTTGTTGGCAATTTTTCAGTTGATCCATAGTCAACAAACTGTACCAGGATAGCAAGGGGATCAAATTCTTTGATGGAAAGAATCTTTGCTCGGTACCATAAACCATCATTATATTCTGCAAGACAAGGCATTTCTGAAGAGAGAATAAAAAGGAAATTGTAATACAAATCTAACATTTTCACTACCTAACAAATATGAAGGACCCCCTATATTTCTTTGTATAAGTTCTGATTTCTGTCATTTCCAGAAGTAAATTGCCACTTACCCAATGCCCTTTTAAAGTTTGAACAGTGAATGCGTAGGCCCAGATTAAAAACTACGGAAATGTTAATAATGACGATAGCAGCTCACATTTCCACAGGACTCATTCTAAGACAGGCTGGCATTACATAAGTATAACTTACCTATTCTCATGCATTTTACTTTCTATGCTTCTCAAGTGCCACAAAAAAGCAGCACTCCTTTGCCCTTTCCACATGCAGGACAGACATTTATCTCCATCTAATTCCATCTTCTATCCAGTTTCTCTGGAGGAGAACAGAACTTTAAGGGCTGCTAAGTGTTACTCTCCTGGAAGCTTTATAAGCCAAATATATTACACTCTCACCAAAACATGACTGTGATGCCTTGGTGTGTTACTGGGTTCTTAAAGCGGAGCATAAGCTCTACTGCATCCTACCAAACTGGAAAGATTGTGAGAACAGGACAAGACTAAACCACATATCGTTTTACCTGAAGACCAGTCTAACTGTATGTATCTAACTAATTGTATTCAGAGACAGTAATTTCCAGGCTGGCTGCAAGTTGATTAATTTTGGGGGCAGATTCTCTCTCCTCAAAGACTGACCCATTTCAGGGGAAGGAGCATCCATACCGATTAAATCACAGATCCCTGAAATACTTAAGATCTTTCTTATCAGTGTTTAACAGCTCAATATTTACTAGATTAACACTTGCAAGAGATTATTTTATTACAAAATTATAAAATTTAATTTCTCTAGTATCTGTCAAAGTTTTTCCCAATGTCACAAATTTAATATCAAAGTATTTCACATTCACTGAATAAAATTGTTGGAAAAAATCATAAACCAAATCTTATTCTATCCCATTCACTTAGCAAAAATCTGGCCTCTACCAAGTCTCAAACTAAAAATGTAGTGTTTTTATTAACAGCTATGTATGGCTAGAGTACTGAAGGGTTCAAAACCCCCTGAATATAAGCTTTCAGGAGTATATACCATCTTATAGTCAGGCATCAGAGTAGGATTCTATTATAGCAGCTCAATAATGGCCTGAATATATCTTAATACTGAATATTAGCCTCACAAAGTTCATAAACTTATTACTAAAAGTTGATCTCAGTGTGATTTTTTGTGGGTAGGGGAGAGGTTGCTAAAATAGCTCTCAAAATCTGATAGTTGTAGAGAGGTTGCCATCAGAAAAATTACAGATCTCTGAAGCACTGAATTATTAAAGATTCCATTTACTTAGTCTATCATTATTTCATATGCCAATCCACTGATAGATTTAATTTTTTGTTCCCATGTTTGAGAGCCTTAATGGTTAAACACAAGTTGCACAAGTTGAAATAATTAAGAAGTAAATAGATCAAAGGTGGTTATGACCAACTTTAATCCTGGACATACCTTTCGCCCCATAAAAGTGTTTTCTGATAATTTGTATGTGAGTGGTGGAGATAACACTTTCATTTACGACTTGTAGTTCCTCCATAGTAGCAAAAAGTAAACTTGATGAAAAGAGAACCACAATGCCCCCAAAATGAGTTAATATGTGTAAAAATGCTTTGCAAACCTTTAAGTGCTATATCAATGCTAGTTTTTATATACATGAACATGTAAATATATGAAACTATACAAATGCAAATAAAAACACTAAAATATAGCTGAATTCAAGTTTGAATGCAATGACCAATGTATTCCTAGAGATAATAAAATCTATTTCCCTTCTCCTTGTAAGAGAGCTGGGAGACAGTAGACAGAATATTTTTTTAAAGGGAGTATTCTGCACTGATTCATTGTTAGTGGAGCTGTGAGCTGATTCAACCATTCTGGAGAGATATTTGGAACTTTGCTGAAAGGGCTATAAAAATATGCATACAATTTGACCCAGTAATACTGCTTTCTAGGACTGTATCTAAAAGAGATCATAAAAATGGGAAAAGGACCCACATGTACAAAAATATTTATAGCAGCTCTTTTTGTGGTGGCCAAGAACTGGAAATTGAGGGGATATCCATCAGCTGGGAAACTGCTGAACAAGTTGTGGTATATGAATATAATGGAATACTACTGTGCTAAAAGAAATGATGAACAGGCCAACTTCAGAAAATCCTAGAAAGATTTATTTGAGCTGATGCTGAGTGAGGGGAGCAGAACCAGGAGAACATTGTACACACAGTCATAGTGTGCAATGACTGATTTGGATAGACTTAGCCCTTCTCAGCAATGCAAAGAACCAAAACAATTCCCAAAGATGCCATCTACATCTAGAGAAAGAAATACGGAATTGGAATGCAAAGTGAAGCAGACTATTTTCTTTTTTGGGTTTTGTTTTTTATTTCTCATGTTCTCTCCTATTATAATTTTTCTATGCAACGTAAGTAATATGAAAATGTGTTTAATAGGAATGTATGTGTAGAGCCATATCATATTGCATGCCATCTTGGGGAGAGAGGGGAGAAAACTGAAAATTTATGGAAGTGAATGCTGAGAAAACTAAAAATAAGTTTTTTTCAAAAGGGAATGTTCTATAAGAATGGGGTGCACATAAGGGAATGATCATGATATAAAAACAAAAGGTATCAATAATAATATGTCATCTTCAATGAAGGTGAAAATATACAATAATTACTTCTATTAAGGAAAACAGTTGATTTTTTAAAAAATGTTACAAAATTTTTGATTTAAAGAAATTATTTTTTTCATTTTTTCAAAACAAACATTAAACCAAAGCCCTCACAAATATTTAAACAATAGCATGTTGAAGTTTCATTAAGAATAAAAATATAATGAAATTTATCTGTATTTGAAAGAATGACAAAAAACAATACCTGATCTAAAATCTGTCAATGAAGGGAGAGAATCCACATTCTGATTACAACTCTTCAATACTTCATCTAGACTCTTTGGTTCAGACTCCCAAGTGACTCCGGTATCAACTGTGTCATTTTGATGGTTGAAGTTTTCTATTAGATCAAAGCAGATATATACCTAGGCCAAATGAATAAAAGGGTAATATATTTAAGTTTCCTAATTTTTGCAATATTTCTTACATAACTGGCAAAGGAATCCATAATAATTATAACTTGGATATTCCTTGGAGCTTCTGCTCTGATACCTTAACCCACTCACTGACCCCTTAATGTAGGTATTTCTCAGGAATCTTTTTCTTTTCTTTTTTGGCCATATTATTCTTTAGAATTTTAAAATTCTTAAAGAATTTTATATCTAACCAGAATCTTATCCACTACATAATTTTTCAGTCTTTGCTTGAAAATCATCAGTGAAGAGGAGGAAAACCTTCACTAGCACAGTTTTAATCATTAGCAAAAGTTGGGTTATTATCAAGCCTGAATTTGTCTCTCTGCAATGTTCAGCAATTGTTTCTAATTTTGCTCTCCAGGGCCGGCCAGAACAAGCCTAGTCCTTCCTTCCTTCCTTCCGTTTGACAGTCTACAGGCCCTACTTTACTCCTGCAATCAGGGCCGAATTTATCATCTACTTATGGTGTCCATCCAAGAACAAATTCCTTCAATCATATCAGTGTTATCACTGGGATAACAAGTGTTCTTTAACCACCGGGTTTTCCTAAAAGTAGGATGATTTGGTGAAACTCTTTGGAGTGGTTATGAATTTCTGCAGTGTTCTAGGGCTTGATGCAATCAGTATAATTGGTCATCTGTAAACATGATCATCAGAGGCATCATTACCTATAAGGAAACCACCTTAGATTTGAATTGTGCTGGGATCTGCTTCACAGCAGTGGTATAAACCACTTTGGCAAAAATATCCCTGCGTTAGGCCTTGTTTGATATGTTAATATTGATTACAAAGGATCATTTATTTCAGAGCCTGATCGGACCTTTGGGGGTCATCACTTCCAAACTCCTTATCACAAGTGAAGAAACTGAAGCACAGAGAGGTTACATGACTTGCTCAGGAGCACAAAGTGGGGACCTAAGAAAGAGAACCTATGGAGCAACCACTCTGTGCCAGCCATGGTACTCAGTGCTGACTTCAACAAAAACAAGAAAACAAGAGGGTCTCTTCTCTCTCTCATATGGAGGCTGAATTATGAGCAGACTGGGCAAGGGGGCTGGTAGTGGAGAGGGAGTTTAGCCATCTCATAATATGGTGGTTAGGGTGAGAGGCAAGATTTGACTTCAGACCCTCATATTATAAGTCCAGTACTCTATTAACTTTATCATCTTGCTAAGCCTAAGTTGTACAACAAGTTTCTTTTCTCTTGCTACATTGTTCAAAGAATTGTATTTTAATATATGAATGAGAAACTAAGACAACTCTAAGGTATCATCTCACCCCTATCAGATTGACTAATATGATAGAAAAAGAAAATGACAAATGTTGGAGGGGATATGGGAAAATTGGGACACAAATACATATATAACGTAGTGGAGCTGTAAACTGATCCAATCATTTTGTAGAGCAATTTCGAACTATGCCCAAACTGTTATAAAACCAAGAGGAACCTTGATCCAGTAATACCACTATGAGGTCTGTAACTCAAAAAGACTTAAAAAAAGAAAAAAGTAAAAGAACCTTTATGTACAAAAATATTTATGGTAGCTCTTTTTTTGTGGTGGCAAAGAACTGGAAATTGAGGGGATGCCCATCAACTGGTGAATAAGTTGTGATATGTGATTGTAGTGAAATACTATTTTGTGCAACAAGAAATGAATAGCAGGAAGCTTTCAGAAAAATCTGTAAAGACTTGAATCAAACTGATGCAAAATGAAATGAGCAGAACCAGGAGAACACCGTACATAGTAACAGCAATACTGTATGGTGATCAATTATGAATGACTCAGCTACTCTCAGCAAAACAATCCAAGATAATTCTAAAGGACCCATGATGAAAAATGCTATCCACCTCCAGAGAAAGAACTGGTGGAGTCTGAATGCAGATTGGAGCCTAACTTTCTAAATTTTTTTTATTTTGGGGGGGAGGGTGGGGGGTAGAGATCTGTATTTTCTTTCACATAACTAATGTGGAAATATGTTTTGCCTGACTGCACATATATAATCTATATCAAATTGCTTGTCTTAAGGGAAGATGGCAGGAAAGGAGAGAATTTGGAACTCAAAATTTTTAAAAATTATGTTAAAAACTTTTTATATGTAATTGGAAAAAATATTAAAAATGAAAAACAATATGCCTGAGAGATAGGCTGGAGGAACCTTTTAGAGAGTTGTTTTACTTTACCTCAATTTAATTTTTTTAGTCAACAAAAAATTAGCACATTGGAATTTTGTATTTTTCTCCATCTTTGAGCAATATGCTAATAAAGATCCAATCTACCAAGGAATACTATCTATGAAAGCTTGAATATTTCTTGTCAATAACTTCATCCAGATGACCACAAGGTATATGCCAATTGTTGTTGTGTGTTTGTTCCTGACTTTTCATGACCCCATTTGGGGTTTTTGTGGTAAAGACAGTAGAGTAGTTTGCCATTTCCTTCTCCAACTCATATTACAGATGAGAAAGCTGAGGCAAACAGGATTAAGTGACTTGCTCAGCATCACAAAGCTAGTTAAATGTCTGAGGTTAGATCTGAACTCAGGAAGATGAGTCTTTCTGACTTCAGGTCCTGTGCTCTACATATCTGCCCCACGTGTGCAGATTACTTTCAAAAAATTTTTTCTACAGATAAAAATTCAGACATATGAGTCAGTAATTATTGATACTTTTTCAGTCTCTGTTTTTGGTAACAATGATATTGGTCAAGTGTTTTTTTTCCTCCATTACTTTGGTGCTTCCTTCAGGTCACATGAGAATTCCTTAAAAGTCTCAAAATTTTATCAGTGCACATTTGGTCTAGTTCATCTGCTTTTCCATCTTTGTTCTCTTTACCATTTTCGCCTTCCCCAAAAGCAAATGGGGGACTGTGACACAAAGCCACCACTCACTATCCTTAATGGTGAAAGAGTACATTATAAAATATTTGAAGACCTTTCATCTATTTTTTTGTTCTTCTTCGATACCTTTGGGATTGTTTGCTAAATTGGGATCCTTCATCTAGGTATTTTTAAACTAGTTTTTCTGTTTTTTCCTCCATTGCTTCCTTTTGTCTAATGAGGTGATATTTATAATCTTTCACTACCCTCCATGAGATTTTGCAAATAAATTTATATTCTAAACTGGTAATGCTCTTGGTTACTACATTATTATACTGATTAAAATTTTCATTTTCCCATTATACATTTCAATTGCATACCTCATTAGGTGAAACAACATGCTTCACTTGGACAGGATAAAGTTCTCCTGGAGGAGGGAGAGATGGTGATAGATATGGGGGTAAAACAGGAGTCGCTGTCTCAAACTGAAGCAATTCCTAGAATATAAGTTAAATGCAAGCTTTACTATGATCATCAAGCCACAGTCTGAGGAAAAATTATTCCCTGTGATACAACTCCAAATGAGCAAAACTCTTTCTGGGATTCGGTCACTGTCACACAGCCGCATCTCTGGTTACTGTCTCCCACCGATTTACTTTCATCAAGACTAAAAGTCAGGGCAGCCAGGTGGCACAGTGGACAGAGTGCTGGGTCTGGAACCAGGAAATTCAAATACTTACTAGCTGTTTGACCCTGGGCAAGTCATTTAACCCTGCTTGCCTCAAGTTTCCTCATCTGTCAAATGAGCTAGAGAAGGAAACAGTAAAGCACTTCAGGATCTTTGCTAAGAAAACTCCAAATAGGGTCACGAAGAAGTCAAGACACTACTGAAAAACAAATGAATGACAAGAGCAGACTACAAATTCAGCCAGGCAGAGTACACCTGGTATTTTTGTGCTTGAATAAAAATGTGAGATAATATCTGTAGAATAGGAGATAATATGAGGAAATGAGACATTTGTAAAGTCATTTTGAAAACTTTAAAGTGCTATATATAGGTGCTAGTATTTTTATTATTAACATTACACATTACGTGTGGGCTTTTTTTTTTGTGCTCTTTTTTATGTTTATAATTTACTTTTCCTAACACAATGTAACCAGTAAATACGTAAGGCTAGGATAAGACTATCCAGTGAGGGATATTTTCCCAGAATTGATTTTCTGACTATAACCCTTCCTACCATAGTGGGTTGTGATGATTGGGGGGATAATTTCTCTGGGTTGATATTCTGAGCCCTAAAACAGAAATATCTGACAAAGTGACTATAACTCTTCCTATTACAGGAGGTCTTGATAGTGGGGTTACAGTGTCAGCTCAGAAAATATCTAAGAAATAAAGACAAACTGCCTGTAATTAAATTTTCATGATTATCACATAAAAAGCCTTTATTTAATAAACATTCCCGCTTAGAAAGTAATATGTCAGGCACTTAGTAAGAAATGGAAATGGTTTAACTGTGAAAGAAGACTTGGGTTGAAATTTACCTTACAGTTTATTTCCCAATTTTCTTCTTCATACTTTTCACTGTGATCCTTTGGCTTCTGAAATAACAATACAGTAATAATATTACTACATCTTTTTTTCTGAAATTGCTTTTATCTTAATAGTATACATATTTTAGTCATCTTTCATTTAGTTATTTCAGGGCATAGAGCAACGCCACAGATTCTCAGAGACTATAAATAGTGCTTTTCTGTGTATTTTACTCATAGGAAATCTTTGACTTTATAATGTTAAATCCATTTCAATGGTGACCTGAAATTCTTATGAGAAAGTCGGTTTTGTTTCATCTGGAAAAAGTAGCTGGTAATCTGGCATCTTCATTCCTATTCAAAATATTCAGTATAGATCAGGTACAGAATAATATAGCAACACAGAGTAGATCCAGATCTGCACTGCTACAAGTTTCATCATTGGGAATTCCAAATGACAATGAAATCACAGGCCTTCCCCTTCTCCCTGCCAAATGTTATATAGCTATGTAACATTAAAGTGCTAAATGTGAAAACAAAGGACAAGGATCTGAAGAGGCAGGGGGAAACCTGTACCATAATAGGTTAGAGAGTGGATGAATGTTATAGAAGAAAAAGAGGACCCATGAACATTGAAAGTTAAATAAAGACAAGAAAAATTTCCTTTTGAAGAGCAGCTGCTGGTTCTCTACCTTTCACAGATGAGGTCAAGTGGGAAAGCAAAAGGGTCAGAGAGATTAACAGGGGAGCAAATAACTTCTTGCTGAGAAAAGAGGGCCCTATTTTTTGACCTGCTAACCACTGAGAATTGTACTAGCTTCTCAGGATATGATATATCTGAAATGTGAGAGATGCTTCCAAAATTTGTCAAACTACTAACTTCTACTAACCACTTGGGAAAAAATGGTATTGCCAGAAGAAATACAGAAAGCATTTATGAAAATTATGACATCTTGGAGAAGAAACTGAAGATCTCAAGAGTAGAGGTAGTACCTTTACCACTATTGCCCATCAAAGCAAAGGGTTTCAGAAGAAAAAAAACCATTCTGGGTATGGAAACAGTTAAGATGGAGCTTGAGGATGGGAATTGGGTTCCTGGGTAATGGTTTAAAATGAATTTTAAGGATTATATATACGAATTATGTGCTCCTGGACACAGATGGCATGCTCATAACAATGCTTGTAAAGAGAAAAGCCCAAGGTCTTGCAAATCTAGTAAAAGGGAGATAGTAGCATAATAATAATAAGAAACACATATGAAGAAAACAGAAGTGAGAGGGGGAAGGTTGGACAGCATTTGGATAAAGACTGATGGATCATTGCCTTGTCAAGGTGCAGGAGCTTGCATAGTTCAGTGAAACTATAAGCTATGTTGTGCAGTTACCCAAGAGAGACAAGTCATGATGGAGTCTGACAAAAGGTGATCCAGTGGAGGAGGAAATGGCAAACCACTCCACTATCTGTCAAGAAAATCTCATGGACAATACTACAATGACATAAGAGATGACATTAGAAGATGAGTTCCTCAGGTTGGAAGGTTTCCAATACTCTAGTAGGGAAAGGTAGAAGACAACTATAAGTAGCTCCAGTACTAATAAGATGGCTGGACCATAACCAAAAGGAAGCTTGGCTGTGGATGCACGTAGGGATGAAAGCGAAGTCTGATGCTGTAAAGGTTAACATGGCACAGGAACCTAGAATGTAAGATCTATGAACCAAGCTGCATAAGGTCAAACAGAAGATGGAAAATTAAATATTGATATATTAGTGGTCAGTGAATGGATGGGAATGAGTGAGTTAAATTTGGACGATTACTACAAATACTAATGTGGTTTGTTCTTTGTTCTCGAAGACCATGACATCAAGAACATGATGCCATGACTTGCAAATAAATTGGATTGGAGTGAGGGGTGTGCAAAGTCACCAGCCTCACTTTCTCCTCCAGAATAACCTAGGTCCAGTGACCCAGGACTTGAGATGCTCCAGACCTTGGCCTTTTAAACTAGATCTTTTCAAGAATTCCTTTAGAAGAAATGGAGTAGCCCTCACAGTTACACTAAAAGGGTGAGAAAAGCAGTACTTGGATATGTTCAGTCAAAAATGACTGAATGACATCTGTTCAAATCCAAGGCAAACCATTTAATATCAGAGTAATACAAGTCTATGCTCCAAACACTAATTCTGAAGAGGTCAAAGTTGATCACTTTTATCAAGACCAACAACATCACCTTCTAGTGATAAAACCAAAAAAAAAAAAAACAGATATCACATTCAACATAGGGGATTGGAATGCTAAGGTAGGAAATCAAACGATAATTCTAACAACAGCCAAATTTGCCCTTTGGATACAAAATGAAACATGGAAGAGAGTAATGGAAGTGTGTCAAGATAACTCATGGGTCATAACAAAACACTTTTTCAACCACCCAAAAGGTGGACACATGGACATCATTAGACAGTCAATACAGAAATCAGATTAATTGTATGCTTTTGCAGCCAAAGGTGGAAAAAGTTCTATATAGTCATTTAAAACAAGACCTCAAGCTGATTGGATTAGATCAAGAACTTCTTATTGCAAAATTCAGATTTAAATAGAAGAAAGTAGGGAAGGTCATCAGACATTAGATATGACCTAAATAACATCCCTTATGACTGTGAAGTGGAAGTGGTGAATAGATTTCAGGGCTGAGATGCAGGAAATACAGTACTTGAAGAACTACAGATAGACTGTTCCAATTTTTTGTACAGCAGACAACAAAAACATTCTCAAGATAAAAAGGAGCAAGAAAGTAAAATGGGTCTCTGATGAGGCTTTGAAAATAGTTGAGGAAATACAGAAAGCAAAAGATAAAGGAGAAAGAGAAAGATACACCCAACTGAATACAGAACTTCAGAGAATAACCAGGAGGGATAAGAGAATAACAGAATGGGAAAGATAAGAAATCTCTTCTTCAAGAGAACATTAGGGATATCAAGGAAAAGTTTCATGCTAAAACGGGCATGGTAAAAGACAAAAATGGCAGGGATTTAACAGAAGCAGAGGAGATTAATAAGAAGTGGCAAGAATACACAAAAGAACTACACAAGAAAGCTCTTAACATCACCAACAACCAGGACACTGTGCTTACTGATCTAGAGCCGGACTGCCTGGACAATCACTGCACCTGTAAACCCTGTAAGATGGTGCTGTTAGAGTGCTGTACCCAACATGCCAGAAAATCTGGAAGATGCAACAGTGACCACTGGGTTGGAAAAGATCACTTTACATCTCAATTCTAAAGAAGGACTATGCCAAGGAACATTCAAATTCCTGAACAAATACGCTCATTTCCCACTCTAGCAAGGTTATGCTTAAGATTCTGCATCACAGGCTTTCGCAATATTATGAACCAAGAATTGCCAGAAGAGCAGGCTGGTTTTCAAAGAGGGAGAGAACTAGGGAACAAATTGTCAACATGCAATGGATTGAGGAGAAAGCAAGGGAGTTCCAGAAAAACATTTACTTCTGCTTCACTGACTACACTGATGCCTTTGACTGTGTGGATGACAACAAAATGTGGCAAGTTCTCAAAGAGATGGCACTATCACATCATCTTACTTGTCTCCTAAGGAACTTACAAGCAGGCCAAGAAACAACAATTAGAACCCAATGAAGAAATGATTGGTGTAAGAATGGACAAAGAGCATGACAAGGCTGAATACCTTATTTATGTATAAATGCAGAGTACCTCATGTGAAATGCCAGGCTGGATGAAGTGAAGGCTAGAATTAAAGTTGCTGGGGGGCAATAGCAATAATATCAGATATGCAGATGATATCACTGATGACAGAAAGGGAAGAGGAATTAAGAAATCTCTTGATGAGGATGAAAAGAGAAGAGTGTAAAAGCTGGCTTAAAGTTCAACATTAGAAAAAATCTAAGATCTTGGCAACTGGTCCCATTACTTCTTGGAAGACATAGAAGAAATGAAAGCAGTGACAGATTTTATGTATTCTTTGGTTCAAAGATCACTGCAGATGGCAACTACAGCCACAAAATTAAAAGATGCTGCTCCTTCTAAGTAAAGCTATCGCAAACCTGCAAAACATACCAAAAAGCAGAGACATCACACTGACAACAAAGGTCTGTACAGTCAAAGCTATGGCTTTTCCAGAAGCAACATAGGGCTGTGAAAACTGGACAGTAAGGAAAACTGAGTGCTGCAGAATCAACACTTTTGAATTGTGGTGCTGGAGAAAACTTTTGAGAGTCCCTTAGACAGCAAGGAGGACAAATCAATCAATACTAAAGAAATTAATTCAGTCTGTTTACTGGAAAATTAAATACTAAAACTGAAACTTAACTACTTTAGCCACATAATAAAAAAGGTGGAACTTACTGGGAAAGATCCTGATGTTGGAAAACATAGAAGGAAAAAGGAAAAGAGGACAATGCAAGATGAGACGGATAGAGAGTATCATGCAAACAACGAACATGAACTTACAGAGATAGTGAAAGACAGAAGATGCTGGAATGCTACGGTCTAGGGGTCACAAAGAGTTGGATGTGACTGAACAGATGAACAATAACAAAAAGACTGATGGAGGCAGAAACACAGGTGATATCGTCACTGGACTATACCGCAGACCAACTAGTCAGAAAGAGGAAAGAGATGAATTAAGGAAGTAGATCACAAAGCCTGGTAGAGAGGCCAGACAGCTGTAATGTAGACTTTTCTTGACTTATCCAACTTCATTAGTGCTGCCTCTCCCATCTACTGTTATTCTATCTAAATTCATCCCCTATGGCCAGCAAACTCTCTCTTTACCTTCTCAATGTCAGTGATACCAAATCTCCAGTTGCATATTGTTTCATATCACACCCTCAATGTTGCCACCACCCACATGTATTCCATTTTCATGATCACGAACTCAGATTCTCTTGTTCAATCACAATATTCTCACATTCTCTCTTTGTTCTATACCTCTACCGATTGTTGTTCTTTTCATGGCCTTGAATCCCTCTAGCCTTCAATATTTTGCCATTGCTCTTAGACTACACCCCATTACCTTCCTAATCCTGGCCAGTTAAAGACGAGTTCAACTACAATTTTGCTCGTATATTCAACGCCACTCTTTTCTTGCTGAACCCTAACTCTAGGTTAATCTCATCATCTTCCTTCTTGGCTCCTGAAGGTCGTCATGCAATTCTGCAGACTGAGTCCCTATAAACTATTGTTACCTAGCCCCAGTGCAGTGTTCACTACAGCAAGGCAAGTCTTTGATTTTCCCCTCTAAATTCTCTTTCCTACTCTCCAAAGCTGTTCCAAATCTCTTTTCAAGCCTTCCACAGCAACCCTCCCCCCACCACATGCTCAGCTAAGAATCTTGTCTCATACTTTAGTGAAAAAATAAAGGCCATTTACTGTGACTTTAATAGAGCACAAACTCTATAACTCAAAACCCTTTGACATTCTTCTTTATCCCCCATTACTCAAGTCTCAGATGAAAAGGTAGATCATTTTCTTTTGTATTATGTTTTGGTTTATGATTTCTCCCATTCATTTTAATTCTTTTGTGCAACATGACAAAGGTGAAAATGGTTTTGATACGAATGTATGTGTAGAACCTATATAAAACTATATGCTATCTCAGGGAGGGAGTGGAGAAGTAGGGTAGGGGAAAAAAATCTAAGATACATGGAAGTGATTGTGGAACACTGAAAATAAATTTAAAAAATAATAAAAAATAAATATATTTTTTAAAATGTCCATTAGACCCCACCACCTCTCTTAGAATACTGTTCTAAATCCGTGCTTCCTTTTAACAGCCAAACGTCTAAAAAAGCTGTAAACCTTCCTGGCTTCTACTTTTCCTCCCTTCTCAACCCTTTGCAATCTCGCATCTGACCATATTACCTGGCTGAAATTGTTATCTATAAAATTACTGATGATCTCTTAATTACCAAATATAATGATGGTCTTTTCACAATTCTCATTCTTAACCTATCGACTACGGATACACTCTCCTGTCTCGGTTTCGATGATATTATTCTCTTTTGGTTTTTTCCACACACATAATAACTTTTTGTTTTTAAATCAAACTCCTTTGTTGGATCATCATCCATATTCTGCCTCTTAAATCGATGTATTCCAAGACTTTGTCCTGGGCTTTTGTCTCATCTATATAATCACTTACCCTCATCAGGTCCCATGGGCCTAATGATAATATCTCTGTAGATGATTTCCAGATCCATATATTTGTCCCTACTCTCTCTCCTAATATGCAGTGCCCCATCATCAATTGACTGCTGAATATTATGAACGTGCTATTCCATATGAAATTCAAGTTAGGCATATCCAAAACAAAATTCAATATTCTCTCCAAACCTAACCTTCTGAATTTCCCCATTTATATCAATGCTATGCTCTTTATCATATATCTATATATTTACCATATATTTATATCACTATGCTCTTTATCATTCAGCTTTGCAGCTTTGAGAATGTAAAATGATAGAGAAATAGATTGAGGAACACTTTGTGAAGGACTTTGTAGGCCAGAAGAGTTTTTATATAGTCCCAGTAGTAATGGGGAGTTACTGAAGTTTTCTGGGTAGAGAAGTGTTATGGTCAAACATATGGTTTACAAATATCCCCTTGGCAGCAGTGTGAAGGATCAATGGGAATGGAATAGAGACAGGGGAGGCCAATTAGGAGACTACTGCAATAGTCATGTATCAAAATAATAAGGGCCTGAACTAGAGTGGTTGCTGCATGAGTAAGAAGAGGGTAACAAATCTAAGAGATTTTGCAGAGGTAGAAATGGCAAATTTGATTGCCTACATGTGGAGGAAATATTGGATATATGGAAAGTCAAGGAGGATATCAAAACACTAACATGTGGAAAGAAATTAAACGTGTTCAGCATGTCCCTAGGGGAAAGAAAGTAGGAATAATGGTGGAAGTTTCAAAGAGGGAAATTCAGGTTTGAGATAAGGAAAAATTTACTAAAAATTCAAGCTATTTTAAAAGTAGAATGAATTGTCACAATAAAATGGGTTCCTTTCCACTGGAAATATTAGAGCAAAAGGTGGATGGCCCACCTGTCTGGTCTGTTATAAAGGAGTCTTTCCTAAGAATGAGTTCCAGGTATGAACTGGTCATCAAGTCAGAGACCTCTTTCAACTATGAAATTCTGCGAAACACAGCCCACTTATTTTAGTTAATATTTATAATTTTGATTATGCTTGTAATTTCCTAACTCTAGCTAAAAAGAAAAATAGCTGGCTTACCTCTTTCAGTATTTCCTCAGAACCTTCAAATGTACAATGTTTATGGTGTGCCATAAAATAAGAAAGTGACATTCCATCAAAATAGAGATGAACAGATAATTTTCCCCATGGACTTTTGGGTAATTCCTATTACATACAATTAAGGAGTACAGTTAAGTTTCAAAACACAGTATCAATTTTACTTGAAAACTGAACATTTATGCTTATTAACAACTAAGATGCATTAGACCTCATGCTGTGGCGGACTGTTCTGCTATCACCTCGAGCCTAGAGTACCACAATGTCTCCCCCTGACCTTCAATCAATTCTTCCTACAGAGCTGCTAATTTCATTTTCTAATGCACTTCTTTGAATGCCATTTGCCTATTAAAAAATGATTCAGTGGTTCCCCAGGGTCTGTAGGACTAAAATCCTTAATGTGGCATTCAAATCCTCACAAATTCTTGCCCCTATCAAATTTCTTTCATTATTCCTCCTACACTAATATTCCATTTTGGCCATATTATATACTGACTACAGAACAAGCAACAGTGAAAATCTCATTCTTGTCTCGCCAGCTAAACTTTTCTACTGTTTCCTTAACCTTTTCCCTGATGCCCAGAACTCTAAGTTTTCTCCTCTGAAATCTTGCATCACCCATTCAATACATTTGTATGCTACCCTAGACTGTTATTTGTCTTTGCATGTATAAGGACGTCTCTTTGGAGGAAGGATCCTCTTTAAAACATTGCAGGTTGCCCCATAGATATCAACATCCTCCCTCTTACATGCATGCTTTTTATATTTGAACATGTTTCTTAGAAGCACAGGATCATGATCAATTTTAGAGCTGGAAAGCATCTTAGAAATTGGTTATTACAACCATCTTATTTTAAAGGGGAAAATATAAAAGCTCAGAAGCTTGCCCAAGATCACAGTGGTATTAAATGGCTCGGCTGGATTTCTAATCCAAGTCTTTTAAATCTGAATCCAGTCTTATTTCTGCTATACTAACAGCTTCCTCTGACAGGGCCTAATATTGCAGTACACCATAAACTAAAATGAAGTAAGCATTTAGCAAAAGAAAACTTAAGCCTGCAAATATTGTGTGCCCTTTAAAAAATCTTTACATATCCTAAAATTAAGCTTATTTAAAAGATTAGATTCAAATTTCTCTTCTTTCATATAAGTATCAATTATGCACTCATGTGTATATACATACACACAAAAGAATGTTTATCACTTTAAAGATATAGGATAGGTATTAGTTATTCCTTCAAATTAATTCTTTTAAGTAGTTGTTATGACATGTCAACATAAGTAACCGTTTAAACATTAATACAAATTACCATGTTATGAATTTCAACCTCTCTCTTTGGCAGTAGCTCTTGAAGGAGTTCTACCGCATCTGGCTGCCAGGAATTTCCAACCTAATTGGGATAAAATATTATTTTTCACGAACAAAACACAAGATACAGAGCAAGAATCCTTCTGATGTACCAAAGTTAGAGAATTATAACAAAACTGCTTTCAGATAATGCTCCAAAGAATTTATGAGGGCAAATATTACTGCGATTTGATTTATGCCTGTGATTTCACTGAGAATTCATCAATTTGTCCACAATTTATGGTTTTAGAGAGTTGCCCAGGGTTACATAGCTAGTATGGACAGAGGTAGGATTTAAACCTAGGTTTTCCTGATTCCCAGTATTTTATCTAACATGTATGATGCCTCTCTTCTATACTCATGTTGCAAAATTCTTCTTTCTGAAGTAATCTAACGTGATCTAATTAAATCCAACCTAATATCTCTACGAAATCAATCTTCTTAAAATTCAGTTGGTCAATTGTGTAACAAAAATAATAAGAAACATGGTTCAAGCAAATACAGTTCTATCACGCTGAAACACAAAAAGGAAAAAAACACATTGGCTGGATTAAAACTTGAGTCAAATCTTAAAATCAAAGAAATAATTATCCCATGGATTATCAAAGTCCATACCTAACACTGTATCAGGAGGTACATATAAGGATCTTAGCTTCTTTTAAATCTCACTGCTCTCCCCAGTACTATATACTTTAAACCTTCCAGGCATAAAAACACAGAACACTAAAAGCAAAGCAAAGCAAATGTAAGTATGATTTCTAAGGTTGTTTCTAGCTGTGTTATTGTGCTTATTTGCATAATAAGAGCTCTTTAGGGCAGTAAATCATGGCTAACACTGCATCTTACATACTGAGAATTTCATCAATTATGACATAAAGAATATCTAGATTATTACATCAATAGTGCAACAAAATACTTTACGTACAGGTACAGTGTTATACAGCTGACATGGAATACAAAACTGCGGTCTATCAGCATATAATATTGTTGGGTAAAGATGACACTGTGGAATCTTCTCAGTATATCCATGGTCTAAATATTGCACCTGCATAAAAAATGAATTGCATTACAGAATTATTGGTAGAGGAGTGATTTTATATATCTCAGTGTTCAACATAGCAATCATCCCTAAAAGACGAAGCCACTATGACTTGAAAAAATAGCCTTTCTCGCTGTCATAAAATTGCTATAAACCCATGTATATAACTGTGCATGCTGGCTGCTGTTCATCTTCTTAATTTAGTTTAGATTTCTTAGGAGATTTAGATTTCTATGGCTTCTCTGTAGTACATACCACAAAGTGCTAGACTAGGCACTCTCCTGGCAATAGAATGGTTACTGAAAGGACACTCGTAAATGCTTTAAAGTGAGAGTGAGATGCATAGTTTAATAACCTCTGAACTGGAAGTCACAGCTCTATAAGCTGCATATTATAGAGGCTGCATAAAGTGCTTAGCACAGTGCCTAGTAGAGAGTGGGTGTTTAATAAATGACAGTTCCCTACTCTTCTCCCTTTCACTTGTAGAGAAGGTGCTGGTCAGGAGTCCTAGCTCCCAGTTTCACATCTGACATTGACTCACTGTCCATGTCACCATGTTACCACCTCCCTAAGCACGTTTTCTCACCTGTAAAATGAGGGAGTTAGTATTCATTTTAAGGTTCTTTCTAGCTCAAAAATTTTTATTTTAAATGTTAACGTCTGAAAAATAAAGGATTCAAATACCTTTCTTTGGATCTACTCAAAATTAACAAAAGTTCACTATACACTATAAAGCTCCATCCAAACAGCAACAAAAGCAAAAAAATAAAAACACACAAAAAAATCAATAAACCTCAAATGGGGAAAAAAGACAGCAGATTTGGCTGCCTAAAGACAAGTGGGTATTTTAATAAGTTAAACTGAATTTAAACATTTAAGTGAGTAAAATAAAGCAGTTCAACCCTAATTAATTTGGTCTTTAATATAAAATCTGAGAGGCAGAACGGTGTAGTAGGAGAGAGCTGGATTGGTCAGGAAGACTGGCATTCAAGTTTCGCCTGTGAATAAAAGCTGTATGAACATGATGATCCGTCTTAACTCTCAGTGTTCTAGGCAACTCTCTAAGATAGAGAGATGGCTCAGTGGATAGAGAGCCTGATCTGGAGTCAGGAAGCCCTGAGTTCAAATGCAGACTCAAACACTTTGTAGCTGTGTGACCCTGAGCAAATCGTTTAACTTCTGTTTGTCTCAGGTTCTCCATTTGTAACACAAGGGATAGCAGCACCTACCTCCCAAAGTTGTCGTGAGGATCGAAGGAGAAAATAACACGGTAAATATTCTCAAAAGAGAGTTTAATTGTTTACAATTGAAAATTACTTTACACTTTAGAATCATGGAATTTAATCCGTCATCAAAGAACAACCAAACTTACCCTGATAGTTCCACCAACAACTTCCATAACTTTACCTCGATACCACACAGTATCTGATCCCCTTACTGCACAAGCTTCTCCTTTTTTCCAGCAATATGGCTCCAAAAGACCAAGACACTTGAAGTTACTTTGAATTTCATCCATCAATTTTCTGAGCTCAAGTTCTGAGGAAATACATAACACAAACCTTAGAAAAATTATTTACTTTTTAATGTAAATAAAATAATTACTCCATAACTGTTGTTGTTGTGTTCATCTTTCACTGCCAAAGAAGACCATGCCCTCAGAGAAATGATGACATGACTTGCACTTGACTTTGTTTACAATTATACTACAATGCCATGAAACAATAGCTAGACTTTAAAAAGTTCCAAACCCTCAGAATTTCACTCAACTTGTTCAGTCAAATTCTAAGTACCTTTAAACAGTAGCCTCTGTTCTCTGTATGCATATTAAATATTCAGTTATATTATCAAGTTATATTAAAACAATATTTATCCAGTTATTAGGTCCTTCTATCCTCACAACTGTGGGAGGTAGATGCTGCTATCCTTGTGTCACAAATGGGGAGCCTGAGACAAACACAATTTAAGTGATTTGCTCAGGGCCACAAAGCTGCAAAGTATTTTGAGAATCGAGAGTATGCACCATGATTATGTAAAAATTGTTAAATGCAAACGAATAAATACTAGATTAACTAGGCATTTAGGCATGATGGATCAACACTAGCTGAGTAAAATATAACATATGCTACATTTCAGATGATGCTGAAATGCAGTACAATCTTGGGGACACAGGCATTTATTTAACAAAATCTGGTTAGACAATCTGTTAACCATTAAGTATCCCAAATAGTATCTTCATTTGAAAAATACAGAAATAATAATGTAGCAAAAGGCAGCATGGTATAGTTGAGAGATGGTTCTGCTTCAGAATTAGGATGAAATTATCAGTTGGGACCAAAAACCCACACTACTTTTCTTTACAGAAATCCTACTGTGATGTTTCACTGTGGCATGACTGCAACCCTACCTTCTCAGTGATACCCAGTGATGGTCAGGGCCTACCCTGAGAGGATAAACCTAAATGAGTATAGAGATGTTCATCACTGGCAGTTTGGCCATTAAATAAAAAGTTATTTGGTCATGGTAAGCATAAAAAAAAGAAAATACATAATGACCTCTAGACCTCTGTGGCCTGCTTCCGATTCTCGGTGATTGTGGCAGAACATTTAGACATGGGAACACACCAAGAATCAAATAATTTCTAGACAGGACAGAGACATGTATTTAACTACTAGTACTCTAAACCATAAGATCTTTGTCCAACAAGCAAGGAGCAGATATAAAATATTGGAGGAACTGAATCATGTTAGTGCTGACATTTGTGCTATAAATGACAAAAAGGAAACAAAAATACCTGTGACTAAATATTAGCAAAACAATCTTCCAGGAGGACTGAATGAAAGAATCAGTGGAATCAGTTTTAGCTAGTGCCCAAAGGTGAAAGGAGGTTTTTCACAGGACTATCATATTGCCTGGCAGTTCTCACAAAAGGCACAAGTGAAAACAAACACCAAAAAGGTATCTGCATCCCATAGACCAATACTTTTTTTTAACTTGGGAAATGTTTTATTTAACACAATTCTATCCCAGTATCTACCCTTACCCTCATATACCTCTCAACTAACTAATCCAGATGTGGATCCCATGATGTTGCAGTACTTCTATTGGTGTAATCTTTTCTTATTTCTGTTGGCATTATCTTTTCTATGCCAATATTTCTACAAAGGAGGAAGCTGCAGATGTGCTACATGAAGAGTTTGACAAGATCCTCCAACTCTTGGTGACTTCAAAGCAAAGGTAGGTACAAGAGAGAATGGCAAAAAATACTATAAGATACAGTTTGGGATAAAGAAATAAAGGTGACCAGAGATGTGCCTGCGAAACAGAATTTTTTTTCAAGAAATGCTAGACACTATTGTACATTAAATAGAAAGACAAAAAAATTTTATTTTAATAAATGTTTACTAAAGTAGGAGGCATTTTTTTTAGCTACCTCTGGGCCCAATCAGACCATTAACTAAAGTAAAGGTTATAATCCACAGGAATTAGAACATAAAAAGACACAGTATTCAATCACCTCCAACTAGACCTATTTAAATAAACTGCTGACTCTGGAAAATGGATATAAGGGAAAAGATTTATATAGAACGTGACTTTTTAGAAAAACCAAACTGATTTTTAAAAAGCTGCTACGATAGGGGTAGAGTCAAGACAGCAGAGTAGAAAGATGCACATACACTAGCTCTTCCCCCACAGCCCATAAAATACCTATAAAGAAAGACTATCAACAAATTCCAGAGCAGCAGAAGCCGCAGAACAACAGAGTGGAGGAGACTTCTAGCCCAGGGTGACCTGAAAGGTCAACAGGAAAGGTCTGTTGCACCAGATGCAGAGCACAGACCAGCCTTGGCCATGTGGTGCTGGGAAGAGCAGAACCAGAGCAGGCCTCAGGGGCAGAATCCCCAGCAGCAGTGGCAATTTGTAGATCCCTCAACCCACAGGCAACAAAGGTCAGTGAGAAGGTTTTTTCAGCTGGCTGAGAAGGGAGCAGGGTCTTCCCATAGCTCCAGCCTCCAGCATCGGGGGCAGAGGCCACATCCAGTGGCAGCCTGCATCCATTGTTGGATTGTAAAACCCCTGGGGGAACTGAGCAGCTGATGCATATACCTCAGCCCTGTGTGGAGGCCCTGCCCCCACCTAATGCTCCTGGGGGATTTGAGCAGCTGATCTTTATCTCACACTGAATGGTGGCCCTGCCCCCCACTGAAAACCCCTGGGAGAATTGAGCAGCTTATCTGAATCTTAGTCTGGCTTGGTGGAACTGGAGGCCAGGTGGTTGTGGAAATGAAACTACTACTCACAGACTCTGGGCACCAAAGTTTCTGGTTGCTCCCAGACCAGTGTACACACTTGATTGTGCCACCCTGGAGGAACTGAGATCTTACAGATCCCCAGAGCATACCCTAGTCTTGACCAAGGACTCAAAAGTCAAATAACTGGTTGAGAAAATGCCAAAAAGGGGGGAAAAAAATAAGACTATAGAAGGTTACTTTCTTGGTGAACAGATATTTTCTCCCATCCTTTCCCTTGAGGAAGAATAATACTTACCATCAGGGAAAGACAAACATCCCAAATAAATATTCCCAAACATCCAAAATAAATATTCAATGGTCTCAGGCCATGGAAGAGCTCAAAAAGGATTTTGAAAATCAAGTAAGACAGGTGAAGGAAAGATTGAGAAGAGAAATGAGAGGGATGCAAGAAAATCATGAAAAGTGAGTTAGCAACTTGCTAAAGGAGACCCAAAAAAATCCTGAAGAAAATAACACCTTGAAAAATAGGCTAAACTCAATTGGCAAAAAAGCCAATGAGGAGAAGAATGCTTTAAAAAGCAGAATTAGCCAAATGGAAAAGGAGGTTCAAAAGCTCACTGAAGAGAATGGTTCTTTAAAAATTAGAATGGAACAGATGGAGGCTAATGATTTTCTGAGAAACCAAGAAATCACAAAACAAAACCAAAATAATGAAAAAATGGAAGATAATGAATGTCTCATTGGAAAAACAACTGACCTGGAAAATAGATCCAGGAGAGACAATTTAAAAATTATGGGACTATCTGAAAGCCATGATCAAAAAAAGAGCCTAGACATCATCTTTCATGAAATTATCAAGGAAAACTGCCCTGATATT
>CM053771.1:151774726-151788414 GCA_028658325.1 Potorous gilbertii | reverse complement strand
AACTGAGTAATAAGAAATACTGGTAACAGGGTATAGAAATTTATCTTGCCATACAAGAGAAGATGAGGATAAAGGAAGGCAGGGATGTTAGAAGGGAGGGAAGATTGATGGTAGGGGTAATTAGAATGCTTGGGGTTTTTGGGGTGGGGAGAGGGGAGAGATGGGGAGAAAATTTGGAACTCATAATTTTGTGGAAATGATTGCTGAAAACTGAAAATAAATAAATTTAAAAAGAAAAAAAAGCTATGATGAAGATCTCAGAAATTACTTTAGCCAAGTAAACATTTGAGCTCCAAGCTAAGCACAGAAGATACTTATTTGGCATACAAACTCATCTACAGAAGAAGATGATGAAAGATTATCAAAAGTATTATTTCCAAAAAATAAAGGATTGGAGGGAATGATAATGCATCTAAATGCCTACTTTGTTCAAGTACCTTTCGAAACAAACAGATTAAAGTAACTGCTATTCTCAGAGAGCCCACATCCTAATTAAGGGAGATAAACATTAAATATATTAAAGAAGGTTCATGATCACATTCAGCTCATGTCAGAAAGAAACACCATGTCATCCTTAGTCAGAAAAAACAGTAGGGGAGTCAGCAGGGCTCCATGGACTTGGGGGAAATACTGGCATGACAAATGTTCCCCACCAAGAGGATAGATGGTTCAAGGGTTAGGTTCAGCAGAGAAAGGGCTGAATAGGGGAATCAGTTTCCAACTCCTTACACAGCTAGTTCCTGAGGCCAGATTTAAACTTGGAAAGATGAATCTTCTGGACTCTAGGCCCAGTATACTATTCACTGTGCCACCTAGGTGCGCCAAGAATTTAAAAGCCCCTAAAATTAAATCAATATATATTCTGATACTTGGTAATTTCAATGCAAAAGGTTGGCACAGCTGACAATCTCTTAGAAAGTTGGCAAATATGGGTAAGAAAGAAAAGAATTAAATAAGAAAAGCCAAATATTTATAGACTTTACCTAAGCTGAACACCTGCACAATAGCTTTTTTTTTTTTTGAGAAAAAAACAGAAAATACTGCCCATGAACAATAGCAAATAAAAATGATTACATTTTTAACAGACACTAAATGACTTGTTAGTGATGGGGAAGTCATTTCTAATTCAACAATGTAATCAGACTATAAGACCTGTTACAGTTAAGATAAAAATTAATGCAAAACTAGAAGAAGGAACATGAAAGATATGGCATACAATGAAACAATATAATTTAAACTGAACCTATTTCAACAACTGCTAAAAATGAAAAATGGATGTAATCAAGGAGATCAACATATGGCCAGTTCATACAGGCCTTTAACTAAAGTAGATCAATTACCATAACCATGAGGCCAAAAGAATCTAAAAGGTGCCTGACAGTGAGCAAGCATTTGATTTACTTTTCAAATAGAGAGCTAAGGTAGCCTCAGGCAACAGTGGTTTAGCATATAGACTCACAAATAAAATATTACAGAGAAGAATGGTAGAAAATTAAGAGCAGTATCACCTCATAAATTAGCAGGAAGTAAAGGTGAGAGGATAGAGTTGAAAAAAAAACTTTTGATATAAAGGACAGTGGGAGGAAAAAAGTTGAAATTTCTTGGTATCATGGTGTTTTACACTTTTGGGGGACTAGCTTAGCTAAAATTAATTTTAAATGTTATATTTGCCCATTTTCCTTTTAAACATATGTTCATATATATATAACTATATCAATAAATAAACCACTTAATGATTTTAATTTCAAGTTCATTATTTCAAAGCTATCACAAAACAACCAAGACAACTGAGATACAATATTTAACTTGCTAATTATATGAATTTTCATAAAACCAAGAAAAACATGCTATTAGAGATTATTCCTTTTGAAAAGTTTAAATTTAAAATTTTTAGAAGTATTCAGACTCCAGTCGAAGTGGCCAATAATTTAGGTTACATAATATAAGTAAAAGTTAATACTGTATGGCAACAAAGGATTGTGTGATTGAAATGACAGATAAAGAAATACCACATTTTCAACAATTTGTATTTGAAATGTGCATTTTAGTATCTTATAAGATCCAGTGCAAACTATACTTATAAATCGGTTAAAAACTATAAAACTAAGGTGACAAAACCATGATCTATGACCCTTAAACTGACGGCTTAGTATCTGTTTGCCTTACCTGATGATTTTGGTATGACATATATAGTTCCATCATCACCAATGCAGCTTACTATTGCTTCAAACACTTTCATGTTAGGAATAACTGGTGGTTTGTAACATCCTCCAGTTCTTGGATCAAGCACTTTCTTCTTTATGTCTGACACCTTATATTCACTGATAACACAATTAACTTTGTTGGGTTCAAGATGAGATGTGGTATGCTTAGCCACTCCCAGACTGTCTTGTTCCATAGTGATGCCAAGACTCTTCTCAGAGGCTGCATTAGTTTTATTAATTTTGTCAACTCTGTAGGGCCCAAAAAATAGCTGGTATAACTATGAGCAAAACAGCAGGTAAATTAAATTTTTTGAAGTGTTTTTCATGTGATAATGTCTCAAATGAACAGTAACTAGCATAGTTACTAATTCAGTCACAATAAAACTGTTTAAATCATTAATGCAATATTGACTCAACTGCCAGCACAATTTCACTTATTCTACTGTGCATCAAATGACATTTCCTAAGAGAGATTTCAAATACCTTTTAAACTTAAACTGTTAATTCCCATATCAATTATGTGAAATAAAAAGTTTTCCCAATTTTAAAGTTTTGGCCTTGAAAAGTGATTGCTGCATGGCCACTTTTTTTGTTTTGCAAGGCAACTGGGGTTAAATAACTTGCCCAGGGTCACATAGCTAATATGTGTCAAATATAGGAGGTCACATCTGAACTCAAGTCTTACTGACTCCAGAACCAGTGCTCTATCCACTGCACCACTTAAGTGCCCCTACACGACCACTTTTTAAAACTACATAAACCAATGAATTAGTAAGCAAGGATTATGTATCTAATGTATGTAGATAATGATATAGCTATAATGGGGAATAAAAATGAAAGCATTCATCTGATTTTAAGGATTCTGTATTCTACTTGGAAAGATAAACGGAATACAGGAAATAATAACCGAATGCATTTACTTTTGTCTTCCTGCCTAAAATGACTTCCCTACTCAAAGTTGAAAAACAACATTAAAAAAATTCCCACACAAGTTCCTCCTTGACTTTTTCCCACCTTGGGAAAGGGTAATTCTGTTGAAGTGTTATGAACAGAGATTTTGACAGTAACTTCTAGCTTTTTCCCCCTTTGACTCAGTTTTTAAGACATTTTTTTTTTGCATCAAATTGAATGACTTTGGTTCAAGTCAGAAGAAGCAAAAAGTTAAATTAGAAGAGTAGCAATGACCACTTCTAGCAATGAGCCGGAAGGAGGAAAAATTTGACACTTATTCCTCTAATTCTCTATGTATGCCTCTCGCTTTTTTCCTTTCTGATTCCCTCCCATTTTGTCAAGAATGAAGGGCCACTGTAGCAGCAAATGAATTATGAGCAGCCAATGGATACACTTGGTTAGAGTACATAAAGGAATGATGAGTTTTTCAAGTATCTGTTTGAGGTTCTAGTGTACCCCTGTAGAGAGACAGAAGAGCCAAGAGCTAAGGCTACAGCACATAATCACCTCTCTTCATTTCCAAGAACGGTACTTAAAACCCAAACTTGAGAAGGAAATCATGCAAGTAATCCCTTTGTACCTCCTTCCTATCCCTTAACATACTGAGCATCCATTGTAATCTTTCATGTAAAGTATTCTTCTATGTAAGCAAAGAGACACTTCTAATTCCTCTCTCTCCATGTTTTGGAATGAGGGAAAAGAAGGGATGTTATGTGAATAACTGTGATGGTGGAGATGACCCACTTCAACTCACCATAGAAATGACAAATGTCTCTGTGACCAGCTGAAACTAGTGAGGGAGTTTTGAATCAAGGAAGAAGATCTGGTTCAGAACAGAGTTTCTTCATGGCTAAAGATTTGGTTTATAAGCAATCTACAAATATGTTTTCTTCTAAAATATGAGGCATATGCAATATAGTTTTTATATAAGCTATATAACACACATATGAAATGTGCTACATATAAGAAATTAAGGGATAAGAAAGGAAATTTTAGAAAATGTCTTCATCATAACATTAAAACTCCCAAACTTCCATACCTTCTTTCCCTCAAAGCCAAGCCCTTTTTAATCAGATAATTAGAAATATCAATACATTGTCCTTTCTCATCTCTGCATAAAATTTTCACAGGCAGTGGCAATGTCGCATGGTTTTCCTGGAACAGAAGATGAGAGAAAGCAAGGAGCTGAAGTTTGCTTATACAGACAGTGACGTTTTGTCCCCTTTATCACTGATCTTCATATTCATAGCTTGACACACCAGAAAGGACGACTCAAAGAGTCACAAGAGGGTGAGCAAAGCTTTCTGTGACAAGCATGCAAAGAAGGAATATTTCTCCAAACAAAAGACATTTTTGGTGCCATCATAAAGTTGTTAATATGTTTTATATATCCCAAATTAGATAAGGTTTTTTTTAAAAAAGCACTAGTATCAGTCTCTCTTAAAAACAGATTAAAAGAGTCAATAGGGCAGTGTGTTTCTTTAAGTGTTGGCCAGGAAAACTTCAAAACAGAAGCAAAATCTACAAGAATATAATTTCATTACCCAGAAATTAGAAACCTAAGACTCTATCCAAAACAAAACTCTAAAGGAAGAGAAAAATTCCAAGAACAAAAACCACTACCTGTTAAGTTTCTCTATCCTATGTTCCCTGCAACCTGCAGGCTACAAATCAAAATTTCCTTCAGTTATTTAGCTCCTGGGAGACAGGCAAGGCTTACAGTGCAGAAGACCTGATTTCGAGTCCAATGTCTGACATTAATGAGTTGTGCGATCATGGAGCAAATTACTTCTTAACCTCTTAGTGCCCCAGATAATTCTCTAAGACTAGAAATTACAGCTAAATTTGTTGATTTGTATTAACAGTTAATGTTCATTCATCAGGAACTTGCCACACTAATGAAATACAGGTTTGGATAAAAAAGAAAAATTAAACGAATTTTTCTTCAAAAAGGCCAAGAACTACATCTAAATACACACATCTGTCTATTTTCTTCCTAGTATATTAGAAGTCACGGAAGTGATACAAGTTCAAAAGAGGTAAATTATTCTTCTAAGAACTATTAAAAGAATCCTAACATCATTAATCAAAGAGATGGTATGTTTTAAAATTTTAAAAAATGGAGTTAATTGGTATTGGGAAGAATTTTTAAAAGGCAGAAAGTTCTTGTATCCTGTGACAAGATGAATACACTACCATATATGCTTATTTGAATGTTTTACGGTAACTGCATAATGTGCTGGATAATATTCTTTTGTTAGAAACAAAGCCTGACTTGCTAAATCAGATTTGCAGGACACTTAGGCAAAGTAATCCTAAAAAAGAACCTGTTCTACATTTATCATTTAAATTGTTAACCTAAGAATACTGCAGTTTAGAAATTTTTTTAATGCCTTTTGAAAATATAAAAATGTAAAAGATGTACACATTAACTGAAATAAGTTTCATTTCCTTCTCTATAATGTTAAATTATAAATATGTTCTGACCAAAACATATAAAAATAATGTTCATATATCTTTCAATTGCTATAGACCTGTATGATTATAGATGCTACAGCTCCAGTAAGGTAAAATGAAAGACAGTCGCAAGCTGTTGCTGTCCATTTGTCACTTCCACCAGTTGGTCTAAAAGGAAAAATACGAAAGAGGGAATATAAGAAATGTAACCTTCAAGAAACAATACTGAATTTTTAATCAAGTGTACCTGGACTTACATATACACCTGAAAATTATCCTTCAAAACTTATCATCTAGGGATTTATGTACAGCTGCTGTCCAATACAGTTTTTCCACTTTAAGAATTGTTTTAACAATCAGTTTAAAAATCACCTAAGAAAACAAGTCTCATTATTTGAAAGAGACTTTTTCTCCTCAAATGTATTAGTAGAATACAAACCCACAGAATACACAGTGTTTTGTTGTTGTGACTGTATTCCTGGACCTAGAGCACAGTTTTTTTGCAACTCATACATTAATTTTTGTTGAGTTATTGCACAGTTTCATTATCTATCTTTTCCAGATTTGCCTGTAAATTACTTCCAACAGTTTCTAAAAATAAAATTCACCCTCAAATAACAAAAGTTTATCACTCAAAGATAGTCAAAGAAATTGAATAAATAGGCTATTCTGGTTCTCATTACTTATAGGGCTATTGTATCCACTTTTTATATTAACCTAAAAAAGTCCATTTGGACACAAATGATTTAACTTTTGTTAATGAACTGGTTGTTTCTAAAGTAAATTATTTGACACATAACTGAATGAACTGGTTGTTTCTAAAGTAAATTATTTGACACATAACTGAATGAACTGGTTGTTTCTAAAGTAAATTATTTGACACATAACTGAAGGCTAAAATTTATTAAAAGCACCTCAAAAGTAGGTACTTATTAATGTGCAGAACTGAATGCTGGCGGAACAGATCTTTGCTACTGTTCCACAGGGCAGAACTAAGTTTAAAACAAGAGACATTTTCTTTTACCCTTTAATTAAGACACCTGTGCTGACATTAGTTGAGCAATGTAATTCAATTAAAAGAATATTTATTAATTGCATTGTACTAGGTAGAGATACAATAATAAATATAACAAAAAAAAAGAAAGAGTTCCTGTCCTCAAGGAGCTTACACATTCTAATGACGAATATACAATTCAATGAGAAACCATTAAAGCACAGGTCAGATTCACATCAACCTCCCCAACCTGCAACTCAAA
The DNA here is from genome assembly GCA_028658325.1 of Potorous gilbertii. Classification (NCBI taxonomy): domain Eukaryota; kingdom Metazoa; phylum Chordata; class Mammalia; order Diprotodontia; family Potoroidae; genus Potorous; species Potorous gilbertii. Next base: position 151,781,546 of record CM053771.1, on the reverse strand, counting down.
CTCCAGGGGCTCCCTATTTCCTCCAGAAGCAAATACAAAATGCTCTATTTGGCATTCATAATTAAGTACCCTCCCACTGTTCCAGTCTTCTTTACACCTTACTCCCCAACACATACCCTGTGATGCAGTGACATTAGCCTCCTGGCTGTTCCACTAACAAGATTCTCTATCTCTTGGCATTTTCTCTGTCTCTCATGCCTGAGACACCCTCCCTCTTCAACTCTGCTTACTATCTCTTCTCCTTCTCCCTGCTCTGCTTCAAGTCCAAACAAAATCCCATCTTTCAGCAGCGGCCTTTCCCAACCTCTCTTAATTCTAATACCTTCCCTCTGTTTATTATTTCCTATCTATCCTGTATATAGCTTGTTTGCATATATTTATTTACATGCTGTCTCCCCAATTTGAGTAAAAGCTCTTTGAGGGCAGGACTCTCTTTTATCTATTTTTGCATCACCTGCACTTAGCACAGTGCTTGGCATATAGAAGATGCTTAATAAATACTGACTGATTTTAAGACTTTTTTCTTGTCTTCATCTTCTAAATTTGCTCTTAAAATTTCTTTAAAACTCTGAATTGTTTTAATTTACACTGATTAAATATTTACAAAATAAGAAGGCTGACAAGAATTTTGGGCAAGTTATAAACTCTCTAGGCCTCAGCTGACTCATCTATTGAAATGAGAGGATCAGACTAGATGAGCTCCAAGGTTCCTTCCAACTATAAATCTATGATTCTATGATATACCAAAACATAAAAATCAAGTTCAAACTATTAAAAATGTAAATTAATTTTAAGAGTATTCTTTTAGAAATGGGCTACCTTATATCAACAAGAGAACATTCCAAAGCTAATTTTCTTGTCTTCAGATTTTCTTCAAGTTTTCTTAGACAGTCAACATTTACAGTTACTTTAATACCGAAGTCATAAAGCACGACCTACAAAAAAAAGAATACACTTGATGTTAGAATGTAAAAGCTTTTTGTAAAAGTTTTGTAAAAGTTGGTTGATATACATAATGAGACAAAAAATTAAGAAAATCTTGTAAATATGCAGTGGTATAGGAAATTTAAAGTACTCACTAGCAAAATAATATATTTGCAGGAGAGATCATGACTCACTAATGAAACATTTACCTCTACCAATGTTGCGGAAATTATCGTGACGACCTGGCCCCTTCGCCACTGTTTTAGCTCAGCCATTTGAACAGCACAATACATATTAATTTCCCATGTAACTGGTTCACATTCTGAGTTTTCATACACTGCTGCCATCTTTTCCTGTAAACTATATGCAAGGTTAACATATTTAGCACCAGAACTCTTTTTCTATAACAGATGCTAGTAGAGAATTCCTTTTCTACCTAGATATGTTTCCACTCATATTTTTTTACAATTAAAGTATAGAAAATATGAATTACTTATTTATCCCATAGGTTAATTCTAAGTTTTAAATGCATTGTTATACCTATTAAGTAAGGTCTCTGCTGACAGTTGTTGCACATAAATCTCCTCCGGAGATACCACATTAGAGATCTGCACAGGAATTTCCTTATTATAAAGTAATTGTAAATCCTCATCCTCCACAAATTTTGTAACCAAAGAATTTGAGATATTTTTCTCAGTTGAAATTATTTCTTCAGGAGAAGGATCCCATACTTCATCATATGTTTTACAATCATCTTTTGTGGTATATCTAGAAAATAATATATGTTAATAAAAATGTGTGTGGCACTTGTATTTCTCTAACTGCAGGCTAAAATAACCAAATCAAAAGATGAACATGCTTTACTTATAAAAAAGTAATTTTACAGTACACCATAAGTTAGCTTCCTGAATCAACTGACCCTCCTTCCCATACCTAACACCACATAAGTAAACTTCTAATCCAAACAAAATGAAAACCACAAATTTTATTTCAAGAATTGCATAGCGAAGTTACTAAAAAACTAGTCATGAATTCTCTTTTCTTCCCAAAAAATAACATCAGGAAAAAAAAAAAGCAGTTTACTTTGCTTGGTAAAACCCAACAATATAAATCGTTTTTTCTAGGTTAACAGTGGTGGTAACTACCCTTTGGAATCAACAGGACCCTGGATAAGTCACTTAACTTCTCAATTTCTTTAGCTGTAAAATGAGGGCTTTGAACTAGATGACCTCCAAGATTCCTTCCAGTTCTAAATATATAATCCTATAAAATTATTACCACTGTCACAAAAAGGAGCTGAAGAGACAATATATGAACCTATTGCCTCTGTCCTCTGCCTACAAATCTGATCCCATAGAATGTTTGGGTTAATTTTCTTATAACAAATTAAAGCATAGTAGAGACAGAAGTTATACATTTTTATCTTTATTCCTTTGTGGTGAGGAATTCTCCCAAACAAATTTCTTCCATGTCCCAAAGTGAGGATGAGGAGCTAAAGTGTAGGCTGAGGAAAACTTTCATGATAACTGTTTATATTTGACTCAAATATTATTCATCTCCAATTTTATGGGTCCCCCAAAAAAGGAACAGACACAATCTTAACCTGAATTAATAAAAATATAGGAATCATGGAATACAATAGTTCTACTGTCATCATCAACTCAACTGACTGGTAAGGTCATTCTTATTCTGTTGATGTGAAAATGACCTCAGGTTAATAATTCTTTTTATCCTTTAATATTCTTTTTGCAGTGTTTGTGCTTCATGCATTCAAAACAAAGGGTACAACTTAAAGACTTTAAGAAAAAAGCAAAAAAACCCTGATGTTTTTCTAAAGGAGAATAATGGTTCAAATAATGTTTTAGTCATCTTACTTTTTTCTATGATCAAAACCATGTTGTCACTAGATTCAATAGCCTGACATAACAGCAGATTATTTAAACATTAAACACTGCTTTTTCATCCAAAATGGTGATGATTTGAAGACAGACACTGCTTTATGGTTTTTTAAGGTGTAGCAACTCAATCAAAATATTTTGAAAGATGGTAGGAAGTTTTAAAAAAGTGACAGAATGATAAAGAACTTATATCAAACATTCAGAATGAATAGCTGTAAGGTCTAATGAATAGAAAGCTAACCCTGGGATCAGGATGAGCTGAGGTCAAGTCCTATCTCTGATACTACTATCATATGTGATCTAAGCAAGTCACTTAGATTTTCTTTTCAGGGAGCTCCCTATAAAGATGAAGTCATAGAGTTGCACCAAAAAAAATCCCAGAAAAGACAGTACATGTTTATTAGCTATACTTACTCTAACTCATAAGAGGCTAAACCTTCTTTAACTAGCTGGCTATTAACACTGTTTGGTATCATTCCAGGAGCACTGATAGAATCAAATAGCTCGACAGATAGCACATTATCTTCCAAAATTTCTGTAAAACCAAGAACATAATTTGGAAAAACATTTTTATTTGAATAAACTATATAGTTATTTTATTTTCATGCACTATGTGTATTTTAAAGAACCTTATGTATTTATAAACACTACTGAGGAAAAAGCATGATCTTCATAAAGCTATAAAGTGAATATCGCCAGGGAGAGAGAAGTTGTACAAATGTGTCAACAGTACTCATAAAAATAGATATTTTGTACTCTTTGCTTCATAGACAATTTCATTATTTTCTTCTACAAATTGCTTGGGGATTTTTTTTTTAAAAGAAAAAACTGTAAGAAAAATGGACATTTATTTAGGGTTGACAATTTGAAGACCAGGTTTTAATTGTTTCTCAGAAGAACAAATTAAGAAAAACTTAATTCTTATATCAGAATTAATTTGTACATTTCACAACTTGTATCAGCATATTATACATCAGAAACTTCAAAATACAAAACCTTCAATTAATTAGAAGCCTCAGTTTCCTGGACTTCTTTCCTTATTCCATAATGACCCTTTATAAAAGTCAAATTACAAAGGCTTTTCAAATATGACAACAGACGACAAAGGTTCCAAAGAACACCCCAAAGTTTAATATATTATTTATTCCAATCTCCTATGCCTTTCATATCTATTTTTGAAAGGTAATGACAACATATTGGGCACTGTTATCCTGATCAGAGTTTATGTTTAGTAACTATAACAACCACTATCACCATCCCTGTAAGGCAAGGCAGATCCTAATACATTTCAGAAAGATAGTCAATAAAGGCTGAAATAAATTTTTAACTTAATACCTAGTGAAAAAGTAAACGAATCTAACCAAAACATTCATAATTCAAGTACTATAATGAAACTAACCAAAACATTCATAATTCAAGTACTATAATGAAACTAACCAAAACATTCATAATTCAAGTACTATAGTTTATAAAGGTGTTACTATGTTATATATCTAGTTTAATTTCTTCTGGGAATAAAGGACACAATGTTATATTTTCACTGGCAAATTTGGTAAAAATCCACTGCAGCAATTAATATTGTAAAGCATTTTGAATAATCAAGTTATTTCCAAGCATCCTTGTGGTGGTTCATGGTAATAGTACTTTACCGATCTGCTTAAAAAGAAATAATTTCCTCTAACAATCATCGATACATCATTCTCTCTTCCTCTATTATTTGTTTTTACTCCTTCTGTTCTCTCATCCAGTGATGTCAAATGCAAAATAGAAACAGGAGTAACTAATCCAAATACAGGGATCTCTGTGGGATGCATATTGACCTAATTTTAAAATGTGATATTACATATTTTATTGTATTTTTACTTACTTTGTTATATATTCTCCAATTACATTTTAATCTGGTGTGAGTGGAACCTGGGAGCGGTAGGGGCTATATGTTTGACAACTCTTTTCTAATTCATGTCCCTCCAACTTCCTGCCCCCAAATTTCTCCTTTATGCTTTTGGCCTGTATTATGGTTTTATTATTAACTTTGCCCCAAACCACTTCTTAGCATCCTGGTGGTGGCCCTTAAAGAGCAAGAAGCTCAATTTACTGCCTTTCTCAGAGGTGTGTCAAGGTCAAATATTAAGACTGATAGTTAGCCAGTATCATAGGATCAATACAAAGATGAAATACAATTCTGTTGTAGCACAATGGAAGAGTTTTGATGCAGACAAGTAAAACTTTGGAGTGATAATGATCAAACTTAATAATTTAATTTTGGAGTATTTTCATGCCAGACTTAAAATCTTCTAACATACGGAGAGAATCTGTGTCTCTTTTGTATTTTAAAACCTAATTGCAATGTGTTATCACACAAAGTGCCCTAAATACACAGAAATACTTACATTATTTTTAGTGACATACATATACACACACAAGGATAACTTACTGATAACTGAACATGTCATAAATTTATCATGAGTCATTTCTTCAAATTTTTCATTTGCTTCTTTAGACCATGGCTTGTTTTTTTCTGAAGGTTCAATATGTGCCAATTTGCATTTAATAGCCTGTGTCAAATAAAATTCCCATGATTAAAATAGAACATTTAAATTAATTTCCAGCAACATGTTTGGATTACAGTGAAAAATTTGTACCATTTGGTAAAACAAACAAAACTTGGCTGAGAATTTCTATTTTAAAATTGACAAACTTAATTATATTCCATTTAAGCACCATTTATTAGGTAATAAGGATTCAAAGATAAAAGCAAACAATCCCCAGTCCTCAATGAGCTTATGTGAGAAATGAATACTTTCATATGCAAGACCTATAAGAAGTTCAAAGAAATCTGAAGACCATTTACAAAAATAGAAACAATTTCTAAAGTAGTTAGTACCTGAAGCAATGTTTACCTTGAGTGAAAGAACAAAAACTTATTTAGAAATGAAGACATGACTGACTAAATATATATGATGAATACCAAAAATTTTTACTAAATTTATACTAGCTAAAGTTAGTCATAAAATTTATGTTAATTAAATCTAGTGTACCTTTTCTGGGGGATTTAAAAACTCATCCTTTACTTTACGCATCTCCTTAAGTGTTACTGTTGCAGCATTACCAAAGTCAACATATTTAACTTCAACTTCTCGATGTCCTGGCAAACCTTCAGAGATTATAAAATCAGACAGGACAAATTGAAAATGAAAATAAAAAGTACTTTTCATATGACTCAGACTGAGACGCAGCTAGGTGACCTAGAATATATTTGTGTCAAACTTACAAAACTGACATAAAAAGTCTACGTCTTTAGTGACAAACGTACTCCAACACTTGAAAGATCTTAAGAATTCATTAATATGAATATTTCTTTTACTGCTGCAGATTATAGAGATACCCTATACTTCAGAAGATTATTTTAAGCTGCTATGCCCTCCCCCAAATCACCATCTGAAGGCTAAACACATTCTGGTCATAAGCTCCCAAACCATGAAGACAGATAAAAATTCCCCACAAATATAAGGATATTCCAGTTTGATGGGCTGAGTAGGGACTTAGACTATAGAGAGGTATAATGCAAGATATTGCCTGCCCATCCTTTCAACTACACCCTGTGAAAAACTGATTTTATTAACAAACTTCCTTTAATTCAGAATTGATATTCTCAAGGTAATCTTAACATAAGATGACAAATTTAACTGCATAAACAGCATTAAGAATTAGGACATAATCTATTTCAAAAAGAACAGATAAAAGAGGTAATAAGTTACGTGTATATGAGAGAGGGGGGGAAAGGGGAGAGAGGGAGCCAGGGAGACAGGGAAAGGGAAAGGGAAAGGGATAGGGAGAGGGAGAGAAGGAGAGAGAGGGAGAGAGAGGGAGAGAGGGAGAGAGGGAGAGAGAGGGAGAGAGGGAGAGAGAGGGAGAGAGGGAGAGAGAGGGGGAGAGGGAGAGGGAGAGAGGGAGAGGGGGAGAGGGGGAGAGAGGGGGAGAGGGGGAGAGAGGGAGAG
>CM053771.1:151721650-151774226 GCA_028658325.1 Potorous gilbertii | reverse complement strand
GGGAGGGGGAGGGAGAGGGAGGGGGAGGGAGAGGGAGGGAGAGGGAGAGAGGATATGTGTGTGTGTCCATGAACTGGATGCAGATTTGGAGAAGCATGGTGTTAAGGAGCTGAGTGAAGCATATGAGAAAGAGAAACAGAGATTACATTGGGTAGGAATATTCTACAGACTACTAGGCAAGAAGAAGGATACAAGGAATCGGGGAAACAAACCATTAAACTGGAACAGAGATGTGATTAAAAATAGTGACAGGAAGGGGCAGAGTCAAGACGGCAGAGTAGAAAGACTCATATACTCTAGCTCTTCCCCCACAGCCCAAAAAAATACCTGTAAAGAATAACTCTCAACCAATTCTAGAGCAGCAGAAGTCACAGAATGATGGAGTGGAGGAGATTTCCAGCCCAGGGTGACCTGGAAGGTGGACAGGAAAGGTCTGTCGCACCAGAGTGGAACACAGCTCAGCCTTGCGGCACCAGAAGCAGGACTCGAGCAGGCCTCGGGGTCAGAATCCCTAGCAGCAGCAGAGGCTCTCAGATCCATCAACCCACAGGCACCAAAGGCACTTTCAAAGGTCAGTGAGAAGGCTTTTCCAACTTGGTCTGAAGGGAGTAGGGTCCTCCCCTAGAACCAGCCTGCTACAGCAGAAGCTACAGTGGCCAAGAAAGGCAGCAGCCAGTGTCTATTGTTGGAGCACTCATCTTAAAGCCCCTGGGGGAACTGAGCAGCTGATCTAAATTTCAGCCTTGAACCTGGCCAGGTAGTAAACTTCTTTAACTTGATTGTGCCACCTTGGAGGAACTGAGAACTTACAGGTCACCAGAGTATACCCTCCTCTTGACAAAGGACCCAAAAGTCAAGTAACTGGTTGGGAAAATGCCCAAAAAAGGGAAAAAGTAAGACTATACAGGGTTACTTTCTTGGTGAACAGATATCTTCTCCCATCCTTTCAGATAAGGAAGAACAATGCTTACCACCACGTAAAGATATAAAAGTCAAGGCTTCTGTATCCCAAACATCCAAAATAAATATTCAATGGTCTCAGGCCATGGAAGAGCTCAAAAAGGATTTTGAAAATCAAGTAAGAGAGGTGGAGGACAAATTGGGAAGAGAAATGAGAGAGATGCAAGAACATCATGAAAAATGAGTCAACAGCTTGCTAACAAAGACCCAAAAAATGCTGAAGAAAATAACACCTTTAAAAATAGGCTAACTCAACTGGCAAAAGAGGTTCAAAAAGCCAATGAAGAGAAGAATGCTTTAAAAAGCAGAATTAGTCAAATGGAAAAGGAGGCTCAAAAGCTCACTGAAGAAAATAGATCTTTAAAAATTAGAATGGAGGCTAATGACTTTGAGAAACCAAGAAATTACAAAACTAAACCAAAAAAATGAAAGATAATGTGAAATATCTCATTGGAAAAACAACTGACCTGGAAAACAGATCCAGGAGAGTCAATTTAAAAATTAAAAAAAAATACCTGAAAACTATTATCAAGAAAAGAGCCTAGACATCATCTCTTTCATGAAATTATCAAGGAAAACTGCCTTGATATTCTAGAACCAGAGGGCAGAATAAATATTTAAAGAATCCACTGATCACCTCCTGAAAGAAATCCAAAAAGAGAAACTCCTAGGAATATTATAGCCAAATTCCAGAGTTCTCAGGTCAAGGAGAAAATATTGCAAAGAGCCAGAAAAAAACAATTCGAGTATTGTGGAAATACAATGAGAATAACACAAGTTCTAGCAGCTTCTAAATTAAGGGAAAGCATGGAATATGATATTCCAGAAGTCAAAGGAACTAGGATTAAAATAAAAAAATCACATACCCAGCAAAACTGAGTATAATACTTCACGGGGAAAAAAATGGTCATTCAATGAAATAGAGGACTTTCAAGCATTCTTGATAAAAGGACCAGAGCTGAATAGAAAATCTGACTTTCAAACACAATAATGAAGAGAAGCATGAAAAGGTAAACAGGAAAGAGAAATCATAAGGGACTTACTGAAGTTGAATTGTTTACATCCTACATGGAAAGCCAGCATTTGTAACTCTTGAGACTTTTCTCAGTATCTGGGTAGGAGAGAGGGAGGGGGAGAGGGAGAGAAAGAGACACGGGGGGGGGGGAGAGAGGGAGAGGGAGAGAGAGAGAGAGGGAGAGACAGAGAGACAGAGAAACAAAAAACACAGGGAGAGTTAAATAGGAAGGGATCATATTTTTAAAAAATAAAATTAAGAGTTGAGAGGAATATAAAGGGAAGAGAAAGGAATAAATGGAATGGGGCAAATTACCTCATAAAAGAGGCAAGAAAAAGCTTCTTCAATGGAGGGGAAAAGGGGGAAGGTGAGAGGGGAAAAAGTGAAGCTTACTCTCATCACATTTGGCTCAAGGAAGGAATAACATGCACACTCAATTTGGTATGAAAACCTATCTTACCCTACAGGAAAGCAGAGGAGAAGGGGATAAACAGGGTGGGGTGGGGATGATAAAAGGGAGGGCAAATGAGAGAAGGGAGCAATTAGAAGCAAACCCTCTTGAAGAGGGACAAGGTCAAAAGAGAGAATAGAATAAATGGGGGGCAGGACAGGATGGAGGGAAATATACAACATGTCTTATACAACATGACTATTACGGAACTAATTTGCAAAACTATCCATACACAGCTTATATTGAATTGCTTGCCTTCTCAGCAGGGATGGATGGGGAAGAAGGCGGGGAGGAAGGGAGGGAGGAAGGGAGAGAAGTTGGAACTCAGAAGTTCTAGGAACAAATGTTGAGAATGGTTTCTGTGTACAACTGGGTAATAAGAAATACAGGTAATGGGATATAGAAATTTATCTTGAGCTACAGGACAAGAGAGAAGATGGGGATAAGGGAAGGAGGGGTGTTAGAAGAGAGGGCAAATTGGTGGAAAGGGTAATCAGAATGCAAGGCGTTTTGGAGTGGGGGAAGGAGAGAGAGGGGGATAAAATCTGGAACTCAAAATTTTATGGAACTGAATGTTGCAAACGTCAAATAAGTAAGTAAATAAAAATAGTGATAGGAACACTTCAACTACCTGAACATCTGAAGAATTCATCCTGAAAAAGAAACAGTTGCTGATAAGCGGTCCACTTATGTTTCAATGTATAAAAAGTGAAAGAAGCAAGTTTTTCTGATAAAAACCTCACTTTTCAAATATATAGGGAACAGAGTCATACTTACAAAAATAACAGTCATTTCCTAGTTGATAAAATGGTCAAAGGATATGAACAGGCATTTTTCAGAAGAAAAAAAATCAAAGCTATCAATATGCATATGAAAAATGTTCTAAATCACTACAAATTAAGAGAAATACACATTTTTTTTTTAGCTCTGAAAGATTTATTGAAAATCCACCAACTCCAAGTTGGTTTGGAAACATTAGGCAGCTTCTTCTTTTGTGGTATAGTCTTTTGTGAGTGATCCCATGAAAACTTTCTTCTCCTCCAGAGTCTGGAATTGTCCATGGCCAAATTTGGAGGCAGTGTTGATAAAATGTAGGTTGATCTTCTCCAAGGCATGATGTTTGGTCTATAGCAGCAGAGACTTTTTCAGGGTAAGGATACCCTTCTTGGTCCCAACAACACAGCCTTTCAGCATGATAAAACCATTGGTCACTTCACTGTAGTGGACAAAGCCTCCAAGAGGATTGATGCTGTTGTTGGACAGATCATAATCAGTGGGTGTGCTATTTTTGATCAGCTTGCCATCCTTGATCTGGTAGCCCTGGCCAATCTTGCAGACCTTTTTGTTGAATTTGGTGCAATGGTGGTAGCTCTTCTGACCAGTTTGAGTCACAGAGAAGACTATGAGGACCAGATGGCAAGTTCCAATACATGGCATCTTACACAGGCCTCAGTGGGTTTTTCAGGGAAAGTTCTTGGTGACCCAGTGGCTGATGACACCTTTGTAACCCTTGCCTCTGGTCACTCCAGTGATGTCAATCATCTTGTCCTGCCCACACACAGTGGATATGGGCACCTGCTGCTCCAACTTCTCAAGAGCCCAGCAGAGTTTCTAAGTGACGTTGCTGCCATTCGCCTGGATCTCCAACAGGTGAGACCTCTTCTGCCTCAGAGAGAATAGGCACATCTGCGTGTGGGTAATGATGCAGATCATCTGGCAGTACTCCCTCATACTGCTCTAGTCTTTTTCCAGCTGCTTTTTGCCATCATAATCTTGGCATTTCTTGCAGTACTTGGTGAAGGCCTTCTTGGACTTATGCCAGTTCTTATAGAATTGCCTCTTACACTCATCACTGATATGGCTCAGCAAAGATGGTTTTAAAGTTCTGCAGGCCTCTTGGGGTTTGCACAATGCCTACAATGACCATCATCTCCATGATGGTGACGGCCTAGATAACTTCCTTCTTGCTGATCACTGAGCCAGGCCTATCCTCTTCTTCAATGATGTTGGTCATATGGGCCTTATAGCTCAGAACAGCTCAGGTGGATGGGCTTGGTGGGGTCATCTTTGAGGAGGCTCTTCACCTTTCCCCAGTGCCTGCTGCTTCTCTTTAGAGGCAGGAAGCCCAGAGACCCATGCCTGGGAGTGGAGAACTTCTTGTGAGATATGTTGTTGCTGTTGAACCTGTGGCTGCTACTGAAGTGAATCTGGAGTGAGAAATACCTATTTTAAAAGCTCTGAGGTACCACCTCACACCTATCAGGCTCACATGACAGAAAAGGCAAAAGACAAATGTTGGTGGGAATGTGGAAAAACAGGGACACTAATGCACTGCAAGTGGAGTTGTGAACTAGTCCAACTGCACTGGACAACAATTTGGAGCTATGCTCCAACAGCTATAAAACTGCGCATAACCTCTGACCCAGTAATAACACTACTAGATCTGTATCCTAAAGAGATCAGAGAAAAAAGAAAAAGATCTTTACGTACAAAAATATTTATAGTATATCTTTTTATGGTGGCAAAGAACTGAAAATCAAGGATGTTCATCAATTGGGAAATAGCTAAAGAAGTTGTGGTATGTGATTGAATACTATTGACATTATAAGAAATTATGAGAGAGACTGGTCTCAGAAAAATGTAGCATAGCCTATTGTGAACTAATGCAAAGTCAAGTAAAAAGAATCAGGAAATCATAATACACAGTAACAGCAATATTGTAATGATGACCTGCTGTGAAAGACTGATCAATTCAAAGATCAAAGACAGTTCTGAAAGACCCAAGAAAAATACTATTCACTTTCAGAAAGAGAGAACTGATGAGCTCTGAGTGTAAACTGAAGTATAATTTTTCTCACTTTTATTTTTCTTGACTTTTTGTGACATGGCTAATATGAAAATGTTTTGCACAATTTCACATGTACAATTGATATATTGTTTGCCTTCTCAGTGAGTGGGGCATGGGCTGAAGAGAAAATATAGAACTTAAAATTTAAAAAGAATTTGGAAAATAAATAATAAAACTGATTTTAAAAATAGCAGTTTAAAAAGTCAGTATCAAGAATGTCATCCTGTGAGTGTGTGGTTTCATAAATACTTATTGTTTTAATAAATACAGTTAATGTATGTGAGACTGGTCAAGCTTTAACATGTAACTATGATATAAAATTCACATTTCAGAATTGTGGAGCTATGAATATCACAGCAAGTCATTTTTCTATCAATCTTAATTCAATGATCTTTCTGAAAAATGTTTCAACTGTCCTAAAATAATTACATAACATAAATCTCTAGTAACAAGTTATTTCTTCATGAAATTCAACATATATATTGAACATCTGCGGCATGCAAAGGTTCTGGAGAGAAAGACACATAAAATTTAGAAGACACAGCAGCATCTCAATACAATGATACACCCAATCAAAATTCAGAGAAAAGTCACTTGGCATGTTGGCCATCATTATTATTTTACTTAACCAGACGCTTTCTTATTAATTTTTTAAAGGCTTATCCTATGTAGCAGTAGCTTAATACTGAGTGTAAGAAGGAAATACAGAAAACTGAGAAAGCACCACACAAGATACTTATAAACACAACAAACAAGTTAGCTCTTTGGGCAAAGGTCACAAGGAATACTTAGCTTGAAGAAGAGAGCTGCCTGGAGACAAACTTTGTCTTAATATATAAATGCTTTTCATCATTTTTCTCATTACTAGTTTCTGTTGCCTTGTACCATCTTTCTATGATTCTTTTAGGTCAAAGCTTTCTGACTAATTTAACTAGGAAAGGCATTTATACAATGAAAAACAAAAGCATGAGAGCAGCCAGTATCCCATCACCATTCTAATCCTTAATCTCTAATCTCTGAAGATAGACAATAGGAAGGTAACTAAAAAGCAAAGTTAACCCATTTCCCTTCTATCAGTCCACATAAACTTTGATTTTATTATTTTGAGCTTTATAGCTAAAATATCTTTTAAGTTTTAGAGAAAATTCTCCACCAGGAGTTCCCTACTCTAATGAAATCATAAATCTAGTTAGAAACAAAATGAAAACAATATCTATGTACAAATGGCATGTGTGTCCTTACCAATGACTTGTGCCCTATACCAGACTCCATCTTCAAATTTAGCTATGCAGGCTTGACCTTGAACTGGACAAAGGATTTCCAGATTTTCTCCATCTTCATTTTTATAGACTTCTTCAATTTTCTTCAGGAGAACTAAAAAGTCAAGGCTTTCTATCTAGGTAATAAAGAAAGGGGACTTTCTTAGTTTCATAATAAGATGTCCATATTTAGAAATATACTTCAAAACATGTGGAATAAAAAACGTAAGTATTACAGTGCTATTCACAAAATCAATGACACATGTAAAATTTAAAACTAGAACTAATGTATTAAATTAGAATTGGGATGCTGGCTGGACCTGTGTATCACCAATAGAACTCCCTCTCCTAATGTAGGTTAACATCTTCCCTGCAACCTAGTCTCAGAGAGTTGTCTAGAAGAGTGATATTAAACTGAAACAGAAACAAGAGCCATTAAACCATGTCTAAGGATCTCTGCTGGGAACACATTAATCTAGCTTTAAAAAAAATTTATCTGCTTTCCTGTATTTTTACTTATTTTGTTAAATATTTCCCAATTACATTTTGATCTGATTTGGGCCACATGTTCAATACCTCTAGCCAAACAGAAATTTGGTTAATTTGTGCCCAGGATCACAGCCAATTGGCAACAAAGGCAGAACTTGAACCCAGATCTTTGTGACTCCAAGGTCATCAACTTTCTATCTACTAAGCCAGGCTGCATCTCTTGAATTAGCAGGCATTAACTATAATCAATAAATTTTTATTAAATGCCTACATGCAAGGAACCTACATTCTAATGAGGGAGATAATTCTTTACGGATGTATTTGTACGTAAAAAATGAATGAGGGAACAGGAAAGGAATTATTAAGATGATGGTTTGTAAGGTCTCTTAAAGTTAAAGGGGGAAAGCACATAGAATAATGAAAGCAAAGGCATAAAGACAAGAGATAGGAATGTCGTGTAAGAATACCTGTTCGGCAGATTTACAAAGTAAGTGTGTGTGTGCAAGAGAGAGTGTTTATGTGCATGAACACACATGCAATGAGAAAAGATAGTGTGAGAACAGGTTGAATAGCCCTTTAAGGGCTAAACAGAGGATTTTATATTTGTTCCTAGAGGTAATAAAAACTCACTGGACCTTATGTGATTAAGGGAGTCATGTGATCAGTTTTGACGTTAAGAAAAATTATTTTAATGGCTATTTGTAAAATGTACAGGAGTAATGAGAAGACTGGGAGATCAAGTAGGACCTGCAACAATTTAAATGAGAAGTGATGCACACCTGAACTAATGTACTAACAGGAAGTAACTGTGTGAGGGGGGTACGATTTATTCTGGGTTCCTATTCTTTGAAACAAGCTTATTCCATAGAATTTTAGAGTTGGAATGAGTCTTAAAAATGAGAACAAATTATTTATTTTAACCAGTGAAGAAAATAAAGTTAACAATGACCTAAAGTCACAGTTAGTGGTGGAGTTAGAACTAGAACCCAGTTATGCTTCTGAGTTGTGTTTTTCCTACTGTAGATGCCTTTATCAATAAAATATTTTTTATTTTTTTTTTTTTACTTTATAAAACTCTATTGGATGACACAACAAATAGAGCATCGGGCATCGAGTCAGCAAGACCTGGCTTCAAATCCAGTCCCAAACCACTTGGTAATGGTGTGACCCATGGCATGTCACTTAAACCTCTGCCTGCCTCGGTTTCCTCAAAAGCAGCACGGGGACAATAACAGGACCTAAGTTACAGACTGTTGTGAGGGTCAAGTGAGATAATAACCATAAAGTGCTTACTTAACACACCTGGCACAATTCATATGTTATGTTCATTTTAGCCATTACTATTTCCAAGTAAACATGGATAATCGTGCTTTGGTTGCTTAGAGTTGGGAAGCAACAGGAATAACAAAAACTCACTGAAGTAGCCGGTGGAAAAATAACGAAGTTATCTACATCCATTTTTAACTAAATTTGTATAACAAGTGGTTATGGAAAACATCACCATCATTAACAAAAATTTATGTGCTTATTATATGCCAGTCAATGGGAGTACAAAAAGAGGCGAAAAACATGGTTCCTTCCCTCAAGGAGTTCATGTTCTAATAAGGCAACAACATGCAACTATGTACCTATAAGCAACAGATGCACACGTGTACAGACACACACAAACAGATAAAACTAGAGGTGATCTCTGAGGGCAGGCACTAAAAGGAGAGGAGTCTGAGATAAGTCTCTTGTAGAAGGATTTTAGCTGAGTCTTAAAGGAAGTGAAGAGGCAGAATATTCCAAGTATGGGCGCCAATAAAAAGGCAGTCTGGAGATGAAGTGTTGTATGTGAGGAAGAGATTAAAGTCAATGTCAATGGACTGCAGAGATGTGGAGAGTCAGGTGTGAGAAAGACTGGACAGGGAGGAAGAGTTCAAGTTATAAAGGGCTTCAAAAGCCAGAGGATTTTATATTTAATCCTGGAAGTAACAGGGAGCCAGTCACTAGAGTTTATCAGTAAGGAGGTGGAATGGATTTTACACAATTCGTGCTTTAGGAAGATCAGGTTGACAGTGTTTACAAATTAGATTTAGCTGCTCAACATTCTGGTAAAGTACCTAGAACTTAGATGCCTATACAGACTGCTTATAGCTTCCTTTCTGCTAATGTAATCTTCAACTTGGAGATAAACAAAAATTCACATTGTCTTAATTAGTAGACAATGGGCAATCTGCCTAGGAATCCTTCAGATCCCAGGCTCACAAAAAAATAGTTGCTGAGAGGAACACTGAAGGTAAAAGGCGCTATGTATCATATAACCTTTATTCTTTTCCCCTAAATAGTCAGAGAATAAATGGACATTAGCTTCTCCTCCAAATGTTATGCCCAATAAACACAGCTTGTTCTTGTTCAGTAGTTTCAGTTGTGTCCAGTTCTTCATGATTCTATTTAGGGTTTTCTTGGCAAAGATATGGGATGATTTGCCATTTTCTTCTCCATCTAATTTTATAGATGAGGAAACTGAGTCAAACAGGATTAAATTACTTGCCTGGGGTCAGATAAGCTAATAAGTGTCTGAGGCTAGTTTTGAATTCAGGTCTGCCTGACTCCAGGCCCTGAGCTCAATCCACTGTGCCACCTAGCTGCCCCAATAAACAATGTACTTTTTGCGAAAGCAAAATCATGACCATGCTTAGGATATGACTTGATTTAATTAACACTGGCAACTCCTATGAGAAGAAAATCCCTCTACTAATGTTGGCCATCACCTTCTCTTCAATTTATAGCCTTAGAAAGTTGCGTGGGGCACTGAGAGTTTAAATGATCTAACACTTGATGAAAAATAAGTGGAATTTGAGAATGTGGAATCATAGCACACTCTTCCTGAATGAAGTAAAGGGAAAAGAGAGGGCAGAACCAAGATGGCAGGAAAGGAAGACTGCAGTTTAGTTTTCACCTACAACTCCTCTAAACAGATATAGAAAAAGTACCAGACAAACCCTGATGGATAAATCCAGAAAAAGTCATAGTAACTGGCCTAGGTCAGCATAAGGAGACCAAAAGAGATCTACAGACACTGGTAATAGGGTCAGCACAGGAGCATGTGGCTTGCCAATGCATGAGGGTGCACATGAGCACAAAAGGAGGTTCCAAATCCATACTTGGATTTGGCATCCCAGACCTATGATGATGCACTACAGTAGAGACAAGTGCCAACTGGAAGCTCTGTAACTCACTACACAGATCCACAGAAGAGTGAGAAGGAGAACTGAACATAGTAGTGGCATTCCTAGGTAAAAAGTACCTGGGGTGGTAATCAGACAAAGGAGAAAATTTGGAAAGCAGCAGCAGTAGTGATGTGACTCCAAAATATCTACAAAGCATCATAGAAAAACACAGCTTGGGCACAAATTCAGCTAGACTTGCTGAGGTTTGTTTTTTTTTTTTAAGTTTAAAAAGACTCTTGAAAATGTAAAGTATCTCACAGTAAAAACACTAATCTGAAAACAGACTGAGGAGAGTAAAGAAAATCATTCAATTATTTGAACACCATGACATTCTGTTCCAAGAAATCTTAAAAACAATAATAAGACTGCCCAGGTCTTTTAGAACTACAGGGCAAAGTGGAAATAGAAACAACCCAGTAGGCACCTCAAGAAAGAAATTCCAAAATGAAAACTCCCAGGAACAGCGTAGCCACAACCTAGAGCTTCCAGGACAGAGAACAGCATGAACAGCTGGAAAGAAGGAATTCAAGTACTTAACAGCTATCATCATACTCACTATGATTTAGCAGCCACCATTACAAAGGAATAGAGAACTTAAGAATACAATATTACAGATGGCAAAGCACATGACCTTACAACCAAGAATAACTTACCCCCGCCCCCGCAAATGAATATAAAAGCAAAGGAGAAAAATGAATCTTTAATGAAACAGAGAACTTCAGACAAACTCAAATTCAAACCCAGAAGTCAAGAGAAGGATAAAAAGGTAACCATAAACAATGATAAAGGACTGAACAAAGATGAACTGTTTACATCAAAAACAGGGAGATGATACACAAGTCCTCTCTGAACCTTATCATCAGGGTTCGTCAAGGCCTAGGAGTGCTTCTGTCATGTTTTTGTAATTTTAAAAAAGAAAAAGAGAGGGTAAGAGAAATAACTGGGGGGGGGGTGATGATTGAGGTAATTATCTCATATATTTGGGGTACACACCTAGCTAGCTAGCTACATAAATAAGGAAGAAAAGGTAGGGGGGAGTGGCTGATACTTCTCACCTAAACTGTTCCAAAGGAGGAAGATCACATACACATAAACACAGAGTTGACTACAAAAACACATTTCACTCAACAGGAAAATGAGGGAGAGAGGGATAAGGAAGGATGTACAGGGAGGGAGAATGGAATATGTATAAGAATATTTATAGCTCTTTAAGTGACAAAGAACGGGAATCTGAGAGGTGCCTATAAATTGGCTAACAGAAAAGTTACAGCACATCTGTGATAGAATACTAATGGCTTGAACTAAAATCAGTGTAAACCAATCAAGATTCAGAGGACTAATGATAAAACATGCTCCCCCATCTCCTGAAAGAGACGTGAATGACTCAGGATGCAAAGTAAGATAAACTTTTTTTTTTGACAGGACCAATGTGGAAATTTGTTTTGATTGACTATACATGTTTGTAATGCTTTTTTTCCCCACGTTTTCAATGGAGAGGAGGAACTTGGGGACGGTGAAAAGGTGGATCTTTGCTGCTTAAAACAAAAGTTATACTACAATAAAGTTTATATAATGTGGCACTGAAAACAAGAACTTAAGAATTGTAAGAGATTTCACCATCTGCACAGTAAAAATAATTGAAAGAACAGAAAAATCTGAGTCAATGATGGCTAATTTCATGGAAGAAATAAAAGGAAATTAACAAGGAATACAAATACAAGTGAAGGGCAATCTAAAAAGCAAACATCACTAAAAGAAAATAAGTTCTCTAGTTAAGCAACACAGATCAATCTCAAAGACAGAATCCATAGAGACAATCTAAGGATTATAGCTCTTTGAGAAGATCACAAGGCAAAAAGACTGAACAAAAAGATACAAGAAAACAGCTCAGAATTTCTCAACACAGAAAAGAAAATAACAATAGAAAAAATGCATAGATCACCTCCAGGAAAAAACAAAAACAAGGCTGCAGACATGTTGTGGTTAAATAAACAATTCAATTCAGAAATAAAAAATTCTCTAAGTGACTAAGCCCAATGACTTGAACTTGGCAAAAATAGGGAGATGCTCTCTTACTAGGGTGGGTGCCAATTCCCTTTTGGCTATTTTTGTTCTCTCATTTCTAGGCCAGAAGCAAAGAGAAGGTTAAGAATTGAGCAGTTCTGCCCTTTCTCTGTTGTGTTATTATAGTTACATTCTTCTTTTAACTGTAGTTCCATCCTTATCTTCCTTCTACGCAGGAGGAAAAAATTCCTTTTACATGTCGTCCTTAGCTTTTCAAATGGCATAAGCTCATCTGAGGCATTAGCACTCATGTTCTCATAAAATAACTTTTGCTTCCATCTTTTGTGTACCTCTTTAAAAAGCACATTAATCTCTTTAAGAAGTCGCCCAGTTTACTCATCAGAATTGTTTCACTTTGTCCTCAAATCAAGATTTTTTTTTTCTGGAGAACATTTCATCCCTTCTAGATTCAATTTTCCTGTAGTATTTCAGGTCACAGGATGCTACCTTTTTTTTGTTGAACTCTTTCAAATCTATCTTAAAATCTGGCTTTCATATTTTCTATTTGTAAATTCTAATTTGGAAGAGTCATTTCTTTCCAATATTTCCATTTTTTTCTACTTTAACACAGAAAATTTAACCAAGAACTGAAATTCCCTTTGTTGGCTCTTTTATTTTCTAAAGGCTGAAAGCATTACAACAATCAAAAAAATTGTTTTGGTCAGATAGAGTCCCAGCAGGTGCCCAAATAATTACTATAGTATCATGCTACTGTCAAATTTGTAACATTTCATCAAGTCCTGTTTTTCCTTTCTGCCCAGGTAATCAGCAATAAGTAAGGCTATCTCTTCTGTCCCCACAATCTTCATCCAAACATACCATGTGCCCCCTACGCCCCCAGTGCCTGAATTTCTCCAAGAACACATATTCTTAATATACTTTGGCCTGCTCCCACCCTTTTGCATATCTCACTTCTACAGTCCAGTCTGGTCATGAGTCCCATTCCATCCCACAAAGTTCAAATGTCTTATTACATTACGATTTTATGTCACCTTGCCTATTAACCACTGTGATCTGTGTGCATTAGTGCACAGACATCTGAGATTATAGATTCTGTTGTTGAATCCTTTCTTAAAATATTCTCATTTGAAATTGAGCTTTACTCTTTCTACACTATAGTTACTCTCTGGCTTCCAGCTTGGTGGACACATATAGACAGTTTTCTCCCTTTGCTTTTTACAATTAAAAAAACAACCTTCTGATCAAAAGTAGCATGCAGCCCTGGAGATAGAGGGCTGGATTTAAGAGTCACCAAGTTCTGCGTTTGACTGCCACTTCAGATACTTAGTAGGGGATTAACTCTAGGGAAGTTAATTTGCTTCTCTGATTCCCAGTTTCTCCACCTTTAAAATGGGTTTACCAATAACAACTTCATAGGTCTCTTATGAAGATCAAAACAGATACCGTAGTTACAGCAGTTTGAAAAATTTAAAGAATTTTATAAATGAGCTTTTACTAGTACTATTTACATTAAAAAAAAGGGCTAGGCAAATACATCCTTGTTAGGTACACATAATCTCTGGGAGAATCCATTATTCATCTCTTTTAGGGGATGCTCCAGAAATCCAAATTCCGGACCATACCATTTTCTCAATTTGTTTACTCAATTGTTTCTCTTATGCACCCCTTAGCTTTACAACAAAGATCATAAAGAAAATGTTTACTTTGGCATTCAAGTCCTTTTCAACTTGACCCTTTCCTACCTTACCTTTTATTTACACACCACTTGTGCCTCAAAGTCTTGTTTCTTGGTTAAGACTTAATAATCTTCACAATGTTTTCTACATTCCTTCTAACTTTATGATTTGAGTTCACTGTGAGCCCACCATAAGTAGGGATCATTCATGTGACTTGACAAGTATAGGGTCAGAGACCAGAGTGTCATTAGAGACTAGTTACTTTTCTGGTTTCTCAGTCTACTTAATTTGCAAAGCTTATTCCTCCAATCCAACTTAGCTATATAGAGAGAAGGCTGTACCCTTGATCTTGCCATTAGTCATTAAGTATTTCATTTCCATGTTCATACAATCCAAGTCTTTTAAATTAGGATCTTTTTGATTGCCATTAAGGTCCTTTCATGTGGCAAAGTACCTGGTGTTGATTCTATTCCAGCTGAGATTTACAAGGTAGGGGAACCATTGTTCACTCAAAAGCTGACAAACATTACAGGTTATCTGGCAAGAGGAAGTTGTCCCCCAAGAGTTCAAGGACGCCTCCATTGTCCATCTCCATAAAGGTAAAGGGAATAGATTGTCCTGTGACATTCACAGGGAGATCTCTTAGTCATTGCGGGCAAGATGCTTGCTAGAGTCCTCCTTAACAGGCTGATCCTTCACCTAGAAGATGGTCACATACCTGAGAGTCAACGTAGATTCAGAAAGGCTTTGTATCACTTGAAATGGTGTTTGCTGCCTGACAACTCCAGGAGAAAAGCCAGGAGCAGAACAGAGATCTGTACACGTTTGTAGATCTGACCAAGGCCTTTGACACTGTTGGTTGTGAGGGTTTATGGAAAATTATGTCAATATTTAGTTGCCCAGAGAAGTTCATCAGCATTGTAACGTCAATTTCATGATGGCAAGTTTCCCTGGGTTTTGGATAGTGTACAACGTTCTTGTGCCTTTCCAGTCACGAATGGAGTGAAACAGGGCTGTGTGCTTGCTCCCATGCTTTTTTAGCATGATGTTTTCAGCCATGTTGTGAAATGCTTTCAACGAGGATGAACATGGCATCAAGGTCAACTACCATACTGATGGTAAGTTCTTCAATTTGAAAAGGCCAAGACCAAAGTGAAGTGAATGTTGGTGCATGATTTTTGTTTGCAGATGATTGTGCACTTAATGTAGCCTCTGAAGACGAGCTGCAACAAAGTATGGATCAATTCTCTGCTGCCTGTGCTAATTTCGACCCAATAATTAACACCAAGAAAACACAGGTGCTCCATCAGACACCACCACACTCACCATCCATATGTGGAATCAGTTACAACAAATGGAAAAATTTTGAATGCTGTAGATAAGTTCACTTTAGTGTACTTTCCAGGGATATACACATTGACAATGAGGTTGATGCATGTATTGCCAGAGCTAGTTCAGTGTATTGAGAGGCTCTGAAGAAAAACATTAGGAGAGGTATTGGGAGAGAAGAAGTATCAAACTGACTCCCAAACTGAAGGTTTACAGAGCCGCTGTGCTGACCTCATTGTTGTATGCCTGTGAAACATGAACAGTCTACTAACACCATGTCAGGAAAGTGAATCACTTTCTTTTGCACCATTTAGGAAGATTCTGAAAGATCACCTGGCAGGATAAGGTACCAGACACTGAGGTCCTTGATTGAACTGAACTGCCAAGCATTCAAACTATGCTTCAGAGAGCACAACTCTGATGGTCTGGCTATGTTGTTTGAATGCAAAAAATGCACTTGCCAGAAACTTTTCTTTTTAGGGAGAATTTAGTTTATGGAGAACTCACATGGGGTAGGCGATCACCTAGTGGTCAGAAGAAGCAATACAAAGATACTCTCAAGAACTTTGGATTTCATTGTGCGACATGGGAGACACTGGCACAGAACCGCTCAGCATGGTGCCCACATCAGAAAAGGTAGTGTATTCTGTGAGCAAAGCAGAATTGAAATAGCACAAAGGAAACACAGGATGTGCAAATTTGGAGTATCCATTCCAAATGTTCACATGAACTATCTATGCCCAATCTGTGGTAAAGCATTCCAAGCTCGTATTGGTCTGATCGGCCAGTCATACACATAGAAAACTTAACTTTATCATGGTGATGTCATTTTGGTCCTCTTCAAGAACGACGGACAACAACCAACCATGCCTCTTGATGTCAAACCCTGTTCTTTGTCTGCAATATGACCCTCCTGTTCCTACACCTCTCAGTTCTTTTTCAGGCTGTCACCCCTACACAGCATACACTCTCTATCCTTTAGTTGTCAGTTGAACTCAACACTAAAATCCTTTACTTCCTGGCCCTGTTGCCAATGCCGATTATTCTCATCATCTGTCTTCTTCAGTCACTTTATGTGGTAAACAGCTAGAAAAAAAAAGTCATGAAACCTGGCTGGGTTATTTGCATTACAAATTTGTTATATACTCTTATCTGTGCCCTCACTATAGCAAGGTATCCTTTTACATTTCTTTAAGCCATTTCTTATCCATTCATCATCATAGGTTCCAAACATTCTCCTCTCTCAAGATACTCCCTCCCTGACCCTTGTAACCTGTAGACCTTGACTGCAGCCCTCCTCACCCCCCGCAAGGTAATTTGCTCAGTATAACCCTTTCTTCCCTCATCTCATCAGTCGTTTGCCTTCTTCTCCACATATCCATCTTGCACGAAGAACCAGCCCTTTTTCCTTGACATGGCAAACTCCTCAACGTACTTAAACGCCCTTCTCATCTTTTCTAGTACATCATCTCCTTTAAAATACCCTCCCCCATCATCTCCAATCTTTCCCTATCAGTTGTCTCTTTCACTGAATACCTACACATCTCATCTAACTTCCAACACATTTGTTCTGTCCATTCCTGCTAGCTACTATACCGTATCTTCCTCAGTTTACATCCTCAAAAGGTTCCTCCATTTCTTGTCACTTATTTCTAAACTCTCTGCAATCTGACTTCCATCTCATCTCAAACTGTATGTCTCATAGGCATCACAAACTCAACATATGCAAACAGGATTCCTTTCCTTCCCAAATCTATTTGTATCCCCACAGTATCGCACAGTACCTGCATAAAATAGTTTAATAAGCGTTTACTGACTTTTCCTTCTTCCTAACTTCCCCATGGTTGTTGAGAAGATAGCCATCCTCCTTGCCACTTTCCCAAGCATCAGCCTCCACCTACTCACACTCACTCCACATACCCAATCAGCTATCAAATACACTATTGTTTCTACCTTAGTAACATCTTTCACATAGGATCTTTTTCTCTCTGGTAACTACTGCAATAGCCTGATTATCCACAAAGTACAAGTCCACATATGTTCCACCCTATCCCCCTTTTCTCTTCCCCCATTCAAATACTAGTGGCTATCTCACACTAAACTTCATACAGAAAATGCTTAGTTTGGCACGCAAGTCTGTCTGCCTGTATGTTCTCAAACATGACACTCCCTAACTCCTGACTGGTCCCCTGCCTGGAATGGTTCTTCTCACTTCAGTCTTCTTGAAGAATTATCTAAAATCTCACCTTCTCCAAGAAGCTTATCTTGGGTCTCCCCATGTGCAGTGCCTTTCCTTTGAGAGTACTTCTAAATTACAGTATAGATGTATGGCTATGTATACATGTGTCTTCATGTATGCATACACATGTAAACAAATATATGCACACATGTATCTTGTATGTACATGAGCTCTTTCAGGGCAGGAACTGTGCTTCAGCCTGTGTGTATTGCCAATGATCAACCTGGAATATAGTAAACACTTAATGAATGTCTACTGTTTTAATTTTACCTTTATGTCCCCAGCAAACAGTGCTTTCTAGCACAGAATAGGTATTTAACTGCTTTATGGATTCTTTTTTTTAATCAATTTATTCATTTTTGTTTTTCTAATCACTTATATTTCTTACTTTATTCCTCCACCATCTCCTCCAAGAAAGCCATCTCTTACAGTAAATTTTAAGAGGAAGAAAAATAAGTTTAGCAGAACCAACATTTTAAAAGCATCTATTATTCTCAGAGTTTTATGCCCATGACCTCTGCAAAAATAAAAAAAAATACTAATATGGGGAGATATCTTTTCATGTGATTCTTAAGCAAAGTGAAAAAAGTTTTAACAGCCTCTCTCGGAATGATGCAGCCAGTACAATAGTTTATTCTACATAGAACAAAAGGATTGCTAGGGAGTAGGGAGTTATTGGATACCACAACTCATCTCTTGTACCTCTAAAAACCTCACTGAATGACCCTGTTTCTGATAGCATCTGTCACTCCACATTATCATTCTTCAAAGCACAAGCAGTTGCTTCTTCCTCGAAGGGTTCAATTCTTTCTTCTATGGGAAGAACTTCGCATCTGTTACTTAGTTCCAAGTGTTCATTGGTCCTTGGAGCATTTTAAAATTTGATGTTTTTTTTCCAATTAAAAATTTATTCTCTTCCTTAATCACCCCCCCCACTGGAAATAAAAGAAAAAATAAAACCCTTGTAACAAATATACAGACAAGCAAAACAAATTTCCACACTGTGACTCTGCCCAAAAAGCATGCCTCAATCTGCACCCTTAGTCAAATTTTTTTTAGGAACTGGGGGGTGTTCTTTGTTAGTGATCCTCTGGAATCATGACTGGTCACTAAACTGAGAAAGATCTTAAGTCACTGTTATTGCATGAATTGTTGTCTTGGTTCTGCTCACTGCACTGTCACAAGGGATTCTCTAAAATTGTCCCTTTCGTTATTTCTTACAACACAATAATGTTACATTGCACTCATATAACCATGTGTTCAGTTGTTTCCTAATTGATGGTCACCCCTTGGCTTCCAGTTCTTTGCCACCATAAAATATCAGTCCTTTCTCTCTTTCCTGGATTTCTTTGGGGTCTATAAATAGTATCAATGGGTGAAAAGATATGAAAAGTTTAATAACTTTTTAAGCAAGTTACAAACTGCTTTTCAAATTGGCTAGACCAGGGGTGGGGAACCTGTAGTCCTCTGGGTTCTCAAGTACAGCTCGCTGAAGCTAAATTTCACATAACAAATTTCCTTAATAAAAGGATTTGTTCTGTAAAACTTGGACTGAATAAAAAGGCCACACCCAAGGACCCAGAAGGCCACATGTGGCCTTGAGACTGCAGGTTCCTCACTCCTGGGCTAGACCAATCCACAGGTCTATTAACTATGCATTAACGTGCCTGCTTTTACTTAAGGCTACTGAGATTTATTTTTCCTTAGGAAACCATTTCAAGTTTTTCTGATAAAGGTCTCATTTCCAAACTATAAAAGGAGTTGATTCAAAGTTCTAAGAATAAGAGCCAAAGAAATGGCCAAAGAATACAGAGAAAAAATGCAAGCTATGTATATTGCATAAATATGGATGTTTTATATTTATAAGGAAAAGGCTTCTAATAACTAACAATTAGAGAAATGAAAACAACTCAGAAGATCCATCTCATCCATCAGATGGGCAAAGTTAACAAAAACGGAAAATAACAAATGTTAGAGGAGAGGTAGAAAAACCTGCAAATTGATGCATCGGTGGTGTGAATGGATAAAGACAATGTGAAAAGAAACTTGGAATTAAGGTCACCCCACCTCCCTTTACAAAACTATGAATATTCTTTGATTCGGCAAAACTGCTATTAGGCTTATAACTAAGGAGCTCTAAGAAAGAGGAAAACATCCTATATGTACAAAAATATTTACAACAGCTCCTATTGTAAGTGTGGTGTGGTGGCAAAGAAATGAAAACTAAGGAGGCACCCATTATTTGAGGAATGGCTGAACAAATTATGGTCTATTGGAGTTAATGCGATGTAACTGTGCTGTTAAATGAAGGTCTCAGAGAAGACTTGTATGTGTTGATGCAGTGACATGAGAACTAGGAGAAGAATTTTATGCTCTAACATCAACACTGTAAAAATGAACAACTACCAAAGACTTAAGGACTGATCAATCATAATTCCAGAAGACCAATGATGAAGACTGCTACCCAGTTCTTGACAGAGCTAAAGGATTAGCATTCAAAATTTGCATTTCTGCTCATAGCAACATGGGAATTTGTTTTGCTTGACTGTTACAGTTTTGTTTTTCTTTTTCCCTCTTTGGGAGATTGGAGGGGTATAGGTAGCTGGGGAAATAATAATTTAAAATTTAAAAACTGATTGCTTATATCCTTTTGTCATTCATCTAATTGTAGAATTCTCTTATTCTTATTTGAATAGTCCCCTATGGTTTCACAGATTTAGACCTGGAACCCCAAAGATTGTCTGAGTTAACCCCCTAGTTTTACAGATGAGGAACATCTGAGCCTTTGTGGTACATCTTTCTACTCTAGCCTTCTGGCATCCATCAGGATTCCTCCCTGCAATCTCCTTAGACCTTCTCTTCATAAAGAAGCCCTTGTTCAGTTTAAGATGGATATTTCCTTCTTCCTGATCATCTGGAGAATTACTTGAGACTTTCATTTCCAGAAGACCTGAATATGCGTCACTTTTAGAGATACCATGAACATGATAAACACTACATACTGCCCCGCTGTCTTAAATGGCTAATGTATTTATTGTTTACTATATGTGCCTGACATGTGCTAAGTGCTGGCAATACAAAGATGATTCCTACTCTCAAGGAGTTTACATTCTAATAGGAAAGTCACAGACGATTGTAAAGAGAGGTGAGGAGGAAGAAAGTACTCCTGGGAGTGCCACACAGCAGGAATGGAGATGAGCAGGTGTAGAGGTAAGCTGGAAGTGGAGAGTGAGTAACATGGCTGGGTTTTCTCATGATGTGGCAGTTTCAGTTAGAGATTCTCCAATTAGTCAACTTCAGGGTCAAGTCATCCCCAGGTGGTCAGGAAGCCAGGCAGCCACAGTGAAAGTGAAGCAGACTAGCATGCAGGTAGAAAAAACTGGAGAGTGATCCCGAAGTGAGGAAGAGGGAGTGGGACTCCTCATGATATGGTGGTAATAGGAAAGGATTCATCAGTCACTGAGTAGGCAGTTATTCCCTAGGGGGCCATTCAGGTACAAAGGTTTATGAAGCTATTGAAAAACTCTTCTTGCTCTCCAATTCTGCTGAAAGAGAGTTCTTCAGTGTTGTGCTGTTCTTTCTAGTAGATACCCTGGAAATCTGCTGGAGTAAACTGCCTCTGGGAGGAGTTAATTCCAGATTTGTCACTCTCCTTATTAGCACCTTAGCAGTTCAACTTTCTCTTCTCTTACTTTTTTATCATTTCTTGCTAACTTCCTTCTCTTTTTCCTTAATTTCTTCTCTTCAATGACTTTCCGTATTCTTCAATAACAAACGCGGCTTTAAATAGGGAGGCAAGCTGAACAAAGACATTTGCCCTCACCATGGAGGGTAACTGGCATAAAATTCAAATAAAAGAAGGACTTTCAATAAATATGTAGACACTCCTAATTTTATGGATAACACTACTGACTGCATAAAGTTCCTGAAAGAAAATTATAAGGTCTGTTCAATGAGATCCTTGGCTACTGAAGAGAATTCATAGAAAAAATTCCACACAGGAAAAAACAAAGATGAAAAATGCATATTTCCCAGGTGATAGCAAGTAGTTAAACGGACAGGTCACTGAGTTAGCATGTTATGGCATTACACAGGAAGACAATAATACGGTCAAGATTTAAACAGGAATTAGACAGCAGGTTGAGTTTTGCTCTGAAAGTTGTACAGCCTTGTCCACAATTCCAATTTGTTTTTTTGGCTCCAAAGTCCACTTCGTTAGAATCATAGAATCTTAGTATTAGGACCTTAGAAATCATTTACCCCAATTCCCTCTTTTTATGAATAAGGAAACTGACACTCAGAGAGAACAACTGTTTTGTCCAAAGTCACACATATGATGTCATAGCTGGGATTTAAACTCAGGTACTGTGATCCCAAATTCAGCACTCCCTCCATTGTCAGGATGCTTCCTCCTCCCCCTCCCCAATTGGTTGCAAAGAATGGAAAGCAAAAGTTTTTAATATAATCAAAATTTTAAGTGACCCAAAATGGTGAGAGACACATGGTGGGTATAAAAAAGGTTACAACATATTGTCAATGATAACTTGCAGAAGTGGTATAAAAGACCTGACTGGAGAAGGAGATGCACATGTTACACAGGAAGAGAGAAGTTCCAAAGACAGAGTTTGAACACTGCCCTGATACCTGTGAAATAATTAAAGTAAACTGACCCTGTGTGGAAGACTTATAGGAAGACGGTGCATAATGGTTGTTCTTGAGGAATAGATGAGTTGCAATATGTACTGGTGGAGGCAGTACCCACAACGTTGAGTTCATATATCCATGGAAGTATTTCAGTTTCAAACTGGATACTCCCATTACACCCATTTATCTTTAGGAAACTGAAATATGATTCCCCAAAAAGGGCCCTGGATACTTACCAACTGAAGATAAAAATCAGAAGGATTATTTATATGACAAATCACAACTGACACATTTGACAATTCTTTTGGTAATACAGGTGGATGGTATCTTAAGGTCATACTCTGTTCAGGTAGAATACTGGGTGACTGTGACCTAAACCTAATTAAAAGAACAACCAAAAGATTTGTAAATTGTTAAGATTAAAAACTGTTTTCAAATTTCTACCTTGTTCCAGTGACTATCTCTGAAGGAAATTCATGAACATATAAATCCTTAATTACCTAAAATAAGCTAGGTAATTCTCAATTTGTCAATTTTAAATGTTATTTAGCCCCTGCCCCTCTCTTCCATCACTTTTAAGAGATTTCAGTATTCTATTTAACCTCAAACTTAATTGTAAAACAGTAGAGATAAAAGTTAAGTTTTTGCCTCTACAAAAAACAAATTTGCATTTGGATACATTTATAGTTATATACACACTAAGTATAGGAATAATTTCTAAGTGTTGACTGAAGTAATCCCATACAGTCTCTGATTTAATCTGTCTTCCTTAAGTAAATCAACTCTCATACTTTCTGAAACCTTCTCTAGGACAACACTCTATCTCTTTGGCAGTGATTTTAAACAAGGATGTCCTTAGTCACATTATTCATACTCTATCAGGGGTGGGGAACCTGTGGTCTCAAGGCCACATATGGCCCTCTAGCTCCTCAAGTGTGGCTCTTTGAATCCAAACTTCATAGAACAAATTCTTTTAGTAAAAAGATTGGTTCTGTAAAATTTGGACTCAAATCAAAAAGCCAAGGATGTAGAAGGCTACATGTGGCCTTGAGGCTACAGGTTACCACCTCTATCTCAGAGAGTATTACTAGGGACTAGAACAGAGTCTACACGTTGCACATTCTAAGACTTATATTAAAAATAAGTCATTTTGATAGTAATTACTTTAAATAAGTATGTCCTGTTAGGAGTGCATTTCATACATAACTGAAGAGAGAAGGAGGGAAAAAATCCAAGTGGTTAGCAGGATTACAATGAAAGATGTAAAAATTGCTCACTGTCTTATAATTTCCAAGACCAGTGATTGAACCCAATACTATGATCCCTGAAAACATAGAATTTTATAACAGATTACTGGATGCACTAAAGAAAAAAATTACACTTCAAATTTTTATTCACATTTTGAATTATAATACACCAACTTAAACTTGGTTTCCTCTATAGCTATTAAACCAAATAATTTAAATGTTTGTAGTCAAGGAATGTTACTATATAAGCAAATGATGTAGTATGTTAGACCTACGTAGCAGTCTGGAGCTACTGGGACTTCAAACTTGTTTTTTTAAATATACGATTTTTTAAGGATGAAAAATGCTGTTCTTAAAGCTCTGATCTTAAAATAACAAGCTATTGTCTCAAATAAGATACCTACCTTGCTAATTCCATGAAAACTAATGCATCTCTAAGAGATACTGGCATATCACTGCTTATTTTATTTGCCGGAGGTTTCTTGAGATCTACAATAAGCACACCATCTTCTTCTTGAAAGACTTTCATTAAAACAGCTTTGTTATTTACCATTTTTAAAAACTCCATTTTAGCTTCTTTTCCCCAGCCTTCATTCTGTTGAATAAATAAAAATCAACTCCATTTAATAATTATAACAACATGTTCTCTGGAAATAGAATGTGGTTTTCTTCACTACAGAATATAATCTTAACTAAAGTAGTAGTCAGATCACCAATTTAAACATGTACTGAAAGAAAAGCAGTTGCTATCAGAAACCAAAAGACATTACGTGCTTCTTATATGTTGACTTTTCAGCTAACCATGCTAAGAACTAACCATATCAAGTGTTGTTTTATCTTCATACATGGTGGAAGAAAGAAGATCTGGGACGCATTTATATATCAGAGACAAGTGGTTTTACCTCTCTAAGTGTCAGTTTCAAAGGGGTACTTGTCACAAGCAATGCGGATCAATCATGGAGTCGTGAAGACTTGGGTTCAAATGTTCTGACACATACCAGTTACGTACAACCTGATATGTCACCTAATCTCTCAGTAACCCAGGTAACTCTCTAGGACTAAAAATTGTAAGTGAGTTACACAAAAAATTGCCAAACCAAGTGTGAATTCCCCATGTGGAGCAAAGACAAAGAGACCATCTTTTTGAAATGAAATGCTCCATCTTAGAAACTGACATTCATTTGGGTTAAAGTGAGAAGTCATATTTTGTCTTTGTGTCTTGGCTCCCTAATCGTTTCAGTCCTTGCTTCCAGACTAATAAAATAGTCCTATTTCTAGTTATTAAGAAGTTCTACATTAAGGCAGAAATGCAAACTGATCCAGCTGCAAGGTTAATGCTAATCAAAAGCTGGTTCCAGATGGGAAATTTGGATGACTGGGAGGCCTGGTTTCTACATGGCATTTCCCTGTGGCCACATGCATTTGTGTCTGTCTTTAGTGTTTTCCAGAAAAAAAAAAAATTAAGTTTCTCCTGGTCTACTTACGAGCAAGATGGAGGTGCTGTGGTAGAACAGCCACCAAAAAACCCCACAAAACTTGCACTACCTACCTTCACCAGATTGTGAGGAAAATATAAAATCATAAAGGATTATTTAAATACGAACTGTTCTGTTACACAATTTACAGTAAAAGAACTGTGAATTTAAAGAAAGGATCTGAATATTTTACTTAAAAACTGATCAAAGGATAACTAAGAAAGATTTACAGAAGCTTTGTAATGAAACCCTTGCCCTCCAGACACACAAAATTCCTCTTTATTTTATTGTTTGATTACCATTTCCTTCATAAAATGTGAATGGACAAAAATCATAGCGAGATGGCATTGTCATCAGGCATTGTCATCAAGAACAAAGATGGAAGAGATTAACCTTGGAGAGAAGGAATATTCATTTCCTCAGTTGAAAAGTAATGACAAGAGAATGGGAAAGAATGGTAAAGTGAATTAAGCTTGTATCACATGGCTCTGGCACTGACAGCTGATGGTTAACTTTTAAATGAATAAGCAGGTATAATCAATAATGTGATTCTATTTCAGATAAACGAACAAAATCCTAAAGTCTGTATTCTTTGGTAGACTAAAAATTAATTCAATTTTATCCTTTATTTGGAAAATATTTTATACTAATCTGAGCAAACAAATACAGGCAAAATTAGGGAAAATATTTTAGTTATGCAAGCTGAAATTTAAAAAAACCTGACTTGTATATTCAGTATGTAAAAGTCCTTTGTACACATTCCAATTTTGTTGCCAACTCTTCTATAATAGACTGATTCACATGAAATATTTTAAAATTTTCTTTTAACCTAAGAGAAACTATTCTTAAGAAATACTAATTAACATTTGCTGTTTTAATTACTCACCGAATTTTGTGGAACAATATCCTTTAATGAGCATGGCAATGCTAATGGATGGAGATCTCCTAGCAGTGCTTCAATATATGAATCAGGCTTTCTTATAACCATACATAGATCATTTACCACTAAATGTGGTAGAGCACTGTGTCCTGGTCTAACTAAGTAGCCATCACCAACCCTAGCAAAAATTTAAGCAACATTGTTAGAAACAGTAACTCAATCCTGAACTTTTATCCATTCTCAAAGTTACCCATGTCTAAAATTTAGGGGAATGAAAAAAATATTAATCCAACTTCCTTATTTTACCAATGAAGATTCTGATTATAAGAGAAAGGAAGTGACTTGCCTGAGGTCCCACAGGTAGCATGTGATGAAGGTGGGTTCTGAACTCAGGATTTCTTAATCCAAATCCAATGTCCTTTCCACTATACTACAGTGTCTTTCATTAATAAAGAGGAATGACTTTACTTACAAAAACTGACCAATGAAGTTACAATGTTATATTTATTGATTAATTCATAAAAGCTCTGGGCCAGTGACAGATGTGGTTTCTCACAGAAATATTTTCTGCTCATTTTTAATTGATATAGGAAATTTATTACCCAAATGGGAGATAAATAATATATTTAACTTAATCATATTTTAATTTTAAAATCATACTGTCACTAACCATAAGTATTACTTTATATTGGAGAAGATTAAAAGAACCAACCATTTTCCTCAAATTCCCCAACATTTTTTTATACTGACAAGTGACTTTTACTAATTTATTAAGAAGGGATGAGGAAAAAGCAAAATAAATTAGTTGTAGAATTATGAGGTTCTTGATAAGCTATCTTTACATATAAATCTTTCTCTACCTCTCCTTTTTCCCCCAATTCATTTAAGGAGGCCACAAAGCAAAAACAAAAGGAATTAGAAATATCATACCCTGAAACAGATAAGACTTCAGAATTTCCAAAGTCTATCATGAAAATTTGCATCAGCGCAACATCATGGATTGGGTATTTGGTAGGACCACAAGGCTTCCCTACATTTTTATTTTCAATAGGAATTAATTCAGTGATAGTTCCACGGCACCACATTCCATTTTCTATACTGCTGACAAATATCTTTGCACCTAGAGACGGAAAAACGTATCAAGCAAGCTTTTAAGGACAAAATTTAAAAAAAATTAAAGGTGCAAAAACCCTTTTGACTTAATATCAAGTAAACTAACTTTACTTTGGCACAGACTTAGAGATATAGTTGTTCATTTAATTTTGTACATGAGTATTTCAGGGGTCACCAAAAAAAGCACAAGATAGAGTCTTTGGATTTCTCTTAGACTTTGGAATCTGGCTGTACAAATAAGAAAATTACACAAAACAAGTTAAAACAACAACGCAAGGCAGTCACATGAAAATCTAGAAAGGAGTGGTATGGATAGTAGGCGACATAAGAATTAAGACTGAAATCACTGGGAATTGGTTAGGGATTAGTTTTGATATATTATTTCATTGGCTTCCAGAATGCCACTGTTTCTTGGATATCCTTCTGTTCCTCTAATTACTCCATTTCTGTTTCCTACTATTTTACTGTCCTCTTCCTTTATTTAGATGATTCCTAAGGCTTATATCCCTCATCTCTCTTAAAAAACCCTCTTTGCCTTTCTTGATTTCCCAGTTATTAGCGTTCTCCCTCTTCTCAAAGTAACTTTATTTAACTATTCAATTTAGTAAACATTTATTAAGGCACTGTATTAGGTTCTAGGATACAAAGACAAAATTAAACTCTCTGTCACCAAAGCGCTTAGAGTACTCTGTGTATAAAACATGTATAAGGTAATACAAAATAATTTCAGGTGAGAGAGTACTAAAAAGTAGCTATGGAAGCATGAAAAAAAGGTATAAGATGTTGACAGATAAGCTGTGCTCTGATGGAAACTAGGAGTTCTCTAAGGAAGGAATTGATCTATTCCAAGAAAGGAGGAACCAACCACTTCTACCAACGTGGAAGACAGAATCCTAAGGATATCATAACAGCGAGAAAACCAATTTTACTAGAATGGAGAATGGGTAAAGGGAAGTAATGTGAATTAAGAATGGTAAAATAAGTAGGAGCCAGACTGTGCATGCCAAGCTGAGGACTTTTTATTTTACACTAAAGGCAATAAGGGATTTACTGAAGATTTCTTAGTGGGAGTGACAGTCATATTTATGCTTCAAATATAGTAATTTGGCAGCTGTATGAGACACACATACAGAGAGCTAGTCTCAAAAAAAGAAAGATCCAGTATCAAGGCTGAATCATACTGTCTGTGTGACCCTGGGAAAGTCAATGAATCTCTCATTGCTCCAGGCAATTCTCTAAGACTAAGAGAAGGTGATGACTTTCACTGGTAGAGTTTCTTCATCTAGAATTTCCCATACTATACCAATGAAATCATTGGTCTGATTTCTACTCCCAATGGAGGAGAATTAGAGAGGGAAGAGACTAGAGGGCAAGAGAGCCACAAAAGGGGGCTTTTTCAAAAGACAAAGTGAGACATGACAAGGTCTCAAATTAGGACAGAGACTAGGGGGACAAAAGGGGATGGATGTAACAGATTGCAATTACTTGCATGTGAGGATTGAAGGAGATGGAAGACTCAAGGATAACAGATCAGAAACTACTTTCATTAGTTTAACTCTCTTCTTGTGTGCTCCCTTGATATTCTTTCCTGTTTTATAATATAAATTTCATTATGATTTTATTAAGCTTGATGAGGAAAACCTTTGGTATTTTGGTTGGTATTATATTAAAACAAATTAATTTAGGACTACTGTCATTTACTATATTAAGGTGAACCACCCATCAGTATCAAACGTCCCATGCCAACTGTTCCAGACTTCTACACTCAAGCCACAAGATCTTGGCAGATGTTTCAGTGAAAAAAAAATTGATCATCCACTTTCTCCCCAATTTCATAAGCAAATGATCTCATTATCACCCTGTATATTCTTTGCTTTTTCTGAGGAAGGGATGGCCTTTGTTGCTACTATCAACTCTTTTTCTTGTGACCTTGGCTCCTCTAGAAACCTTTCATCGTCTTTCCTCTCTTAGTATTAGAATTCTCTTCTTCCACTGTCTTCCTTGCTACCCAAACATGCCCCAATTTGAGAAAACTTTCACTTGACTATGCCATCCTTCTGAGCCATTGTTTTGTATTTCTTCTCTTTCGCAAACACCTAGAACATGCTACCTATGTTTTGTTGCAAACAATCTCACCTCTCACTCATTTCTCAAAACTTGGCCTTCACTCATCACCATTCAACTGACATTTTTCTCTCCAAAGTTAAGGGATCTTGTCTTGCTAAATCCAATGAGTTTTTCTCAGGCCTCATTCTTCTTGGACTTCTCTGACCTTGCGGACCATCTTCTTTACCTTCTAAACATTCATTTCTCCTTGAATTTTTAAAAACTCTCCTCTACCTTGGCTTTCCTCCAGACTGGTCAATCATCTCAGTCTCCTTTGCAGGACTGTCCTACAAGTTCAACTTTCAAATTAGGACTCTTTCTTGGAGGCCTTCTCCAGTCTCTCATTTGCTTCAATGGATTCAACTATCACTCGTATGCCTATACATCCAAAATTTACATTTCTAGTTCGTCCAAAGCTTCAGTCAATGAAGAAGGTATTAAGTTCCTGCTACGTGCCAGGAACAGTGCTAAGTACTGAGGATACAAAAAAAAAATATGAAAGAGTTCCTACCCAGAAGCAGCTTAAACACAATAAAGAGAAATACAAGGTAATTTCAGGGAGAGTCACTAGCAGTCGCACAGGAAGGAAAGGCAGTGAAGAAATAAAGACCTCATATGTGGTGCTGGAATTGAACACTGAAGGAAGCTAAGGATTCAAAGAGGTGGAGGTTAAGAGGGAATCAGTGCTAGGTATGAGAAACTATCTGTATAAAGAATGTACTAGAGATGGTAGATTGTTATGCATAAGGAAGAGCAAGAAAATCCACTTGGCTGGACCATTATGTGTGTGAAGACAAGTAATAAGCATGGAAAAGTAGAGGAGAACCAGGTGGTAAAGGGCTTTAAATGACAAACTGAGCCGGGTAATAGCTGTTTATGGTGAGAAGAAGATGGATTCAAGAGCTATTGTGGAGATAGTAGAATATATAAAATTTGGCAACTCATTGGATACGTTATGTGAGGTGAAGGAGAATGAGGAATTGTAACCTCAGAGACTGGGGAGAAAGATGAGTTCTGCTTTGAATACAATGGATTGGAGATATCTATGTGGTATTAAGTTTGAAATGTCCAAGATGCAGTAGAACTGGAGCTCAGGAGACCAAAGCTAGATATAAAAATCTGGAAGTCAGCTATGTAGAAATAACTGAACATCGAAACGAATGAGATCACCATAGAAAGAAATGAGAAAATCCCCCTAGAGCAGAGTACTGGAGTTCGCTGGTGTTTGGGGAACAGGATATACATGAAGATTCAGCCAAAGACGCTAACACTGGATAGATAGGTGGGAGAGAACCAAGACAGCAGCCTCATGAAAACCCAAAGAAGAAAACATGTAGGAGGGTACTCAACATTCTACATAGATTAATAAGGATGAAGAAACGTTACTGGAACCCTCTTGGAAGCCTAGCTCCCTTTAAAACTTTAGCCCAAGACAGTCTTCCTTAAACCAGTTTTTCCTGATACCCTGTTAGTTTGACTCTTCCCTGAAATTTCCCTCCAAATGCTTTCTTAAAACCTCCACCTGATTGTTCTTCCATGTGGGCCTCAAATTCAACATGTCCAAAACCAGATTAATTTTCTTTTCCCCTAACCCTATCCTTTCCTCTACCTTCCTTTTTTTGGTTAAAGGTACCCCCATGCTTCAGGTTCAGGTTCAAAACCTAGGAACCATTTGCTTTATTACTCTCCCTTCCACATCTAATCAGTCTTACCAATTTTACCTTGAAATTTGCCGTTTACCTCTTCTCTCTATTCCCACTATAATCACTTATCACTCTAACTACTGAAAGTTTTCTCATTTGTCTCCATTTATCAAGTGTCTCTCCTTTCTAATTCATCTTTCACATAGCTTCCAAATTGATGCTCCTAAAGCACAGGACTTCTGGTATCATTCTCCCACTCAAAGTCTTCAGTGGCTCCCTGCTTCTATAATTTAAAAAAAAAAAAAGAAAACCCCAAATTTCCTTAAATATAAAAACCCTTCACAAACTAGCTTTGTCCTATCTTTTCAAGCTGAATTTACTCCTCTTTAAGGAGGGGTATATTCCAATCTGACTAGCCTCCTTGCTCTTCCCTATCAAACGATGTTCCAGCTCTCATTTCCAGTCCTTTATAGAAGCTATCTCTGTCAATTGTGGGATACTCGCCCCAGTTCACTTCTACCTCTTGGAATTCCTACATGTGTTAAAGCTTTGTCACTGCTTTGAACAGGTTTTTTTTTTTAAGTCCTGTTAATATCTCTAAACCACCAGTTATTCTGTATTATCTGCAGTATTTATCTGTGAATGTGGTTTATCACTCCAGTAGAATGTTAAGTCCCAAAGTTCCTTGTAGAGAACAAGCACTTAAATGCTTCTAATCAGTTTCTTTTCTTTTCGAATTTAAGCTTGCAAGAAGATAGTAATCAATAGTTTTTCAAATTCCCAGGGTCCAGCACATAGCGCATAATAAATATCTGTTGACTGATTCCATTAATTATGTTATTACTGTAATAGGATATCTTAAACGCAAAA
Source organism: Potorous gilbertii (assembly GCA_028658325.1). Lineage (NCBI taxonomy): Eukaryota > Metazoa > Chordata > Mammalia > Diprotodontia > Potoroidae > Potorous > Potorous gilbertii. The sequence continues at coordinate 151,742,745 of CM053771.1, read as the reverse complement.
GATCTATGATTTTTGGCAGCATGGAGGAGCTTGGTATAAGGATTCCTTCCATACACCAAGGCAGATTGCAACCAGTCTACGAATGTAGTTTTGTGTAGTAGTTAATACAAAACACCTAGTTTTGTACAGTGAGGTTAATGAGAGATTAGACATGAATCCAAGTCAGTGGTGTGTAAGTGCTTAGAAGGTCAAATACGCCCCAAATGGATGAACTTTAGGAATGCTTTCTGAAACCATCACTGGAAAACGTGAGAGGATCAATCTCTTCTGGCAGATCTCTCACCTCTCCATCAGGTCAACAAACTGATGTCTTGGGAGTCTCAGCAGGGAATTCATCCAACATCGCTCTCCATTTCTTCTTCTCTGACCTTCACTGGATGATTCTGCTGAGTGCCTTACCTGGGCCCTCACTGATGCTAGGCAATCCTACTACACCCTCCCTACATCTTTGATTCCCTCTTCAAACATCCCATGGCTCCTTTTTGCCCTACTCTCTTAATGTAGAGCATATTTTACAGGGGAAAAAAACTGAGTCCTTTTATTGTGAACTCCATCTTCTAACTTTTTCCTTATCTCTTATCACTCAGGTGGCCTTCTACCACTTTCTCCTCCTTCAGCTGTTTCACATGATGAAGTGGCTTTATTTCTTACCAAGGTTAACTCTCTACCTGTTCAAGTCATCCTAATTCAATCTCATCTCTATGTCCTCTGTCATCCCAACTCTTTCATTTACTTTCAATCTCTCCCTCTCTACTGGATCATTTCCTACTGCCTACAAACATGTCCATGTCTCCTTCATCCTGAAAAACCCCTCACTTGATCCTTTTACCCCTATGATCCTATTTCTCTTCTGTCCTTCGAAGCTAAACTTGAAAAGACCATCTGCAATCAGCACTTTCATTTTCTCTTCTCATTCTCAACTCCTTATAATTCAGTTTCTGACCTTATCGATCTATCCAAAAACTGCTCTCTCCAAAGTTACTAATGATCTCCAAATGGCACAATCCAATGACCTTTTCTCTCAATCCTTATTCTTCTTGACCTCCTCTGTAACCTCTGATCCTGCTGATCATTCTTTTTTTCCTAGATACACTTCCCTTTAGGTTTTCAGGGCACCATTATTTCCTTCCTATCCATCTGAACACTCTTCTATCTCCTTTGCTGGATTCTCCTTTAAATTAAGCCCTCTAACTGTAAGTGTCCCTCAGGGTTCTGTCCTGGGTCCTCTTCTCTCTATACTACTTCACTTGGGGATCTCATCAGTTCCCATGAATTTAATTACTATATCTATGCTGATAATTCTTAAATTTACCTTTCCTACATACCCAACTGCCTTTCAGACATCTGGAAACAGCTGTCCAATAGACATCTTTAATTCAATGTCTAAAACAACTATTTTCTAAATCTTCCCACCTTTCTTCCTCCTGATAACTGAAGAGGGAAACACTATATTCTCAGTCCCTCATGTATGCAACCTAGGAATCATCCTCCCTAGCCTCCACTATCCAAGTTATTCCAAGGCCTGTCAATTTCACTTTTACAATATTTCTCAAATGTACCTCCTCTACTTTTCTCCTGATAGTGCCTTCACTATTCTGGTGCCTTCATTACCTCATGCATAGTCTAAATGCATGGATCTGACTCAAATCTCTCCCCACTCTAATCAATTCTCCATTCAGTCGCTAAAGTGATTTTTCTAAAAACACAGTCCTAATTACATCACACCTATACTCAAACACTATCTTCAGGAATAAATAACGCTGTAATTGGCATTTAAAGCTCTTCATAACCTAGCCCCCTCCTACCTTTCCACTCTTATACTTTACTCCCACATGCACTATTTGCTATAATGATACTGGCATCCTTGCTGTTCCATAAAGAAGACATTACATGCTCCCAACATTTTCTCTGGTCTCCCATATCTAGAATGCTCCCCACTCCTCCACTGATTACTGAACTACCTGGATTCCTTTAAGTCCCATCTAAAATCCCACCTCCTAGAGGAAACTTTCCTTAACCCCTCAATTCCAGTATTTGACCTAATTATTTCTTACTAATCTTGTATACAATCTATTTTGTATATATGTTTGCATGTCATCTCCCCCATTAGATTTTAAGTTCCTTGAAGATAGAGACTGTCTTTTACCTCTTTTTGCATCTCCAGCACTTAGCACAGTGCCTGGTACATGATAAATGCTTATTGAACTTAATTATCCAAAAGTACTGTGGTTTCATATTATCATTTTTTGCAACATAAACAACTTCCTCCTCAGAGAAGAAGCTCTAGTTGTCTCCTCTTCTGGAAATGCTACTATCGCTTAGTTGCAAATGTTCAGTGGTCTTCATTTCCTTTCTCCCACCTCCTGAAAGAAGGTTCCTTCCCTGTCTCTGTAGATCATTTTTGTTCTCTGTTTTCACACCAAACCCTATCAGCTTTTTTAAAACAATTACTTAATTTCCTTTATGATTTGGGAGAGTGAAGAGATGCTAGCCAAATCTCTTTATCTTGTACTAAGAGGGAGACCAGTCAGCACCTGTACAGATAAGAGCTATGTGGCCCTGGCAGGAATACAAACACTGCACTTAGTGCAAATGCCTGTGAAGTTTTACTTGATCTCCATCACTTCTTGCTTTTCTTGTTATTTGTTCCCCTTGGAAAACTTCTGTGACCAACAGCTTCTGGGGGCCTAATGTTATCATTTTCAACTCACTGAAGCCTTGTCAACTCTAAGGGCACCTCCTTTCTCCTCAGGTTTTTCAGCTTCACCCATCCTCCATTTTCTTCTTTCTCAGGTGCTCCTCTCTCCCCCTCTTCTCCAAGTCAAACCCTCTTCTTGCTCCTTCCATCTTTCCAAATATTCCTTCCCTAAAATTACATCTCTAACTTTCATTATAATTTGAAGGTATTCCAAGTCACCTTCAAGATTGCTTTCTTTCTTCAAATCAACTTTCTTTTGCTCCTTCTTCCAGAACTTTTCCCCAGAAGGTCCAACTTAGCCTTACCTGGACATATGAACTATAGAAAAGTCACACCCCTCATTTTGTTTTCTCATCTGTAAAACTAAGGACTTGGCCTAGATCATATCCAAAGCTCTTTCCCATGCAGCCAAAGTGGTACTTAAGGGAAATTTTATTATTTTTTAAATTATTTATTGTATAATATATAATTATATATTATATTTATTATACATCATATGTGATTTATAATAATATATATAATTACAAAAGTAATATATTTATATTGTATTATTATTAGTCTCTAAATGCTTATAGCAATAAAAGAAATCAGATCGATGAACTGGAAAAGCAAATTTTAAAAACCACCAAAAGGACAAATTAAAAATCCCCAATTAAACACCAAAACAGAAATCCTGAAAATATGAAATAAAATTAAAAAATTGCTAAATTAATAAGTAAAAGCAGGAGCTGGTTTTATAAAAAAAAACAATAAAAGAGATAAACCACTGATTAATTTCATTTAAAAAAGAAAAAAAATCAAACTGTTAGTATCAAAAATGAAAAGAATGAATGTACCGTCAATGAAGATGAAATTAAAGCAATCGGAGTTTCTCTGCCCAATTACATGCCAATAAACCTGACAATCCAAGTGAACTACATGAATATTTATTAAAATATGAATTGCTTTGAACAGATTAACAAGAGAGGGAAAAGAATACTTAAATAACCTTCTTAGGAAAAACTGAACAAGTTACAAATCAACATCCTGAGAGAAAAAAATCTCCCAGACCAGATCGATTTACAAGTGAATTCTACCAGACACTTAAAAAAAATAATGAATTTCATTACTCTATAAACTATTTGGAAAAAACAGAGAAGTTGTATACCAAATTTTTTCTATGTATAAATATGGTTTTGATACTTAAACCATAGAGAGCAAAAACAGAGGAAAAAACTATAGTCTAATTTCCTTATTGAATACTGGTGCAAAAATTTTAAATAAAAATATGAACAAGATTACAGGAACATATCACAAAGATCATACAATGACTATTTCGGATTTATACCAGGAATGAAGGGCTGATTAGGAACATTATAAGTAAAGATGGCCATATCAATAACAAAAATCATACTATGTCAAGAGACACAGAAAAAGTTTGTCAAAATATAAATCCCATTTCTATTAAAAATATCAGAAAGTGAAGGCAGAGCCAAGATGGCAGAGTGAGAGCAAGTACTCACTTAAGCTGTACAACAAACACCTCTAAAAAGAAAATCTGAACAAATTTTAGAGTGGCATAATCCAATAGGAGACAGAGTATGGCAGATTTCCAGCCCAGGACACCCTGAAGGTTGATAGGAAGGATCTGTTGCACAGGACTGGAGGAGCACAGAGCACACAGTTCACAGGCTATAGAAGCTTGGATCCCGCCATAGCAAAGCCAAGCAGGAAGCACTGGGTGGTCTTGAAGCAGCAGCACTGTGGCTTCTCAAACACATCAGCCCAAGACAGGAGTCCAGTGGAACTGACAGAGAAGAGCAGAACCCCAGGCAACAGCAGCAGCTGCTACTAAGACTGAGCCCACAGATTAAATGTCTGTAAGTCACCTACTTGCACTCCAGGAGTCAAGATGATGGAGTGATCTGTAAATGTTCTCCCTCCTCCCCTTGCTGACCTTGAAGAACCCAGAGGATATTTGCCCAGGAAAAATCCTGGAATAATGGAGTCAGCCAAAGGGGTAAACAGTCTCTTAGCTTGAGAGGCTAGGAAAATCGCTAAGGGGGTGAGGGGGTTCCCTCTTGCTGTGGCCAAAGGGAACCAGCGCAGGACTGGAGCTGCCCCAAACAGCTCCACCTCAGAGAACCAGGAGAAAATACTGAGCCCCAGAGGGCTACAGCCCATAAGAACCAACACCAGGACCCCAGGTATGCCTCAGCACAGACAGGGGAATCGTGCAGATGGGGGTTCACCATTGCTGAGCCTGTCTGTGCTCTAGCTCAGGAAAGGAGACTTCCTGTGGCCAGACCACCCCTCCCCAACACCTTACACAATAAGCTCCAGGGTAACTTGCAAAGACTTCACCTGGCCTTTGATTTGGCACACCAATCAGCTCAGCACCAGGTAAGCTGCAGCATTCTAGCTTCTAGCTGAAAGAACAAGAGGCCACAACACACAAAGCCTCAAGTTCTAAACACAAGAACCAGGGGACAAAACTTCCTGTTCCCCAAAAGCAGAGGACCCCCTCTAAAACTCAGGAAAAAGGCAATCATCATGAGCAGGAAGCAAACCACAAAAAAAAAGGCCATAGAATCTTACTATGTGGACAAGGACCAAAACACGAAAAACAAAGAAAGCAGCCATGAGACTGTACTCCCATCTGAAAACTCAGAAGAGAATATGAACTGGTCTCAAGTCCAAAGAGCATTCTTAGAAGAGCTCAAGAAGGATTTTAAAAACCAAATTAGAGACGTAGAAGAAAAACTAGCTAATGATTTTTAAAATACAAAAACAACTCAAGGAAGAATTTAAAAAGAAAACTGGACAAAGGAGTAAAGAGATACAAAATCTAACTGGAACAATTGGACAAATGGGACATACAGAAAAAAATGACAATTTTACCTAAATGACTTATTCAATACCAATCAGACTACCAAAGAATCATTTTATAAACCTCAAAAAATAAACAACAAAATTTACCTGGAAGAATAAAAGTTTAAGAATATCAAGGGAATCAAAAAAAAAAGTGCGGCAACCTAGAAGTACCAAATTTCAAATTACAGTATAAAGTGGTAATCATCAAAACCATCCTGTCTGATACTGGCTAAGAAATAGAGTGGTGAATGATAGGAAGAGATTGGGTAAGCAATACACAAAAATAAATGACCACAGTGACTTAAGTGTTTGGCAAATCTAAAGATCACAACTATTAAGGCAAGAACTCACTAGCAGACAAAAACTTCTGGCAAAACTAGAAAGCAGTCTGGCAGAAATTAGGTATAGTTCCACATTTCATACTAAGACAAGGTCAAAACGGCTATATAACTTACACATAAAGTGGGATATTGTGAGCAAATCAGGGAAACTGTCAAAGGACTTATGATGAAAATCACTATCTACCTCCAGAGAGAAAACTAAGTGCAGATCAAAGCATATTTTTCCACTTTATTTTTCTTGCATTTGAGGGGCAACATGACCAATAGGGAAATGTGTTTTGCATGACTTCACATGTACAATGGGTATTATACTGCTTGCCTTTTCAGTGGGTGGGGGAAAGTCTGAAAGGAGAGAGAATCTAGAACTAAAATAAAGTACATTAAAATATTTTACAGTGTTGAAAATAACTCCCCTCCCTCCTAAAATAAAATTCTGTCCCTGCTCTAAAAATATATGCAATCCTATTTTGTGCATTTAAAATTAAGGGGTCAGAATTGGTCAATATTTTTATTTGGAAAATACCTGAGTAATCTAAAAAGCATGCCATGGTAAAACTGCTGTATGAGCAAAAAGACAATAAATTTACTAATTGTATTTCTTTGTAGGTTCCAATTAGTCATATTATCTCCAAAAATATTTCCTTCACCATGAAGCTGAATAATTTCCCCTGGCCATTTAATAATTTTTAAAAGTCATCTATCATTTTAAAAGCTTACAAGTATCTAGTTTGTGTTAAATTAACCTATTTATCTAAATACAACAAAGTAACATTTATGAGACTACTACATCCTTTCTGCTGTTCAGGAGCAAAACCATTATATTCAGAGATTTTTCTACCTAACCAGGTCAACATTACTATATTGAAGTATCCTTGAAACAAAAACATTAACATTTTTGTGTGATATTTCTTAATTACCTAGCTCCAAAACATCTGAAGGAGTGAGGTACAGACTCTTGTTGCAAAAATGATTCAACTTCTTTTCCAATATTGTTGCATTTTTTCTTTGTGAATACTTCCGTATATAAAAGTGGCAGGGATGTATTACATGGCTAACAAAAACTAGTTCTAGAGAGCCTGCAAAAGAGAATCATCACACAAATTAAACGAATAAGATATAAATGGGGTTCTAATTAATGACCCTTACAAAGAATAATTGGCAATGATATTTTCCTAGAGAAATCAATGTTCCAATCTCTAAAACACTGAGGCTTGCTTAGAGATGTTCAAAACAGAAAAGGTTTTTGGTTGCAACACATTGAACATTTAAAATAATGAATTCTTCAGGCATCTGAAAATATGGTCTGTTCACAATTTACCAATGGGCATTTTCCCCAAAGTCAGCTGTTTGGAAGTTAGAACACATTTTCCTTTTGATACAAGGTTTGAGGTAGTGGTGTTAGCGTGCCAGGTTACCCCTAAACAAGCCTAGTCACCCTAGAAATGAACAGGAAAATGTAATACTTTTGCTATACTGGTAATTTAACAAAATGGAAAAATAATATTCAAACAAAACACAACTTCGTATTCTCTAATGGTGACCCCTCATGAACGGAAAGTTTAAACAGAAGAGGAAAAGGTGGAGCACTGGGTTGAGGAATTTGAGGGAATTTCTAGAACTTTTAAGAGCTTTAGGTTGATAACACTGATTTTAACTAATTTCACTTTAAGCATGAAACTTAGCCTTTTCTTCTCATTACTGGTATACAACTAGCATTATTCACACATCTACCATCTATAATTTTGTGAGGGGTCTGGGAGGTAGAGGGCATGGGGATTGGACAAAGGCTCATAATGAACTGAGGTGCAGACCCCTCAATTCAGAACTCTTGCTCAAGACATCTGCCAGTCAGCCTCCCTGGTAGCTGGAGATGCAAGTGAGAGTCACCGTATCTGGCTGCCTATAATTTAAAAGTAGAAAGAAGTGAGAAAGACTTCCATTAAAAAATGATTTCATAGCATTCAGAACTTTAGTGGGTTAGCTTTAGCTCCCAAAATAATTTACTACATTTCTGAAAAAAATGCTAGATAAATGAGGTGCTAAAATGCATACTGCAAATCTCACAAAGTCAGATATATGGAGTTGTTGCAATTTACCTGCTTTCAGTCCAAGAGGTACCGACTTTTTCTGCAAAGGCTTTTTTTGATGTCTAGGAGCCTCCATAATATGTTCTATGAAGTATGCTTCACCAAAGTAAGAAATAAATACAATTGTATTAATCTTGTTAATGATAATAGCATACAATATTAAAAGTTATGCCTGAAATGGCAAGACAAATTGCATCAGAAAATAGAATTCTAATCTATTATAATAGATTAAATAATAGATTCTCTCAACTTGACAGAAATTCTTAAAGTATTCTAATAGCAGTAAGAGTATTACCTAAAGTTTCTCTCTACTCAGTGTCATTTTGAAATAACCAACAAGCATTTATTTATTAAGTGCCTTCCATATGCTAGGAACTGTGCTAGGCACTGAGAATACAAGTACAATGAATGACACAACTGCTCTTTGAAAGAAGCTTACATTTTAAGAGAAAGGATATATGTACATACCTATAGATTATAAAGAAAATATAAATAAATCAAATTAGTTAATACAAGATAATTTGAGAGGAAGGATACTATTAGTTAAGGTGATCAGAAAGTGCTTCATGTAGAAGATGGTTCTCTAATTAGATCTAGAAGGAATAAAAGGATTATCTGAGGTGAAGAGGGAGGGGATTCCAGTATCTGGGGACAAACAGTGCAAAGTTACAGAAATGGGACTTGAATGTCACATGTGAGGAAGAGAGAAGGTCAATTTGGCTGGATCATAAAGTGCAAGAAGGGGAATAATAATTGATGAAGCCAGAAAGAGGTTGTGGCTGCTTTGCGAAAAACTTCAAAGGTTAACCAGAAAAATTTAAATTTGATGACAGAGACAATACGGAGTGTTACTGATTTGAGGAGGGAAGGGGTTTTCATAGAGCAGACTTCCATTTAAGGAAAAAATCTCTGGCAGCAGTGTAGATGGCGGACTGGAATAGGGAGAGATTTGAAGCAGGAAGACCTATTAGGACACTAATGCAGTAACACAGATGAGAAATGATGAAGGCCTGAATTAAAGCTAAAGCTGTATGCGTGCAGAGTAGAGGTTGGGTGAGGGAGATGTCATGAAGGTAGAAAAGGCAAAATTTTGTAACTGATTAGAAGGTGAAGTATAATGAGGAGTCCAGAATAATGTTAAGATTATAAAACTGGATAACTGGAATAGTGACATTTTTGGGGAAAAGATAACAAGTTTGGCTTTCATCATAATGTCTCAGATATTTGCATACCATGCCATTTAAAATGTCCAAAAGGCAATTGGTGATGCAGGACTGAAACTTAAGGAAGAGAATAGGACTAGATATCTGTGAGTCATCTGCAGAGAAATAATAGTTAAATCCATGGAAGCTGGTGAAGCTATTGAGGTAGCACAGAAAAAGAAAGGGGCCTAGGATAAGATCTTGGGGGTACAACCACAATATGAGGCATGATATGGATAATGTGCCTGCAAAAGAAACTGGAATGTTAAGACAGGTAGGAGAAGAACCAGGAAAAAACAGTGTCACAAAAACCCAAAGAGGTGAGACTATCAAGGAAGTTAAGCATATCAAATTCAGCAGAGAGTTAAAGAAAAATGAGAACTGAGAAGAGGCCATCAGATTTAGCAATTAAGAGATCATTAGTAACTTTAAAGAAAGCAGTTTCAATTGAATAGTAAGGTTGAAAATAAGACTGTCAAGGAGTATGCGGTGAATGAGAAAGTGGAGGACTGATGTTCAAATAGCTTTTGTCAAGGAGTTTGTCTGAGAAAGGAAAGAGAAATGTAGGACAAGAACTCGAGAGGCTAGTATGGTGTAGTGAAGTATTTTTAAGGATAGGGGAGATCTAGGCATGTTTAAAGGCAAGAAAGAAGGAACCAGTAGATAGGATAAGGAAAGGAAAGAAGAAAGCAAAACTGGTCATGGACACCAAAGGAATCCTATGCCAGGCCATGCTGTATATCTTTAAGCAAGGCACTAAATGTAAATTATACTGTAGACTACTGTGGATATTTAGCCTTATATAACAATTATTTAATTATATAGCACTTTATTTTAATAAAATATTTTATATCTTGTGAAATACATTTTATATATTCATTGGTAAACGGTAAAAGTCTTTGTATCAGAAGAATTTAACTTGAGTCATTTCTATAAGGATTTGTATTTGAGATGTGAATAAGAAATGAGTGATTACAGAAGATACACAAAAACTACTGCCATTTTAATTTTAATCCATTTTATTCCCACTTTATATGGTACATCTAAGTTACATGGACTAATTTTTCAAATGTTTTATCAAATCAATCACATTCATACGAAACATATCAGATGAACTCACTTAGCTATCACCACAATGAAAATAGAATTGGCTATAGAAGTGCAAAGAGGGAACAGAAGACAGGGACAGAGAAGGAGAAAACCAAAGGGGCACTAACAGACATAACAGGTTTGGGATCATAAGGAAGTAATACTGACCTTAAGATCTGCAATGTCAGTAGGAAGTCAGTTAATAGAGTAAAAAAGATACCAGTCTAGAGGCTTCTCTCTTTCCTTATATATATGAATTTTTATTTGGATGACTTAATTCCACTTAACTTACTTTCTTGATCCTCTTCAATAATTTCTTCTATGATCACATCAGGGCTAGATCCCATTTGTGGTAAAACAGCAACAGTTTTGGGGGAAGACATGGACACTCCCTCATCTTGGTGCTGGGTACTCTTTGCTTCTAAACATGAATCACCAGTCTCATGTTGCACAAGGGGCTGTGCCTCATCATCTGTTGCAGCAATTTCAAATTTATTCTTTTCTACAGACAGGTATGCGTCACATTTTGAAGATTCTTTCTTATTAGTATGCTTATAAACATTCTGTCCAGTGCCTTCATTGTCTTCGGAACGAAATCTGTTTGGAAAGCATTTAGAGGATGTTTTGATTAATGCATTTTAATGCTATTTATTCATATTATTCATTTATTTAATATGTTAGTCATTTCCTTTTCATGATAAATATTCAGATAGCTCTAAGAGAGCACTACAACAGCACAAGTATCCCAGGATCCATCAAGAAGTACATCAAGACTACTCTAGAGAAAATAAATTTTTATAGATACATCTTCAACCCAGAACAAAGAAAGAGGTAGGTGAGAATTACCAAAAAAATCCATGAAGATTCAGTTTAAGCAAAACAAACACCCACGAAGCATATTTTCTTAGACATAGCAACTAGTCATTTTCTTGGAGTGTGGCAGGAAGAAAAGGGAATACTCCTAAGGAAGTCAGGCAAAAGACAAGAAGCCAGACTGGGAATAAAAAATTTGTCACAAACACTCCCAAGAATATCATCAGTAACTAAACGTGAAAATATTCTACTTCAAAATACATTTCTGACAATAACTTACTAAGAATTACTCCCTTCCCTACTAATTAAGGCTAATACTTCTACCAGCCATTCTTGATCCCATTTCTAATTACTTCCTCCAGGTGCTTGCTATAGCAATTGTCTATTACCCTTGCAGTGTTGTTCAGTTTTTTTTTTCCCCTCAGTCATGTCCAACTCTTTGTGACCCTACTTGGGAATTTCTTGGCAAAGACACTGGAGTGGTTTGCCCTTTCCTTCTCCAGCTCATTTTATAGATGAGGAAACTGAGGCAAACAGGGTGACGTGACTTTCCCAGGGTCACACAGGGAGGAAGGGTCTGAGGCTAGATTTGAATTCAAGGAGATGAGTCTTCCTAATTCCAGGCTCAATTTTCTATCCACTGTACTACCTGCATGCCTTTTATTATCCTTTAGGAATCCTCAGCTTCTCCCTTGCAACGGATTCTTTCCAACATCTGCCTAAAAATTTTTTAAATCTTCCCCAATTCTTTAAAAAAAAAAAAAGTATTCCATTGACTTTTGTCATTATTTACTTCTTGGAGTTATTCATAACAATACAGGAATTTGTTTTGCTTGACTATGTGTATTTGTTACCAGTTCTGTTTTGCTTTGTTTCTTTTTATTGGTAGACGGAAAGGAGTTGGGAGAAAAAAGTAAACGTTAAGTGAAAAATTTTAAAGGAAAATTAGAAGCTGTTTATATTGGATTTTCAACTCTATCATCTTTATCCTCATCCCATGCAAGAGGTCTTCTAACCACATCAATCAACTAAATTAAACTGTTTTCTCAAAGTTTAATGATTTGCCAAACCAAATGACCTCTTTTCAGCAGAATTTTTCTTTTACCTCTCTACAACTTTTGACAGTTGACCACACTATCCTACTGAATAAATACCTTCTTTCATACAGTTTTAGGGACACAAAACTCTCCAAGTTATCTCTCCCACCTTTCTAAATACTTTCTGACCCCTTACGATAAGCATTCCCCATGGGTTTATCCTGGGTGTTGTTTCTCTATACGAGGGGTGGGAAAACTGAAACCTCAAAATTTCTCTAGATCCTCTAGATTAAGTGCAGCCCTTTTAATCCAACACAGAACAAGAGGATCTGTTCTATGAGATTTGTATTCAAAGAGCCGTACTTGAGGACCTAGAGGGCTACATGTGGCCTCAAGGCCACAGGTTCCCCACCCTTGCTCTATACCCTTTTCCCTCAACAATGTTATTTACTCTCATGACTTCAACTCTCTGTAGATAACATCCTAATCTTTATCTCCAGTACTAATCTCTCTCCCAAGTTACAGACTGACATTTCTCTTTGCCCACAAGACACTTTTACCTGGATGACCCATCAAAATGAATTATTTCCAAAACCAAGCTCATTATCTTTCCTCTAAATGTGCCCTTCACTCTGACTTCACTATTCTAAGGTTAACACAGCTACCTCTTCCATTCTTGATTCCATTTCCTTCTGCTTCCTCCATGTCCTTGCTATAGCAAGTATCACCCCTTAGAAATTCTCCATTTCATCATTTACCAGAGATCTCACATTAGCAATCTTTGGGTACGAAGTCCTGTCAACTGTATCCATTCTCCTTTAGATTGCAATCACCCTAATAAAAGTCTTCAATACCATCTGCTTAGACTCTTGCGATGGCTTTCTTTCAGATCTTTTGTCTCCTCTTCCTCCCCACTCCAACCCAGTCCCTCAAATAAATGCAAAAATGTTTTTATAGACATCTAGTCATGACAACCCTCTATTAAAAAAAAATAAAGTTCAAACTTTGTCAGTTGATTCCTTATTTCTGAGTTGAGTTCAAACTTTTCTGCTACTACTCTAGCTTTTCAGTCTTAAACTCATATCACTTCCCCTTCACACATTCTTCACTTTAGAAAGGTCTAATACTTGCTGTAAAACAATCCTGTGCTTTCATGCATCCATGCTTTTAAGATGATTTAAAACTCTATTTCCTAAATCTTTTGAATTCCTATCTACCTACACAACTTAAATGTCCCATTTACCCATATCTCTTAGATCAAAGTTATTAAACTCAAGTAGAGTCACATATTGACTTAAAAAAACCACAAATATTACTATCTATGTAGCGGTGTATTTTACTAAATATTTCCCAACTGAATTTTAATCTAGTTTGGGCAGCCCTCGAAGATTGAATATGACACCTCTACTCTAGATTAGTGCTTCTTAAACTGCAATGAAAAATTTGGCAACAGTAAAGGATTTCTGAACACATGACTAAAAATTAATTGAAACTCAAACACGAAATGAATCTGAGACGTTTCTGGCAAGTGCTTGCCCATGTTGTACTGGGTAACTTCACTGCAACTTGGGTTCTGAACACAAAGCATGTGCACTTTTCAGGCTGTCAGGCCATGCAATGCCAGTTGCCAAAATGGGAAAGGGGTCCCAAATGGAAAAAGTTTAAGAAGTCATGCCTTAGATGATGACAGTGACTTTTCTTCAAAGTAGCTGTTTTCATATTAAAATTAAATTAGGGCACTAACCAAAATCTCACATACTATTCCAAAATAAGGTCAAAAGAGGTACATGAGTTGAACACTAAGAGAGATAGCATATGTAAATTAGGAGAGCATAGAAAAATTTACATGTCAGATATATGTATAAGGGAAGAATTTAGGAACAAACTAGAGAGAAGATCACAGGAAGTAAAATGGATAATTTTATGAAATTAAAAAGGTTTTTTTAAACACAAATTACATGAAATTATAAAGGTTTTACACAAATCAAACCAATGCAGACAAAACTGGAAGAAAAGCAGGAATAAGGAGAAAAAAACTGACAGCAATTTTTTGTTTTTGCTAAAGACCTCATTTCTTAAATACAGAGAGAACTGAACCAAATTTATAAAAAATAAGGGCCATTCTCCAACTGATAGTCAAAGTATATGAACAGGCTGTTTTTGGAAGAAGAAATCATAACCATCAAGAGTCATATGAAAAGAGAAATGCAAATTAAAACAACTCTGAGGTACCACTTCACACCTACCAAATTAGCTAATAAGAAAGAAAATGAAAAAGACAAATGCTGGAGGGGACATGGAAAAATTCGGCCGCTAATGTGGTGCTGTAAACTAATCCAACCCTTCTGAAGAACAATTTGGAACTAGGCCCAAGAACTATAAAACCCTTGGAACTCAGCAATACCACTACTAGGTCTGTATCCCAAAAAGATCAAAAAAAAAGAAAAAGGATCTCTAAGTATAAAAATATCTATAGCAGCTCTTTTTGTGGTGGCATGGAAATTGAGGGGATTAGGGGATGCCCATAAACTGGGAAATGGTTGAACACACTGTGGTACGTGACTGTGATGAAAGATTATTGTGCTACAAGAAATGATAGGAGTTTGGGGGTAATTTCAGAAAACCTGGGAAGACTTATATGAACTGATGCAAAGTGAAGCAGGAGGACATTGTACACAGTAACAGTAATATTATGACGGTGTTCGACTCTGAAAGACTTAGCTACTCTGATCAAGCCAGTGATCCCAAACAATTCCAAAAAACATGCATGAAGACAATTAATGAGCTCTGAATGCAGACTGTAACATATTTTTTTCACTTACTGTTTCTTGTCTTTTTTTTTTTTTTTGGCAATATGTCTAATATGAAAATGTTTTGCATGACTTCACAGGTATAACTGATAAACTGCTTGCCTTTTCAATGGGTGGAGAAAGGGCTGGAGGGAGGAAATTTGAAACTCAAAATTTTAAAAAATCTTAAATTATAGCTACAAATTTTTAAATTAAATTGGAAACTAAAGAAAACTACATTGCCCTTTAAAATTCACTAATGAATTCATTAAATGGGATCCTAAATATGGGATTATCTTTGGTGATTTTGACTGTATATTTTTAAGTTTTCATTTACACATGTAAGGTTAACTTGACAGATGAGCTGTGGGAACTGCAATTTGAGGGGATGCTGTTTCTTTTTTCATTCCTCAAGTCTTCATGCCTATGGATACTACCTTTCACTTTGTAATGTGAAATTCTCATTATTAATATATTCTTGATTCTCTAGGACTTGGTATTTACATCTCTGAAATAAGAAGGCTATAAGTCTCCTACTACCAAAGTCTCCTACTACCAAAGTCTCTAGTCCATATGTAAAGTTATATAACCCAGACATTCCAATTCTCACTTCTCTAGTGGCATTTTATATTCCAAAACATTTTACAAAGGATCTCTGAATTTGTTAAATTCAAAGCTTAACAAAATTTAGTGCATTTTTTAATGTATAAAATAATTTCCAGTATTCTATCACACTATGTTAAGAGTGTATATTTATTGGTAAACACAGACAAGAATCACAAAGGGGATAGGAAAAAGCATTTATATAGCTCCTGCTGTGTGCTAGGTTCTGTGCTAGCACTTTACAGATATTATCTCATTTAATCCTATCAAAAACCCTATTATTCTAATTTTACAATCAAGGAAGCTGAGGCAAACAGAGGTTCAGGGATTTATTTGCCCAGGGTCACACAGATTTAAACTAAAGTCTTCTGACTCCAGGTCTTGTACTTTATTCACCATATCTCTAAGCTACCTCAAAAGATGATGAAAATTGTATCTCTCTCAATATCTCACATTTCATTTGACTTTTTGGCATATTCTATATGACAAAGGCCATTCAGACTGAACAACTATTTTGCCATTCTAAAGTAAAAGACTTACTTTGAAGTTTCTTCAAATTCAATCTTCCCCATGTTTTTAAACATACAGATAATTTCATTACAATTCATTTTCAACCTATAAAAAAAGTACAAGTGTTGGACTTTAATCAATTTGATCAGATTAAACAACAAATTAGTGGCTGATAACTTAGACAAAATAAGTTACTTGGGAAAACCCCAAAAGTTCAAAGTACCACTTCTAAGCGACTTTAAACTCAAATAGAATGCATTTTAAAATATCTAACAGATGTATGTTCTTTTAAAATATTATTCACCTGAGAGAGCTTCTAAATTTCAAAGAACCCACTTCTGATAATTCACTCTCAAATGCCAACTTCAGAGTGTGGATAATCTGTAATTAAAAGACATATCAGTAAGTAATTTATGAAATTAAGTCTGGTGGCTCTCTTGTAATAGAAATTTGGCTGTTTTCTGGGAAAAGTGTGGAAAAAGAAGTAAGATCTTCAAAGGAAAATCAGAGGCAACATTCATTCTACCTTCTGATGGGAATAGCCAGCATAGCTAATCCTCAAATCAGTATTTTCTGAATGCTTAATATATA
This sequence comes from Potorous gilbertii, assembly GCA_028658325.1. NCBI lineage: Eukaryota > Metazoa > Chordata > Mammalia > Diprotodontia > Potoroidae > Potorous > Potorous gilbertii. The sequence continues at coordinate 151,726,132 of CM053771.1, read as the reverse complement.
AAATTCTGTTAGATACTGAAGGAGAGGAAAAAAAAAGTGTGAGACAGTCAACACTCCTCTAAGTTTATGATCAAGTTGTGGAAGTTAAAGGAATTTAATTTTTATTGTTCAGTCCGGTCCAATCTTTTGTGACACTATGTGGGGTTTTCTTGGCAAAGACAATATGGTGGTTTGTAATTTCCTTCTCCAGTGGATCCACTTTGTCAAGCAATCAGAAGTTAAATGACTTGCCCAGAGTCACAGAGCTAGGAAAGCTAGATTTAAACTCAGGTCTCTCAAGCTTCAGGTCTACTACTCTGAGCCACCAGCTGCCCTTTTAAAATTCAATTTAACAAATAAAAAGACCTATACACATAAAAAAAAAAAAAGGATAAGTGAACAAGGGTGTTCCAGTAACTTTTAACTATCCATTTCTCTGACTGAAATGTCAAGGGAACATCAAAAGGCTATGTCTCCATCCTCCCCACTTCAAAACCTCTCTGATAGTGGAAAGTACAAGCCTAAAGATATCTGTTTCCTGGCACATTAAGACAATGAAAGGATCTCTAGACTAGTATTAAAAGGGGATAAAAGTCATACTTCCCTCTCTGATTCTACCACCCCCCTCAACTCCTCCCTCCTACCCCTTTTCCTAAAATTGACAAAATAAGTCATTGTATATGACAAAGCAAGAACACATACACGATTTTTTCTGTTTCTTCTGGTCAACAGCCAGTACTCCCAATAAGGTTATAATGCATCCATAGACTGTGGGTTAGGACTGTTTCATTTATATTTATGCCTAAGAAAGTATCTTGGATATTTTTTTTTGGCTAAGTAACACTAACAAAAGTTAAATATGTTTTATAAGTTACATTCTTAGAGCCAAAACTTATTAACAGCAAGAGGTTTCAGGATGGAAGCGAGGATCAAAATCTATTTTACACTTATTTTGTGTAGATACGTATTTATCTGTTGTCTGCCCCAGTAGAATCTAAGTTTTTTGATGGCAGGCACTATTTTTGAATTTGTTTTTATGTCTGTACCTGCTTAACACAGTACCTGCAATATAGTAAGCTTTAAAAAATGCTTGTCCAAGGCTTAGGATAGTGCCTTACACCTAAGTGCTTAATAAATGCTTGCTGAGTGATCTGCTGACTTAATTTTTGTGTTTAATCATGAAATCATGTTCCCAGACTTTCTCCAGATTCAAAAAACATGCAAAATTAATCACTACCAAAATATTTATTTTTCCGTGAATTCTCAAAATTACCTGATTCAAGTCACAGTATGCTCTTAGAGAAGGTGCCATTTTTAATTCTCTTACTATTCTCATGGCCGCATCCAAATCATTTTTTTTCCCTTCGATGTATTTTCTGGCCATTATGATATCGCCTAAATAGTCCTCTGTATTTCTTACAACTTCTTCATACAGACTTCTTTTCCTTCAGTAAAGATAAAAAAAGTTTTATATGCATCAATATTTAATTTTCAATAACCATGTCAGATTTTTAAAAAGTTTATATTAAGAATGCCATTTTTAGATATTGCTAACAATCACATCATGCAATTATTCCTTTAAGATTAAAGATTTCCTTTGAATGATATACTCAATTCCTACTACATGTTATAGCTAAAAATGGAAACTTTAACCCAAGGGAAAAATAATTTTAATGAAAGTATAAAACCTTATACAAAAGGTATCCACAACATACATATACATACAAAGTGCTTTTATGATTCCCTGAAAGTTATTTATGAACCAAAAACCTATGAATCACAACTACTCAGAGCTGATGGAGCCACATAGATTACTGATAAGGATATAATCCTAGAGATGGGCCAAACACTTCCATACTGTTCTCAATAGACCATCATCAATCAATGCTGAGGTCATTGATTGTTTACCTCAGATTGAAGTCAATCCCTCCTTAGCTGAACTTCCAACTGAAGAAGAGGTTTTGAGGGCGATTAGGCTCCTTTCATGTAGCAAAGCACCTGTACTGATTCTAATCCAGTTGAGATTTACAAGGTAGGGGGACCATTGCTCATACAAAAGTTGACTGAAATTTTCCAGGCTACATGGCAAGAGGAAGTTATCCCTAAGGAGTTTTAAGATTGCCTCCATTTTCCATCTCTATAAAGGTAAGGGGAATAGATTGTCTGGCAACAATCACAGGGTGGGTCTCTTAATCATTGCTGGCAAAATTCTTGCTAGAGTCCTTAATAGGCTGATCCTTCATCTTGAAGATGGTCACATATCTGAGAGCCAGTGTGACTTCAGAAAAGGCCAAGGAACAGTTGATACGGTGTTTGCTGCCCAACAACTCCAGGAGAAATGCCAGGAGCAGAACAGAGGTCTGTACACAACATTTGTAGATCTGACCAAGGCCTATGACACTGTTACTTGTAAGGGCTTATGAAAAATTGTGTCAAAATTTGGTTGCCCAAAGAAGTTCATCAGCATTGTATGTCAATTTCATGATAGCATGTTTGCCTGGGTTCTGGATAGCAGAAGTGCTCTTGTGCCTTCTCAGTCACCAATGGAGTCAAACAGGCCGTGTGCTTGCTCCCATGCTTTTTAGCTTGTTTTCAGCCATGTTGTCAAAAGCTTTAAATGAAGATGAACTACCATACCAATAATAAATTCTCCAATTTGAAAAGGCTACAAGCCAAGATCAAAGTGGAGGGAGTGCTGGTGCATGATTTTCTGTTTGCAGATGATTGTACACTTAATGCAGCCTCTGAAGCTGAGATGCAACAAAGTATGGATCAACTCTCTGCTATTTGGGCTAATTTTGGTCTAATAATTAACACCAAGAAAACAAGTGCTCCATCAGCCACCACTACACCATCCATACATGGAATCATCAGTTAGAACAAATGGAGAAGTTTTGAATGCTGTGGATAAGTTCACTTACCTTGGTAGTGTACTTTCCAGGGATGTACACACTGACAATGAGGTTGATGCATGCATTACCAGAGCTAGCTCAGTATTTGGGAGGCTCCAAAGAAAAGTTTGGGAGAGAAGAGGTATTAGACTACCAAACTGAAAGTCTACAGAGCCATTGTGTTGACCTTATTGTTATATGCCTGTGAAACATGGACAGTCTACGAGTGCCATGCCAGGAAACTGAATCACTTCCATCTGAACTGTCTTAGGAAGATTCTGAAGGTCACCTGGCAGGATAAGGTACTTGACACTGAGGTCCTTACTCAAAGTGAATTGCTAAGCACTCAAACTATGCTTCAGAGAGTGCAACTCTGATGGGCTGGCCATGCTGTTCGAATGCAAAATGTATGCTTGCCAAAAAGACTATTTTATGGAGAATTCACATGGGGCAGGTGATCACATGGTGGGGTCAGAAGAAGCGATACAAGGACAAGTGATACAAGGACACTCTCAATGTCTCTCTCAAGAACTTTGGATTCGATTGTGGGACATGGGAGACTGATACAGGACCACTCAACATGGCAGGCCCACATCAGAGAGGGTGCTGTGCTCTATAAGCACAGTAGAATTGAAACAGCACAAAGGAAATGCAGGGTGTGCAAATCTGGAGTATCTACCCCAAATGTTCACACGGACTATCTGTGCCCAACCTGTAGTAGAGCATTCTGAGCTCATATAGGTCTGATTAACCAGTTGTACACATAAAAACTTCACTTTATCATGGTGATGTCATTTGGCCCTCTTTGAGAACGAAGGACAACAACTATCTTAATACATTGAAATGTATACCTGTCTTTTGCATGTTTCATTAGGAACTCAGCCTTTTATACTAAAGATCTTAGTCAAGAACAGGGAATTATATTTTCAAAAGCCCAAATACACAAAATACTTGGAGCATCTCTTTCTGTGATATCAAAGAACTGGAAAGCAAAGTAGATATTTGTCAAGTGGAGAATGATTAAAGAAACTACATGATACGTGAATTTTAATGGATTATTACTATAAGAAATGATGAATATAAAGAATACAGAGAATAAAGAAAGACATATGAAATGATGCAAAATGAGGTAAATTAGAGCCAAGAAAAGAATATAAAAGATGATAAGGTAAATGTAAAGAACTAGCACCACATATCACAAAAATGAATGTTGCTACTGATTAGAGAGATGCAAATCAAAACAACTTTGAGGTACCACATCACACCTGTAAGATTAGCAAACATGTCAGAACAAGAAAATGATAAATGCTGGAGAGGATGTGGGAGAGTTGGAACACTAATTCATTGTTGGTGGAGCTGTGAGATCATCCAACCATTCTGGAGAACGGTTTGGAACTATGCCCAAAGGGCTACAAAAATGTGCCTTCCCTTTGACCAAGCAATATCGCTACTAGGACTGTATCCCCAAGAGATTATAAAAATGGGAAAGGGACCCACATGTACAAAAATATTTATAGCAGCTCTCTTTGTGGTAGCCAAGAACTGGAAATCAAGGAGATGCCCATCAATTGGGGAATGGTTTAATAAATTATGGTATATGAATGTAATGGAG